>CM042688.1:518038209-518638331 GCA_023614405.1 Avena insularis | reverse complement strand
ATGTTTTCCGATTTATATGATTAGGTCAAGACATCCTCGAAGTTTATCATTTCTCCACCAGAGAACTTACCTTTATAGGACTGTATGCAAACCCATTTATATCACGAAATGCTTACATGAATGAATGAGATGCACCTTCAAAGATCAAAGAGTACAAATGATGGAGATGGAATTGAGCTCGAATCTCTACCAAAGAACATCATCACGCCTTTCATGTAATCTCCCTCCACATTGATGTGGTTAACCTGTCCTTTCTGAAAAGGAAGGTTGGGCTTTATAGGGTCCTTCAACTTTCTTTTCAGTAACTCATTAGCATAATGCCCCAAATTTTTCTGTGTATTTGTAGCACTAACCCTAATCGGCTGTCCGCCTTAGCCTGGCTTCTACTTCCACTTCCACCTCCACTATGGTGGTTTATGTCCACGTTTGTGGTTCTTAGATACCATTGTCATGATCATGATGATGCTTGTCGTCATGATTTTATTGCGGGTCAGTGGTGCTTGCTAACTCTCTGCGAGCCAGGATCTCGAAATACAATTTATCATCATAGGAGATTGTTTATAGGATTTATCCCGAGCCGTGCTTGCCTGAGTGCTTCCTCTTCCTACCTCGACTTGCTTCATTTTATTCTCCACTATAACAGCCTTGTCACACAAATGATCGTAAGTTGAACGGGCTACGATAGCCGTAGATTTATTTCATTCATTCAAGCCTCTCTAAACTTTTCTCCTTTGGCATCGCGTCAACTCCATCCGCTGTATACGTCATTGTCAACTCTTCAATATATTCACCATACTTGTGGTGGTAGCGCTTCAGTTGTGAAACTCCTTCTTTTTCAGTGTTCATCATACACGCGTAGGAAGATATGTGAGGCACGAAACCATCTTCAAAGATAAACCAAGTCACCTCATCAATAGGTGTAGTGGTACCTTGAAATTGTCCCACCATCGCTACGGGCTGGTCCTTCCAATGTATAAAGCCGCTAACCGACTTTTCAGCATCTGTGCATCCCACTTGTCACTAAGTCTTTGTTCATGTAATCGTGAAAGCCAATCATTCGCCTACCACTGATCTACTGTTCTCGAAACTTAGCCGGCCTTCGTAATGCGAGTAAACCCCGGGTGAGCATATCAAACACTCGAGGGTTGTTGTTATTTGTTATTGTTGGCTGTTGTTGTTGTTGCTGTTGCTTTGTTGTTCTGCAGTTCCGGATGAACGCTGGTCGTCATCATTTTGCATAAAGTCGAGTCTGCGCATTCATACATTTTGTTGCATTTCCTAGGGGTAATGTTGGGAAGTCAGTTGGGGTTGTTGGGGACTTGCTGACGGGGTAGGCATCTCTGTGGTTTATTCCATATAGAGATAAGAATGAGATACGCCTTACATGATTTATGCACAATACATTGCACAAGCAAACACATAGCATGCAACACAAGGATAAAAAGCTCAACAACAAGATACTGACAAAAGTCTCAAAGTAAAAACACAAGTGGCAAGCCATCCACATGTCGGAATGGGGTCCAATAATAAGTTCACAAATAACAAGTCGCGGTAAATAAAGATAACGGGTAGTCAAAATCTACTCGCGTCGGCATCAATCTCCTCCTTCGACAAAGGTAGGGGCGGACCTCGTTCTCCATTGGGTCTTGTTCTCCTCGATGGTAGTGGTCCGAAAAGAGTCGATCTTGGCTTCTTGAGGAGCCCTCTTGCAGGGAACGAAGCCTCTCAATCAATTGTCTGGCGGCATTTGCTCTAACTCAAAGTCCTTAGGACTGCAGTTCTCGGTCATATCACTTAATCCTCTTGTTCCTATCACGGACACGTTTCCTGCGACTCTTGAACTTACGGTCTTGGGTCTCGAACTTTGCTCTCCATCTCCATTGACTATCTCGTCCCTGCTCTGGCGAAGAGCTTGTCCTTCTCGCGACCGAGCTTGCACACAGAACTTATCATTACTTGGCATGACGTTGGTCTGCTATCGGTATCCACGTGCCTAATAAGAGTCTCTAAGTCCCTAGAGGTACAGGCGTGTCGGCTCTCTTGCGCTGACCACTCAGAGTCGTCACTCCAAAGTCAATGGACTCTCCGAGTCATCATCCGCCTTCCGAAGGCGTGGGAAGTGAGTGCCTGCTAACACCATGTCGGGAGTGGCGGCTGCTTGAGTCAGCTGTCTATATCAGATCTGCATGGCTGGGACAACCTCCATGCCTCTCTCCACAGTCATCATGCATAAGCTTGAATACGATGGCCTCCGTAGGCTTTAGGCTCACCAAGGCGTCCTGGCTGAGGTTCACCTTGAAGCCCCAGAGGGGTCCTTCCTCTCAAACTTGGTGAGTGGGTGCAATCCGTAATGATAGGAAGAGGAGATCGAGTAAGTAGTAAGCTCTACACGAGGACCAAAACGGTAGCCTGGAACTCCTCAGCAGTCTTTGATGGCAATAGGCATCTATTTATAAGATTGAAAAGTTAGAACAACACAAATTTAAGATAAACAAGTCAACATTCAGACACATTCTTGGAACAAAATCATACAAGTCATGCATACAAGAATCCATTACATCAACCAAGGTTCAAACTTATTAAGGTATCATTTTTGAAAATAAGGTGATAGGTGGTGGTCCAACTAACGAAGTGCGTTTACAATCCTATCTCACTGGATCTGGTGGCTAACACAATGTTCCTAGTGGCAATCACCCTATCGTGTTCACATGCTTCTATCACTAAGTCTATAATATCTCCTCTTAAGGATTGGTTGGTGACTTCCAACTCTTGGGTATGTTCCTTCTCTTTCTCTAAGTCTTTTTGGAGGTTGAGCATCCTGCACTTGACTCTAGCACTTAGTTCTTTGATAGTCTTCCAAGCTGCTTCTT
Source organism: Avena insularis (assembly GCA_023614405.1). Lineage (NCBI taxonomy): Eukaryota > Viridiplantae > Streptophyta > Magnoliopsida > Poales > Poaceae > Avena > Avena insularis. The sequence goes on along the minus strand of CM042688.1, from coordinate 518,635,461 downwards.
TTGCTGACTCAAAGAATGTGGTGTGCATAAAAGTGTTGGTGTACATGCAAGCCCTTTTCTTTGTGGTTGTCTTCCTTGTTCTGGTACAAGTGAAGTTGCACCCACCAATATTCCACTCCTTCCTCCATCACTGGAAAGCCCTTGTACACTGCTGCACCATGTACTCCCATGGTCTCCATGAGGTCCTTGAGAATCTTGGGAAACTCAGTCTCACACTCCAAGGTCATGGTCATGATTGGTCCTTTCTTCACGGCTTCGTTGACGGAGTTCATCTACAAATAGAGATGAGAATGAGAAGATTAGAAAAGTTTACGAGAAGAATAGACAAGTGTAGAAGAGTTAAATTTTTCCTTAGTGGTTTCAATCCTAGGGTCATAATCCTACAGGCAACAGGTGCTCGATACCATCTCAGAAGATCCCTCCTTTGTAAAGGAAAAGATCCTGTGATTGCAATGCTAGTCCACAGATCAATGCTAGCATCCACGGTTTAAGATGAAGTACACAGATACAAAGGTTGTTTATTACGGTCATTCAGAGATAAAACATAGTCTTTTACAACTCATGGCCAAAGGCCTAATACAAGAAGTTTATGGAATATGTAAATAAACATAAGTCTTCATCTTCATGTGCCACAGAGCAAGCATGTTGATGTAGACTCATGACTCCTAATCATCATCTAATAACTTTGCAACATTACAGAGTTACAGCCACGGAGGGTCAATACTTTGGAATAGTATTGGCAGAGTGATATAGTATATTTTAAGTGGACTATAATACTATATGCATTTGGTGGATCTTAGGCTTGCATTGCTCAAATAGATTTTTCCTAACTTTTGAAAATACTAAGTTTTGTAAGGCACAAAACACCCAAGGCATCTACCAATCAAAGACTGAAGATCCACTCAGGGCATCTACCAATCAAGGACTGAAGATACTTTAACCCTTGTTCACCCACAAGTTTTATTTAGAAATTGGAGTGATGAGATTCTTGAAGTTTCCATGTCTTGATGCTCAAATTGTCCTTTACCAGGGACATGGCTAAGTACTTAGGTTTTACACTCTGCAGAGGTGGTGCACTTTCCCCACAAGCCTTGGTTTCCCAAGACATGATCCTTGAGCCTTTCCTTAGTCAAATGGACGCTGTTCCAACCTATCATTCCTCTACACCACCCTTGTCCAAAGACTAAGTTCTAGCATCCCTAAGATCATGGCGAGCCCATATTGCCAAGTGGTTGCATGAAGCTTCTCAACATTTGACATCTCAAATCTCTTTGTTCCTGGGTGGCCATCCACAAGTGAGATACACAAGCCAAGTCCATGGCCTTGTGAACCACTCAACATAAACCATTCTTTCCATTCCACCCAGGTGATTCATTAACTTAGTTGTTTTGTTAAATAAAACAAGTCCTTAGACTTAGAATATTTTTCCATAGTGTGAGTATATAAACCACCCTTGTTTTCTAATAGCTAGGCTAAGCATGGCATGGCAACTTATCCTTAGGGAATTTTTTCCTAGCAACTCTAGCATTCTAATCTATAGGATTTCCCAACATCATTTGACAAGTGTGGCATGCAAGTCTTAACAAAATATATCTAATGCAAGTATAAAATATAGGAACGGAATATTCATGAAGATATCACTTGCCTTGGTAGTGTGGAGAGTAGCACTCGTCACAATCACAATCACTAGCAAAATCTACACACAAAGTTGTAGCACACAATTACACACAAATATATACAAACAAGGATAATATGAATGCATGCATGCATGAATCTACTAAGTGGTGATTTTTGAAAAACTCTACCAATCAAGTGCATGAATACAGAAACTTAACAAGTCACAAGTTTGCCAACTAAGCAAAATAACCTAAAACAAAATACTAAACTAAATCTATACTCAAAAGGCCTCAAACAGGTTTCTGCAATTTAAGCCAATCTATTGGTTACTATTTGCTAAACAAAAGGATAGGCAGAAGGTCTTGTTTTACTGAATCAATGGTATAAAATTTGTAAGTTTTGGACGTGGATCCAAAGTTACAAGGGTTTGAAGTTTGCAAATAAATCTGTTTTCAAATTTCTTTTAAGCAGAGATCTAGTGCCACTGTGGCGCGATATCATTGGACCGGTACCGATTCGCTGCGGATCACAGCTGTGGGCGTTGGATCAGATCGTCGCCGGTCCTCGGGCGTACCATTCGCGTTTAAGTGGTTCTATCATTCCGCCGATCTAGATCGAGCAGTTCTTTGTCGCGTGACGAAGGCTGGCGGCTGCGGTGGCTAGCGGCGGCAGTCGATCCGACTGGCGGAGGCGGCAGCTTCTGGTGAGGGAGAAGGAGGGGTTGCTCACCAGGCTCGGAGGTCGCAGCGATGCTTGGGAAGGTGTTGGTGCGAGGCGCCTGGTACGATCAGCGTTGCTCGCCGGAGTGGAACACGGCGTCCGTGCGTCGGGGGGTCTTCGTGGGACGTCGTGAATCACCCAAGGCAAAACAACAATGTGGTTAGGTTCACGAGGGTCAAGAAGTCGTGGGCATGAGCAGGAAGGCGGCGGGAAACTACCTGTAGGCTTGGCCGGAGAGGAAGCGTGACGGGCGAGTCAAGCTTATCGAAGACGGTGTCCTGGTCATGCAAGCGAACCAGGAGTATTAGGAGATGCGTGAGGTCGAGAGGAGTCCACTCGCGTGAAGTAGAGGCAGGGTGGTCGGAGTTGGCCGGAATCGGCTGAAATCGTCCAGGCGGTGGGAGGAATTGGGGCGGTCTAAGGCGTGCAGTAAAGGTGTCGAGGGATTTATAGAGGAGACATGGGTGTTTAAGACTGCGTGATCAAAGCTGGTAACGTCGATTACGTTAAGGCGAATTAAGTTGGAGCAATCAGCGAGCGGGGAGAAGAACTGTCGCTCTTGGGTGGGTGAAGGAGCGATGAACGGTGATAAGCGGCCTACCGGTCGATGGGAAAAGGAGAGGAGGAGGTCCACCAGTCGGTGTCTACGTGGGCTGATTCGGTGAGGAAAAGCGGTTCGGGAAAAATAAGAGGAGGTGAAAGGGTCTGTCACGAGTGAGTGAGAGGAGAGGTGGGTCCGTTTGTGTGGCCGAGTGGGTAAGAAAATTGGTGCCAAAAGTTTTATTGAGGAGAAGGCTGGCTGGTTTTTTGGGCCTTAGTGGGCTGCTCTATTTTATTTCTGTCTAAATCTTTTCTTTTCTATTTCTATTTTCTGAATGATTTTGATATGAATTCAAATCCTTTTGAATTCAAACAGCTTTGGGAATTTTTGCAGGGTTACGTGGGTTCAAAACTAGTCAATTAACCATGTGGTTACTAGCAAGGGTTTGGTCGACTTGGACTCCAAATCAAACAGACTTTTGCTCTAGTTTGCAAATGTTTGAAATAGGGTTTGAAAATATTTCTAAATTGGAAATTTGGGTTAAAATGCTATACCTAATCTTTCCAACCATGGAGGCAACAAACAAGTTCATGAACAATCAAATCTCAAATGGTGTTGGCCAATTGAGATAAATTGCCCACATGAAATCATAGCCTAAGTTTATGCATCTAAATGATTTTGAGAAAAAGCCTAAATGAATGAAAGTTGCAAGGATGATATGAATGAGTTTTGAAACATGATTTTTGGGATGTTACATGTTCTTTTCACAAACCACATATAGATCCACGAGTCATTGCATGTGTCTTCTTTACATGAACCACATATGGATCCACTAGAGTCATTGCATGTGTGTTCTTTTCACAAACCATATGGATCCACAGTCATTGCATGTATATTATTTTGCACAAACCACATGGATCCACCAATGTCATTTCATGTGTCTTCTTTTCATGAACCACATACGGATCCACTAGAGTCATTCATGTGTGTTCTTTTCATGAACCACATATGGATCCACTAGAGTCATTGCATGTATGTTCTTATCCTAAACCAGCACTAGAGTCATTACATGTGTGTTCTTTTCACAAACCACATATGGATCCACCAGAGTCATTGCATGTATGTTCTTTTCATAAAAAACACATGGATAAACCAATGTCATTGCATATGTGTTCTTTTCACAAACCACATATGGATCCACCGGAGGCATTGCATGTATGTTCTTTCCATAAACCACATGGATCCACCAATGTCATTGCATGTGTATTCTTTTCTTGAACCACATATGGATCCACAGTCATTGCATGTGTGTTCTTTTCATGAACCACATATGAATCCACTAGAGTCATTGCATGTACGTTCTTATCCTAAACCAGCACTAGAGTCTTTGCATTTGTGTTCTTTTCACAAACCACATATGGATCCACCAGAGTCATTGCATGTATGTTCTTTTCATAAAACACATGGATCAACCAATGTCATTGCATGTATGTTCTTTTCACAAACCACATATGGATCCACCAATGCCGTTGCATGTCTGTTCTTTCCACAAACCACATGGATCCACCAATGTAATTGCATGTGTGTTATTTTCATGAACCACATATGGATCCACAGAATCATTGTATCGTGTTCTTTCACAAACCACATATGGATCTACTAGAGTCATTTCATGTCTACTCTTTCCATAAACAACATGGATCCACCAATGTCATTGCATGTGTGTTATTTTCATGAACCATGTAAGGATCCACGGAGTCATTGCATGTGTGTTCTTTCACAAACCATATGGATCCACAGTCATTGCATGTATGTTATTTTCAAAACCACATATGGATGCACCATAGTCATTTCATGTTTGTTCTTTTCAGATATCACATATGGATCCACCAGAGTCATTGCATGTATGTTCTTTTCACAAACCACATATGGATCAACCAATGTCATTACATGTATGTTCTTTTCACAAACCACATTGATCCACCAATGTCATTGCATGTGTTCTTTTTCAGACACCACATCTCGATCAATCAATGTCATTGAATGTGTTGTCTTTTCACAAACCATGGATCCACCAATGTCATTGCATGTGTTCTTTTCACAAACCACATATGGATCCACCATAGTCATTGCATGTGTGTTCTTTACATGACCCACATATGGATCAACAAGAGTCATTGCATGTGTGTTCTTATCCTAAACCAGCACAAGAGTCATTGCATGTGTTTTCTTTTCACAAACCATATATGGATCCACTAGAGTCATTGCATGTATGTTCTTTTCACAAACCAATTATGGATCAACCAATGTCATTGCATGTGTTCTTTTCACAAACCACATATGCATCCACAGTCATTGCATGTATGTCTTTCACAAACCTCACATGGATCAAACAATGTCATTGCATGTATGTCCTTTTCACAAACCACATGGATCCACCAATGTGATTGCATGTGTGTACTTTTCAGAAACCACATATGGATTAACTAATGTCATTGCATGTGTGCTCCTTTCATAAACCATATGGATCCACCAATGTCATTGCATGTGTGTTCTTTTCACAAACCACATATAGATCCACCAGAGTCATTGCATGTGTGTTCTTTACATGAACCACATATGGATCCACTAGAGTCATTGCATGTGTGTTCTTATCCTAAACCAACACTAGATTCATTGCATGTGTTTTCTTTTCACAAACCATATATGGATCCACCAGAGTCATTGCATGTATGTTCTTTTCACAAACTATGGATCAACCAATGTCATTGCATGTGTGTTCTTTTCACAAACCACATATGCATCCACGAATCATTGCATGTATGTCTTTTCACAAACCTCACATGGATCAAACAATGTCATTGCATGTATCTTCTTTTCACAAACCACATGGATCCACCAATGTGATTGCATGTCTGTTCTTTTCAGAAACCACATATGGATCAACGAATGTCATTGCATGTGTGTTCTTTTCACAAACCATATGGATCCACCAATGTCATTGCATGTGTGTTCTTTTCACAAACCACATATTGATCCACGAGTCATTGCATGTGTGTTCTTTACATGAACCACATATGGATCCACTAGAGTCATTGCATGTATTGTGTTCTTATCCTAAACCAGCACTAGATTCATTGCATGTGTTTTCTTTTCACAAACCACATATGGATCCACCAGAGTCATTGCATGTATGTTCTTTTCACAAACCACATGGATCCACCAGAGTCATTGCATGTATGTTCTTTTCACAAACCACATATGGATCCACCAGAGTCATTGCATGTATGTTCTTTTCACAAACACATATGGATCAACCAATGTCATTGCATGTATGTTCTTTTCACAAACCACATGGATCCACCAATGTCATTGCATGTGTGTTGTTTTCAGAAGCCACATCTGGATCAATCAATGTCATTGCATGTGTTGTCTTTTCACAAACCACATGGATCCACCAATGTCATTGCATGTGTGTTCTTTTCACAAACCACATATGGATCCACCAGAGTCATTGCATGTGTGTTCTTTACATGACCCACATATGGATCCACACGAGTCATTGCATGTGTGTTCTTATCCTAAACCAGCACTAGAGTCATTGCATGTGTGTTCTTATACTAAACCAGCACTAGAATCATTGCATGTGTTTTCTTTTCACAAACCATATATGGATCCACCAGAGTCATTGCATGTATGTTCTTTTCACAAACCACATATGCATTAACCAATGTCATTGCATGTGTGTTCTTTTCACAAACCACATATGGATCCACTAGAGTCATTGCATGTATGTTCTTTTCAAAAAACACATGGATCGACCAATGTCATTGCATGTATGATCTTTTCACAAACCACATATGGATCCACCAATGTCATTGCATGTCTGTTCTTTCCACAAACCACATGGATCCACCAATGTCATTGCATGCGTGTTCTTTTCACAAACCACATATGGATCCACCATAGTCATTGCATGTGTGTTCTTTACATGACCCACATATGGATCAACAAGAGTCATTGCATGTGTGTTCTTATCCTAAACCAGCACAAGAGTCATTGCATGTGTTTTCTTTTCACAAACCATATATGGATCCACCAGAGTCATTGCATGTATGTTCTTTTCACAAACCACATATGGATCAACCAATGTCATTGCATGTGTGTTCTTTTCACAAACCACATATGCATCCACCAGAGTCATTGCATGTATGTCTTTTCACAAACCTCACATGGATCAAACAATGTCATTGCATGTATGTCCTTTTCACAAACCACATGGATCCACCAATGTGATTGCATGTGTGTTCTTTTCAGAAACCACATATGGATTAACTAATGTCATTGCATGTGTGCTCCTTTCATAAACCATATGGATCCACCAATGTCATTGCATGTGTGTTCTTTTCACAAACCACATATAGATCCACGAGTCATTGCATGTGTGTTCTTTACATGAACCACATATGGATCCACTAGAGTCATTGCATGTGTGTTCTTATCCTAAACCAGCACTAGATTCATTGCATGTGTTTTCTTTTCACAAACCATATATGGATCCACAGTCATTGCATGTATGTTCTTTTCACAAACTATGGATCAACCAATGTCATTGCATGTGTGTTCTTTTCACAAACCACATATGCATCCACGAGTCATTGCATGTATGTCTTTTCACAAACCTCACATGGATCAAACAATGTCATTGCATGTATCTTCTTTTCACAAACCACATGGATCCACCAATGTGATTGCATGTCATTCTTTCAGAAACCACATATGGATCAACGAATGTCATTGCATGTGTGTTCTTTTCACAAACCATATGGATCCACCAATGTCATTGCATGTGTGTTGTTTTCAGAATCCACATCTAGATCCAGCAGTGTCATTGCATGTGTGGTCTTTACAAGAACCACATATGGATCCACTAGAGTCATTGCATGTGTTCTTATCCTAAACCAGCACTAGATTCATTGCATGTGTTTTTCACAAACCACATATGGATCCACCAGTCATTGCATGTATGTTCTTTTCACAAACCACATATGGATCCACAGAGTCATTGCATGTATGTTCTTTCACAAACCACATATGGATCCACCAGGTCATTGCATGTATGTTCTTTTCACAAACACATATGGATCAACCAATGTCATTGCATGTATGTTCTTTTCACAAACCACATGGATCCACCAATGTCATTGCATGTGTGTTGTTTTCAGAAGCCACATCTGGATCAATCAATGTCATTGCATGTGTTGTCTTTTCACAAACCACATGGATCCACCAATGTCATTGCATGTGTGTTCTTTTCACAAACCACATATGGATCCACCAGAGTCATTGCATGTCTGTTCTTTACATGACCCACATGGATCCACACGAGTCATTGCATGTGTGTTCTTATCCTAAACCAGCACTAGAGTCATTGCATGTGTGTTCTTATACTAAACCAGCACTAGAATCATTGCATGTGTTTTCTTTTCACAAACCATATATGGATCCACCAGAGTCATTGCATGTATGTTCTTTTCACAAACCACATATGCATTAACCAATGTCATTGCATGTGTGTTCTTTTCACAAACCACATATGGATCCACTAGAGTCATTGCATGTATGTTCTTTTCAAAAAACACATGGATCGACCAATGTCATTGCATGTATGATCTTTTCACAAACCACATATGGATCCACCAATGTCATTGCATGTCTGTTCTTTCCACAAACCACATGGATCCACCAATGTCATTGCATGTGTATTATTTTCATGAACCACATATGGATCCACCAGAGTCATTGTATGTGTGTTCTTTTCACAAACCACATATGGATCCACTAGAGTCATTTCATGCCTACTCTTTCCACAAACCACATGGATCCACCAATGTCATTGCATGTGTGTTCTTTTCATTAACCACATAAGGATCCACCGGAGTCATTGCATGTGTGTTGTTTTCACGAACCGCATATGGATCCACCAGAGTCATTGCATGTATGTTCTTTTCGCAAACCACATATGGATCCACCAGAGTCATTGCATGTATGTTCTTTTCACAAACCACATATGGATCCACCAGATTCATTGTATGTGTGTTCTTTTCACAAACCACATATGGATCAACCAATGTCATTGCATGTATGTTCTTTTCACAAACCACATGGATCCACCAATGTCATTGCATGTGTGTTCTTTTTTCAAAAACCACATCTGGATCAATCAATGTCATTGCATGTGTTGTCTTTTCACACCATATGGATCCACCAATGTCATTGCATGTGTGTTCTTTTCACAAACCACATATGGATCCACCAGAGTCATTGCATGTGTGTTCTTTACATGACCCACATATGGATCCACAAGAGTCATTGCATGTGTGTTCTTATCCTAAACCAGCACTAGAGTCATTGCATGTGTTTTCTTTTCACAAACCATATATGGATCCACCAGAGTCATTGCATGTATGTTCTTTTCACAAACCACATATGGATCAACCAATGTCATTGCATGTGTGTTCTTTTAAAAAACCACATATAGATCCACCAGAGTCATTGCATGTATGTCCTTTCACAAACCTCACATAGATCAAACAATGTCATTGCATGTATGTTCTTTTCACAAACCACATGGATCCACCAATGTGATTGCATGTGTGTTCTTTTCATAAACCACATATGGATCAACCAATGTCATTGCATGTGTGTTCTTTTCACAAACCACATGGATCCACCAATGTCATTGCATGTGTGTTCTTTTCACAAACCACATATGGATCCACCAGAGTCATTGCATGTGTGTTCTTTCCATGAACCACATATGGATCCACTAGAGTCATTGCATGTGTGTTCTTATCCTAAACCAGCACTAGAGTCATTGCATGTGTTTTCTTTTCACAAACCATATATGGATCCACCAGAGTTATTGCATGCATGTTCTTTGCACAAACCACATATGGATCAACCAATGTCATTGCATGTGTGTTCTTTTCACAAACCACATATGGATCCACTAGAGTCATTGCATGTATGTTCTTTCGACAAACCACATGGATCCACCAATGTCATTGCAAGTGTGTTCTTTTCATGAACCAATTATGGATCCACCGGAGTCATTGCATGTGTGTTCTTTTAATGAACCACATATGGATCCACTAGAGTCATTGCATGTATGTTCTTATCCTAAACCAGCACTAGAGTCATTGCATGTGTGTTCTTTTCACAAACCACATATGAATCCAATAGAGTCATTGCATGTATGTTCTTTTCAAAAAAACACACATGGATAAACCAATGTCATTGCATGTGTGTTCTTTTCACAAACCACGTATGGATCCACCAGAGCCATTGCATGTACGTTATTTCCATAAACCACATGGATCCACCATTGTCATTGCATGTGAGTTCTTTTCTTGAACCACATATGGATCCACCAGAGTCATTGCATGTGTGTTCTTTCATGAACCATATGGATCCACTAGAGCCATTGCATATGTATGTTCTTATCCTAAACCAGCACTAGAGTCATTGCATGTGTGGTCTTTTCACAAACCACATATGGATCCACCAGAGTCATTGCATGTATGTTCTTTTCATAAAACACATGGATCAACCAATGTCATTGCATGTGTGTTCTTTTCACAAACCACATATGGATCCACCAGAGGTCATTGCATGTATGTTCTTTTCAAAAAACACATGGAACATGGATCACCCAATGTCATTGCATGTATGATCTTTTCACAAACCACATATGGATCCACCAATGCCATTGCATGTCTGTTCTTTCCACAAACCACATGGATCCACCAATTTCATTGCAGTGTGTTATTTTCATGATCCACATATGGATCCACCGGAGTCATTGTATGTGTGTTATTTTCACAATCCACATATGGATCCACCAGAGTCATTTCATGTCTACTCTTTCCACAAACCACATGGATCCACCAATGTCATTGCATGTGTGTTCTTTTCATGAACCAGATAAGGATCCACCGGAGTCATTGCATCTGTGTTCTTTTCACAAACCACATTTGGATCCACCAGAGTCATTCCATGTATGTTCTTTTCACAAACCACATATGGATCCACCAGAGTCATTGCATGTATGTTCTTTTCACAAACCACATATGGATCCACCAGAGTCATTGCATGTATGTTCTTTTCACAAACCTCATATGGATCAACCAATGTTATTTCATGTATGTTCTTTTCACAAACCACATGGATCCACCAATGTCATTGCATGTGTTTTCTTTTCAGAAACCACATCTGGATCAATCAATGTCATTGCATGTGTGTTCTTTTCATGAACCACATAAGGATCCACCAGAGTCAATGCATGTGTGTTCTTTTCACAAACCACATATGGATCCACCAGAGTCATTGCATGTGTGTTCTTTACATGACCCACATATGGATCCACAAGAGTCATTGCATGTGTGTTCTTATCCTAAACCAGCACTAGAGTCATTGCATGTGTTTTCTTTTCACAAACCATATATGGATCCACCATTTTCATTGCATGTATGTTCTTTTCACAAACCACATATGGATCAACCAATGTCATTGCATGTGTGTTCTTTTAAAAAACCACATATGGATCCACCAGAGTCATTACATGTATGTCCTTTTCACAAACCTCACATGGATCAAACAATGTCTATGTATGTTCTTTTCACAAACCACATGGATCCACCAATGTGATTGCATGTGTGTTCTTTTCAGAAACCACATATGGATCAACCAATGTCATTGCATGTGTGTTCTTTTCACAAACCACATGGATCCACCAATGTCATTGCATGTGTGTTCTTTTCACAAACCACATATGGATCCACGAGTCATTGCATGTGTGTTCTTTCCATGAACCAGATATGGATCCAGTAGAGTCATTGCATGTGTGTTCTTATCCTAAACCAGCACTAGAGTCATTGCATGTGTTTTCTTTTCACAAACATATATGGATCCACCAGACTCATTGCATGTATGTTCTTTGCACAAACCACATATGGATCAACCAATGTCATTGCATGTGTGTTCTTTTCACAAACCACATATGGATCCACCAGAGTCATTGCGTGTATGTTCTTTTCACAAACCACATATGGATCAACCAATGTCATTGCATGTATGTTCTTTTCACAAACCACATGGATCCACAATTATTATTGCATGTATGTCTTTTCACAAACCACATATGGATCCACTAGAGTCATTGCCTGTGTGTTCATTTCATGAACCACATATGGATCCATGAGTCATTGCATGTGTGTTCTTTTCATGAAACCAACACTAGATTCATTGCATTTGTGTTCTTTTCACAAACCACATATGGATCCACCAGAATATTGCATGTATGTACTTTTCATAAAACACATGGATCAACCAATGTCATTGCATGTATGTTATTTTCACAAACCACATATGGATCCACCAATGTCATTGCATGTTTTTTTTCACAAACCACATGGATCCACCAATGTCATTGCATGTGTGTTCTTTTCATGAACCACATATGGATCCACTAGAGTCATTGCATGTTTTCTTTTCATGAAACTAGTACTAGAGTCATTGCATGTGTGTTCTTTTCATAAACCACATATGGATCCACTAGAGTCATTGCATGTGTGTTCTTTTCACAAACCACATGGATCGACAAATGTCATGGCATGTGTGTTCTTTTCACAAACCACATATGGATCCACTAGAGTCATTGAATGTCTATTCTTTCCACAAACCAGATGGATCCACCAATGTCATTGCATTTGTGTTCTTTTCATGAACCACATATGGATCCCCCGGAGTCATTGCATGTGTTTCTTTTCACAAACCACATCTGGATCCACCAGAGTCATTGCATGTATGTTCTTTTCACAAACCACATATGGATCAACCAATGTCATTGCATGTGTGTTCTTTCCAACCACGTATGGATCCACTAGAGTCATGGCATGTATGTTCTTTTCACAAAGCACATATGGATCAACCAATGTTATTGCATGTATGTTCTTTTCACAAACCACATGGATCCACCAATGTCATTGCATGTGTGTTCTTTTCAGAAACCACATATGGAGCAACCAATGTCATTGCATGTGTGTTATTTTCACAAACCACATCGATCCACCAATGTCATTGCATGTGTGTTCTTTTCACAAACCACATATGGATCCACCAGAGTCATTGGATCTATGTTCTTTACATGAACCACATATGAATCCACTAGAGTCATTGCATGTGTGTTCTTATCCTAAACCAACATTAGAGTCATTTCATGTGTTTTCTTTTCACAAACCATATATGGATCCACCAGAGTCATTGCATGTATGTTCTTTTGACAAACCACATATGGATCTACCAATGTCATTGAATGCGTGTTCTTTTCACAAACCACATATGGATCCACCAGAGTCATTGCATGTATGTTCTTTTCACAAACCACATATGGATCAACCAATATCATTGCATGTATATTCTTTTCACAAACCACATATGGATCCACCAATGACATTGCATGTCTGTTCTTTCCACAAACCACATGGATCCACCAATGTCATTGCATGTGTGTTCTTTTCATGAACCACATAAGGATCCACCAGAGTCATTGCATGTGTGTTCTTTTCACAAACCACATATGGATCCACCAGAGTCATTGCATGTATATTCTTTTCACAAACCACATATGGAAACACCAGAGTCATTGCATGTATGTTCTTTTCACAAACCACATATGGATCAACCAATGTCATTGCATGTATGTGCTTTTCACAAACCACATGGATCCACCAATGTCATTGCATGTGCATTCTTCTCAGAAACCGCATATGGATCAACCAATGTCATTGCATGTGTTGTCTTTTCACAAACCACATGGATACACCAATGTCATTGCATGTGTGTTCCTTTCACAAACCACATATGGATCCACCAAAGTCATTGCATGTGTGTTCTTTACATGACCCACATATGGATCCGCAAGAGTCATTGCATGTGTGTTCTTATCATAAACCAGCACTAGAGTCATTGCATGTGTTTTCTTTTCACAAACCATATATGGATCCACCAGAGTCATTGCATGTATGTTGTTTTCACAAACCACATATGGATCAACCAATGTCATTGCATGTGTGTTCTTTTCACAAACCACATATAGATCCACCAGAGTCATTGCATGTATGTCCTTTTCACAAACCTCACATGGATCAACCAATGTCATTGCATGTATATTATTTTCACAAACCACATGGATCCACCAATGTGATTGCATGTGTTTTCTTTTCAGAAACCACATATGGATCAACCAATGTCATTGCATGTGTGTTCTTTTCACAAACCACATGGATCCACCAATGTCATTACATGTGTGTTCTTTTCACAAACCACATATGGATCCACCAGAGTCATTGCATGTGTGTTCTTATCCTAAACCAGCAATAGAGTCATTGCATGTGTTTTCTTTTCACAAACCATATATGGATCGACCAGAGTCATTGCGTGCATGTTCTTTTCACAAACCACATATGGATCAACCAATGTCATTGCATGTGTGTTCTTTTCACAAACCACATGGATCGACCACTGTCATTGCATGTATGTTCTTTTCACAAACCACATATGGATCCACCAGAGTCATTGCATGTGTTTTCTTTTCACAAACCATATATGGATCCACCAGAGTCATTGCATGTATGTTCTTTTCGCAAACCACATATGGATCAACCAATGTCATTGAATGTGTGTTCTTTTCACAAACCACATATGGATCGACCAGAGTCATTGCATGTATGTTCTTTTCACAAACCACATATGGATCAACCAATATCATTGCATGTATGTTCTTTTCACAAACCACATATGGATCCACCAATGACATTGCATGTCTGTTCTTTCAACAAACCACGTGGATCCACCAATGTCATTGCATGTGTGTTCTTTTCATGAACCACATAAGGATCCACCAGAGTCATTGCATGCGTGTTCTTTTCACAAACCACATATGGATCCACCAGAGTCATTGCATGTATATTCTTTTCACAAACCACGTATGGATCCACCAGAGTCATTGCATGTATGTTCTTTTCACAAACTAGATATTGATCCACCAGAGTCTTTGCATGTATGTTCTTTTCACAAACCACATATGGATCAACCAATGTCATTGCATGTATGTGCTTTTCACAAACCACATGGATCCACCAATGTCATTGCATGTGCGTTCTTTTCAGAAACCGCATATGGATCAACCAATGTCATTGCATGTGTTGTCTTTTCACAAACCACATGGATACACCAATGTCATTGCATGTGTGTTCCTTTCACAAACCACATATGGATCCACCAGAGTCATTGCATGTGTGTTCTTTACATGACCCACATATGGATCCGCAAGAGTCATTGCATGTGTGTTCTTATCATAAACACACACTAGAGTCGTTGCATGTGTTTTCTTTTCACAAACCATATATGCATCCACCAGAGTCATTGCATGTATGTTGTTTTCACAAACCACATATGGATCAACCAATGTCATTGCATGTGTGTTCTTTTCACAAACCACATATAGATCCACCAGAGTCATTGCATGTATGTCCTTTTCACAAACCTCACATGGATCAACCAATGTCATTGCATGTATATTCTTTTCACAAACCACATGGATCCACCAATGTGATTGCATGTGTTTTCTTTTCAGAAACAACATATGGATCACCCAATGTCATTGCATGTGTGTTCTTTTCACAAACCACATGGATCCACCAATGTCATTGCATGTGTGTTCTTTTCACAAACCACATATGGATCCACCAGAGTCATTGCATGTGTGTTCTTATCCTAAACCAGCAATAGAGTCATTGCATGTGTTTTCTTTTCACAAACCATATATGGATCCACCAGAGTCATTGCGTGCATGTTCTTTTCACAAACCACATATGGATCAACCAATGTCTTGAATGTGTGTTGTTTCCACAAACCACATGGATCCACCAATGTCATTGCATGTGTGTTCTTTTCATGAACCACATAAGGATCCACCAGATTCATTGCATGTGTGTTCTTTTCACAAACCACATATGGATCCACCAGAGTCATTGCATGAATGTTCTTTTAACAAACCACATATTGATCCACTAGAGTCTTTGCATGTATGTTCTTTTCACAAACCACATTTGGATCAACCAATGTCATTGCATGTATGTGCTTTTCACAAACCACATGGATCCACCAATGTCATTACATGTGCGTTCTTTTCAGAAACCGCATATGGATCAACCAATGTCATTGCATGTGTTGTCTTTTCACAAACCACATGGATACACCAATGTCATTGCATGTGTGTTCCTTTCACAAACCACATATGGATCCACCAGAGTCATTGCATGTGTGTTCTTTACATGACCCACATATGGATCCACAAGAGTCATTGCATGTGTGTTCTTATCCTAAACCAGCACTAGAGTCAATGCATGTGTTTTCTTTTCACAAACCATATATGGATCCCACAAAGTCATTGCATGTATGTTGTTCTCACAAACCACATATGGATCAACCAATGTCATTGCATGTGTGTTCTTTTCACAAACCACATATGGATCCACCAGAGTCATTGCATGTATGTCCTTTTCACAAACCTCACATGGATCAACCAATGTCATTGCATGTATATTCTTTTCACAAACCACATGGATCCACCAATGTGATTGCATGTATCTCTTTCAAAACCACATATGGATCAACCAATGGCATTGCATGTGTGTTCTTTTCACAAACCACATGGATCGACCAATGTCATTGCATGTATGTTCTTTTCACAAACCACATATGGATCCACCAGAGTCATTGCATGTGTTTTCTTTTCACAAACCATATATGGATCCACCAGAGTCATTGCATGTATGTTCTTTTCGCAAACCACATATGGATCAACCAATGTCATTGAATGTGTGTTCTTTTCACAAACCACATATGGATCGACCAGAGTCATTGCATGTATGTTCTTTTCACAAACCACATATGGATCAACCAATATCATTGCATGTATGTTCTTTTCACAAACCACATATGGATCCACCAATGACATTGCATGTCTGTTCTTTCAACAAACCACGTGGATCCACCAATGTCATTGCATCTGTGTTCTTTTCATGAACCACATAAGGATCCACCAGAGTCATTGCATGTGTGTTCTTTTCACAAACCACATATGGATCCACCAGAGTTATTGCATGTATATTCTTTTCACAAACCACATATGGATCCACCAGAGTCATTGCATGTATGTTCTTTTCACAAACTAGATATTGATCCACCAGAGTCTTTGCATGTATGTTCTTTTCACAAACCACATATGGATAACCAATGTCATTGCATGTATGTGCTTTTCACAAACCACATGGATCCACCAATGTCATTGCATGCGTTCTTTTTTCGAAACCGCATATGGATCAACCAATGACATTGCATGTTTTGTTTTTTAACAAACCACATGGATACACCAATGTCATTGCATGTGTGTTCCTTTCACAAACCACATATGGATCCACCAGAGTCATTGCATGTGTGTTCTTTACATGACCCACATATAGATCCACAAGAGTCATTGCATGTGTGTTCTTATCATAAACCAGCACTAGAGTCATTGCATGCGTTTTCTTTTCACAAACCATATATGGATCCACCAGAGTCATTGCATGTATGTTGTTTTCACAAACCACATATGGATCAACCAATGTCAATGCATGTGTGTTCTTTTCACAAACCACATATAGATCCACCAGAGTCATTGCATGTATGTCCTTTTCACAAACCTCACATGGATCAACCAATGTCATTGCATGTATATTCTTTTCACAAACCACATGGATCCACCAATGTGATTGCATGTGTTTTCTTTTCAGAAACCACATATGGATCACCCAATGTCATTGCATGTGTGTTCTTTTCACAAACCACATGGATCCACCAATGTCATTGCATGTGTGTTCTTTTCACAAACCACATATGGATCCACCAGAGTCATTGCATGTGTGTTCTTATCCTAAACCAGCAATAGAGTCATTGCATGTGTTTTCTTTTCACAAACCATATATGGATCCACCAGAGTCATTGCGTGCATGTTCTTTTCACAAACCACATATGGATCAACCAATGTCTTGAATGTGTGTTGTTTTCACAAACCACATGGATCCACCAATGTCATTGCATGTGTGTTCTTTTCATGAACCACATAAGGATCCACCAGATTCATTGCATGTGTGTTCTTTTCACAAACCACATATGGATCCACCAGAGTCATTGAATGTATATTCTTTTCACAAACCACATATGGATCCACCAGAGTCATTGCATGAATGTTCTTTTAACAAACCACATATTGATCCACTAGAGTCTTTGCATGTATGTTCTTTTCACAAACCACATTTGGATCAACCAATGTCATTGCATGTATGTGCTTTTCACAAACCACATGGATCCACCAATGTCATTGCATGTGCGTTCTTTTCAGAAACCGCATATGGATCAACCAATGTCATTGCATGTGTTGTCTTTTCACAAACCACATGGATACACCAATGTCATTGCATGTGTGTTCCTTTCACAAACCACATATGGATCCACCAGAGTCATTGCATGTGTGTTCTTTACATGACCCACATATGGATCCACAAGAGTCATTGCATGTGTGTTCTTATCCTAAACCAGCACTAGAGTCATTGCATGTGTTTTCTTTTCACAAACCATATATGGATCCCACAAAGTCATTGCATGTATGTTGTTTTCACAAACCACATATGGATCAACCAATGTCATTGCATGTGTGTTCTTTTCACAAACCACATATGGATCCACCAGAGTCATTGCATGTATGTCCTTTTCACAAACCTCACATGGATCAACCAATGTCATTGCATGTATATTCTTTTCACAAACCACATGGATCCACCAATGTGATTGCATGTGTTATCTTTTCAGAAACCACATATGGATCAACCAATGTCATTGCATGTGTGTTCTTTTCACAAACCACATGGATCGACCAATGTCATTGCATGTATGTTCTTTTCACAAACCACATATGGATCCACCAGAGTCATTGCATGTGTGTTCTTTTCACAAACCATATATGGATTCACCAGAGTCATTGCATGTATGTTCTTTTCGCAAACCACATATGGATCAACCAATGTCATTGAATGTGTGTTCTTTTCACAAACCACATATGGATCGACCAGAGTCATTGCATGTATGTTCTTTTCACAAACCACATATGGATCAACCAATATCATTGCATGTATGTTCTTTTCACAAACCACATATGGATCCACCAATGACATTGCATGTCTGTTCTTTCAACAAACCACGTGGATCCACCAATGTCATTGCATGTGTGTTCTTTTCATGAACCACATAAGGATCCACCAGAGTCATTGCATGTGTGTTCTTTTCACAAACCACATATGGATCCACCAGAGTCATTGCATGTATATTCTTTTCACAAACCACATATGGATCCACCAGAGTCATTGCATGTATGTTCTTTTCACAAACTAGATATTGATCCACCAGAGTCTTTGCATGTATGTTCTTTTCACAAACCACATATGGATAACCAATGTCATTGCATGTATGTGCTTTTCACAAACCACATGGATCCACCAATGTCATTGCATGTGCGTTCTTTTCAGAAACCGCATATGGATCAACCAATGTCATTGCATGTGTTGTGTTTTCACAAACCACATGGATACACCAATGTCATTGCATGTGTGTTCCTTTCACAAACCACATATGGATCCACCAGAGTCATTGCATGTGTGTTCTTTACATGACCCACATATAGATCCACAAGAGTCATTGCATGTGTGTTCTTATCATAAACCAGCACTAGAGTCATTGCATGCGTTTTCTTTTCACAAACCATATATGGATCCACCAGAGTCATTGCATGTATGTTGTTTTCACAAACCACATATGGATCAACCAATGTCATTGCATGTGTGTTCTTTTCACAAACCACATATAGATCCACCAGAGTCATTGCATGTATGTCCTTTTCACAAACCTCACATGGATCAACCAATGTCATTGCATGTATCTTCTTTTCACAAACCACATGGATCCACCAATGTGATTGCATGTGTTTTCTTTTCAGAAACCACATATGGATCACCCAATGTCATTGCATGTGTGTTCTTTTCACAAACCACATGGATCCACCAATGTCATTGCATGTGTGTTCTTTTCACAAACCACATATGGATCCACCAGAGTTATTGCATGTGTGTTCTTATCCTAAACCAGCAATAGAGTCATTGCATGTGTTTTCTTTTCACAAACCATATATGGATCCACCAGAGTCATTGCGTGCATGTTCTTTTCACAAACCACATATGGATCAACCAATGTCTTGAATGTGTGTTGTTTTCACAAACCACATGGATCCACCAATGTCATTGCATGTGTGTTCTTTTCATGAACCACATAAGGATCCACCAGATTCATTGCATGTGTGTTCTTTTCACAAACCACATATGGATCCACCAGAGTCATTGAATGTATATTCTTTTCACAAACCACATACGGATCCACCAGAGTCATTGCATGAATGTTCTTTTAACAAACCACATATTGATCCACTAGAGTCTTTGCATGTATGTTCTTTTCACAAACCACATTTGGATCAACCAATGTCATTGCATGTATGTGCTTTTCACAAACCACATGGATCCACCAATGTCATTGCATGTGCGTTCTTTTCAGAAACCGCATATGGATCAACCAATGTCATTGCATGTGTTGTCTTTTCACAAACCACATGGATACACCAATGTCATTGCATGTGTGTTCCTTTCACAAACCACATATGGATCCACCAGAGTCATTGCATGTGTGTTCTTTACATGACCCACATATGGATCCACAAGAGTCATTGCATGTGTGTTCTTATCCTAAACCAGCACTAGAGTCATTGCATGTGTTTTCTTTTCACAAACCATATATGGATCCCACAAAGTCATTGCATGTATGTTGTTTTCACAAACCACATATGGATCAACCAATGTCATTGCATGTGTGTTCTTTTCACAAACCACATATGGATCCACTAGAGTCATTGCATGTATGTCCTTTTCACAAACCTCACATGGATCAACCAATGTCATTGCATGTATATTCTTTTCACAAACCACATGGATCCACCAATGTGATTGCATGTGTTATCTTTTCAGAAACCACATATGGATCAACCAATGGCATTGCATGTGTGTTCTTTTCACAAACCACATGGATCGACCAATGTCATTGCATGTATGTTCTTTTCACAAACCACATATGGATCCACCAGAGTCATTGCATGTGTTTTCTTTTCACAAACCATATATGGATCCACCAGAGTCATTGCATGTATGTTCTTTTCGCAAACCACATATGGATCAACCAATGTCATTGAATGTGTGTTCTTTTCACAAACCACATATGGATCGACCAGAGTCATTGCATGTATGTTCTTTTCACAAACCACATATGGATCAACCAATATCATTGCATGTATGTTCTTTTCACAAACCACATATGGATCCACCAATGACATTGCATGTCTGTTCTTTCAACAAACCACGTGGATCCACCAATGTCATTGCATGTGTGTTCTTTTCTTGAACCACATAAGGATCCACCAGAGTCATTGCATGTGTTTTCTTTTCACAAACCACATATGGATCCACCAGAGTCATTGCATGTATATTCTTTTCACAAACCACATATGGATCCACCAGAGTCATTGCATGTATGTTCTTTTCACAAACTAGATATTGATCCACCAGAGTCTTTGCATGTATGTTCTTTTCACAAACCACATATGGATCAACCAATGTCATTGCATGTATGTGCTTTTCACAAACCACATGGATCCACCAATGTCATTGCATGTGCGTTCTTTTCAGAAACCGCATATGGATCAACCAATGTCATTGCATGTGTTGTCTTTTCACAAACCACATGGATACACCAATGTCATTGCATGTGTGTTCCTTTCACAAACCACATATGGATCCACCAGAGTCATTGCATGTGTGTTCTTTACATGACCCACATATAGATCCACAAGAGTCATTGCATGTATGTCCTTTTCACAAACCTCACATGGATCAACCAATGTCATTGCATGTATATTCTTTTCACAAACCACATGGATCCACAAGAGTCATTGCATATGTGTTCTTATCATAAACCAGCACTAGAGTCATTGCATGTGTTTTCTTTTCACAAACCATATATGGATCCACCAGAGTCATTGCATGTATGTTGTTTTCACAAACCACATATGGATCAACCAATGTCATTGCATGTGTGTTCTTTTCACAAACCACATATGGATCCACCAGAGTCATTGCATGTATGTCCTTTTCACAAACCTCACATGGATCAACCAATGTCATTGCATGTATATTCTTTTCACAAACCACATGGATCCACCAATGTGATTGCATGTGTTTTCTTTTTAGAAACCACATATGGATCAACCAATGTCATTGCGTGTGTGTTCTTTTCACAAACCACATGGATCCACCAATGTCATTGCATGTGTGTTCTTTTCACAAACCACATATGGATCCACCAGAGTCATTGCATGTGTGTTCTTATCCTAAACCAGCAATAGAGTCATTGCATGTGTTTTCTTTTCACAAACCATATATGGATCCACAGTCATTATGCATGTTCTTTTCACAAACCACATATGGATCAACCAATGTCATGAATGTGTGTTGTTTTCACAAACCACATATGGATGCACAAGAGTCATTGCATGTATGTTCTTTTCACAAACCACATATGGATCAACCAATGTCATTGCATGTATGTTCTTTTCACAAACCACATATGGATCCACCAATGACATTTCATGTCTGTTCTTTTCACAAACCACATGGATCCACCAACGTCATTGCATGTGTGTTATTTTCATGAACCACACATGGATCCACCGGAGTCATTGTATGTGTGTTCTTTTCATGAAACCAGCACTAGATTCATTGCATGTGTGTTCATTTCACAAACCACATATGGATTCACCATAGTATTGCATGTATGTTCTTTTCATAAACAAATGGATCAACCAATGTCATTGCATGTGTGTTCTTTTCAAAAAACACATGGATCAACCAATGTCATTGCATGTATGTTCTTTTCACAAACCACATGGATCCACCAATGTCATTGCATGTCTGTTCTTTCCATAAACCACATGGATCCACCAATGTCATTGCATGTGTTTTCTTATCATGAACCACATATGGATCCACCGGAGTCATTGTATGTGTGTTATTTTCACAAACCACATATGGATCCACTAGAGTCATTGCATGTCTACTCTTTCCACAAACCACATGGATCCACCAAAGTCATTACAGGTGTGTTCTTTTCATGAACCACATAAGGATCCACCGGAGTCATTGCATGTGTATTCTTTTCACAAACCACATATGGATCCAACAGAGTCATTGCATGTATGTTCTTTTCACAAACCACATATGGATCCACTAGAGTCATTGCTTGTATGTTCTTTTAACAAACCACATATTGATCCACCAGAGTCTTTGCATGTATGTTATTTTCACAAACCACATATGGATCAACCAATATCATTGCATGTATATTATTTTCACAAACCACATATGGATCCACCAATGACATTGCATGTCTGTTCTTTCCACAAACCACATGGATCCACCAATGTCATTGCATGTGTGTTCTTTTCATGAACCACATAAGGATCCACCAGAGTCATTGCATGTGTGTTCTTTTCACAAACCACATATGGATCCACCAGAGTCATTGCATGTATATTCTTTTCACAAACCACATATGGAAACACCAGAGTCATTGCATGTATGTTCTTTTCACAAACCACATATTGATCCACCAGAGTTTTTCATGTATGTTCTTTTCACAAACCACATATGGATCAACCAATGTCATTGCATGTATGTGCTTTTCACAAACCACATGGATCCACCAATGTCATTGCATGTGCGTTCTTCTCAGAAACCGCATATGGATCAACCAATGTCATTGCATGTGTTGTCTTTTCACAAACCACATGGATACACCAATGTCATTGCATGTGTGTTCCTTTCACAAACCAGATATGGATCCACCAGAGTCATTGCATGTGTGTTCTTTACATGACCCACATATTGGATCCGCAAGAGTCATTGCATGTGTGTTCTTATCATAAACCAACACTAGAGTCATTGCATGTGTTTTCTTTTCACAAACCATATATGGATCCACCAGAGTCATTGCATGTATGTTGTTTTCACAAACCACATATGGATCAACCAATGTCATTGCATGTGTGTTCTTTTCACAAACCACATATAGATCCACCAGAGTCATTGCATGTATGTCCTTTTCACAAACCTCACATGGATCAACCAATGTCATTGCATGTATATTCTTTTCACAAACCACATGGATCCACCAATGTGATTGCATGTGTTTTCTTTTCAGAAACCACATATGGATCAACCAATGTCATTGCATGTGTGTTCTTTTCACAAACCACATGGATCCACCAATGTCATTCCATGTGTGTTCTTTTCACAAACCACATATGGATCCACCAGAGTCATTGCATGTGTGTTCTTATCCTAAACCAGCAATAGAGTCATGCATGTGTTTTCTTTTCACAAACCATATATGGATCCACCAGAGTCATTGCGTGCATGTTCTTTTCACAAACCACATATGGATCAACCAATGTCTTGAATGTGTGTTGTTTTCACAAACCACATGGATCCACCAATGTCATTGCATGTGTGTTCTTTTCATGAACCACATAAGGATCCACCAGATTCATTGCATGTGTGTTCTTTTCACAAACCACATATGGATCCACCAGAGTCATTGAATGTATATTCTTTTCACAAACGACATATGGATCCACCAGAGTCATTACATGAATGTTCTTTTAACAAACCACATATTGATCCACCAGAGTCTTTGCATGTATGTTCTTTTCACAAACCACATTTGGATCAACCAATGTCATTGCATGTATGTGCTTTTCACAAACCACATGGATCCACAAATGTCATTGCATGTGCGTTCTTTTCAGAAACCGCATATGGATCAACCAATGTCATTGCATGTGTTGTCTTTTCACAAACCACATGGATACACCAATGTCATTGCATGTGTGTTCCTTTCACAAACCACATATGGATCCACCAGAGTCATTGCATGTGTGTTCTTTCCATGACCCACATATGGATCCACAAGAGTCATTGCATGTGTGTTCTTATCCTAAACCAGCACTAGAGTCATTGCATGTGTTTTCTTTTCACAAACCATATATGGATCCCACAAAGTCATTGCATGTATGTTGTTTTCACAAACCACATATGGATCAACCAATGTCATTGCATGTGAGTTCTTTTCACAAACCACATATGGATCCACCAGAGTCATTGCATGTATGTCCTTTTCACAAACCTCACATGGATCAACCAATGTCATTGCATGTATATTCTTTTCACAAACCACATGGATCCACCAATGTGATTGCATGTGTTTTCTTTTCAGAAACCACATATGGATCAACCAATGTCATTGCGTGTGTGTTCTTTTCACAAACCACATGGATCCACCAATGTCATTGCATGTGTGTTCTGTTCACAAACCACATATGGATCCACCAGAGTCATTGCATGTGTGTTCTTATCCTAAACCAGCTATAGAGTCATTGCATGTGTTTTCTTTTCACAAACCATATATGGATCCACCAGAGTCATTGCGTGCATGTTCTTTTCACAAACCACATATGGATCAACCAATGTCATGAATGTGTGTTGTTTTCACAAACCACATATGGATGCACAAGAGTCATTGCATGTATGTTCTTTTCACAAACCACATATGGATCAACCAATGTCATTGCATGTATGTTCTTTTCACAAACCACATATGGATCCACCAATGACATTTCATGTCTGTTCTTTTCACAAACCACATGGATCCACCAACGTCATTGCATGTGTGTTATTTTCATGAACCACATATGGATCCACCGGAGTCATTGTATGTGTGTTCTTTTCATGAAACCAGCACTAGAGTCATTGCATGTGTGTTCATTTCACAAACCACATATGGATTCACCATAGTATTGCATGTATGTTCTTTTCATAAACAAATAGATCAACCAATGTCATTGCATGTGTGTTCTTTTCAAAAAACACATGGATCAACCAATGTCATTGCATGTATGTTCTTTTCACAAACCACATGGATACACCAATGTCATTGCATGTCTGTTCTTTCCATAAACCACATGGATCCACCAATGTCATTGCATGTGTGTTCTTATCATGAACCACATATGGATCCACCGGAGTCATTGTATGTGTGTTATTTTCACAAACCACATATGGATCCACTAGAGTCATTGCATGTCTACTCTTTCCACAAACCACATGGATCCACCAAAGTCATTACAGGTGTGTTCTTTTCATGAACCACGTAAGGATCCACCGGAGTCATTGCATGTGTATTCTTTTCACAAACCACATATGGATCCAACAGAGTCATTGCATGTATGTTCTTTTCACAAACCACATATGGATCCACCAGAGTCATTGCATGTATGTTCTTTTCACAAACCACATATGGATCCACCAGAGTCATTGCATGTATGTTCTTTTCACAAACGACATATGGATCAACCAATGTCATGGCATGTATGTTCTTTTCACAAACCACATGGATCCACCAATGTCATTGCATGTGTGTTCTTTTTCAGAAACCACATATGGAATAACCAATGTCATTGCATGTGTGTTCTTTTCACAAACCACATGGATCCACTAATGTCATTGCATTGTGATCTTTTCACAAACCACATATGGATCCAACAGAGTCATTGCATGCGTGTTCTTTACATGACCCCCATATGGATCCACTAGAGTCATTGCATGTGTGTTCTTATCCTAAACCAGCACTAGAGTCATTGCATGTGTTTTCTTTTCACAAACCATATATGGATCCACCAGAGACATTGCATGTATGTTGTTTTCAAAAACCACATATGGATCAACCAATGTCATTGCATGTGTGTTCTTTTCACAAACCACATATGGATCCACCAGAGTCATTGCATGTATGTCCTTTTGACAAACCACACATGGATCAACCAATGTCATTGAATGTATGTTCTTTTCACAAACCACATGGATCCACCAATGTGATTGCATGTGTGTTCTTTTCAGAAACCACATATGGATCAACCAATGTCAATGCATGTGTGTTCTTTTCACAAACCACATGGACCACCAATGTCATTGCATGTGTGTTCTTTTCACAAACCACATATGGATCCACCGGAGTCATTGCATCTATGTTCTTTACATGAACCACGTATGGATCAACCAATGTCATTGCATGTGTGTTCTTATCCTAAACCAGCACTAGAGTCATTGCATGTGTTTTCTTTTCACAAACCATATATGGATCCACCAGAGTCATTGCATGTATGTTCTTTTCACAAACCACATATGGATCAACCAATGTCATTGCATGTGTGTTCTTCTCACAAACCACATATGCATCCACCAGAGTCATTGCATGTATGTTCTTTTCACAAACCACATATGGATCAACCAATGTCATTGAATGTGTGTTCTTCTCACAAACCACATATGGATCCACGAGAGTCATTGCATGTATGTTCTTTTCACAAACCACATATGGATCAACCAATGTCATTGAATGTGTGTTCTTCTCACAAACCACATATGGATCCACCAGAGTCATTGCATGTATGTTCTTTTCACAAACCACATATGGATCAACCAATGTCATTGCATGTATGTTCTTTTCACAAACCACATATGGATCCACCAATGACATTGCACGTCTGTTCTTTCCACAAACCACATGGATCCACCAATGTCATTGCATGTGTGTTATTTTCATGAACCACATATGGATCCACCGAAGTCATTGTATGTGTGTTCTTTTCACAAACCACATATGGATCCACTAGGGTCATTTCATGTCTACTCTTTCGACAAACCACATGGATCCACCAATGTCATTGCAAGTGTGTTCTTTTCATGAACCACATAAGGATCAACCGGAGTCAGTGCATGTGTGTTCTTTTCACAAACCACATATGGATCCACCAGAGTCATTGCATGTATATTCTTTTCACAAACCACATATGGATCCACCAGAGTCATTGCATTTATGTTCTTTTCACAAATCACATAATGATCCACCAGAGTCTTTGCATGTATGTTCTTTTCAGAAACCACATATATGGATCAACCAATGTCATTGCATGTATGTGCTTTTCACAAACCACATGGATCCACCAATGTCATTGCATGTGTGTTCTTTTCAGAAACCACATATGGATCAACCAATGTTATTGAATGTGTTGTGTTTTCACAAACCACATGGATCCACCAATGTCATTGCATGTGTGTTCCTTTCACAAACCACATATGGACCCACCAGAGTCATTGCATGTGTGTTCTTTACATGACCCACATATGGATCCACAAGAGTCATTGCATGTGTGTTCTTATCCTAAACCAGCACTAGAGTCATTGCATGTGTTTTCTTTGCACAAACCATATATGGATCCACCAGTGTCATTGCATGTATGTTCTTTTCACAAACCACATATGGATCAACCAATGTCATTGCATGTGTGTGCTTTTCAAAAACCACATATGGATCCACTAGAGTCATTGCATGTATGTCCTTTTCACAAACCTCACATGGATCAACAATTGTCATTGCATGTATATTATTTTCACAAACCACATGGATCCACCAATGTGATTGCATGTGTGTTCTTTTCAGAAACCATATATGGATCAACCAATGTCATTGCATGTGTGTTATTTTCACAAACCACATGGATACACAAATGTCATTGCATGTGTGTTCTTTTCACAAACCACATATGGAACCACCAGAGTCATTGCATGTGTGTTCTTTACATGAACCGCATATGGATCCACTAGAGTCATTGCATGTGTGTTCTTATCCTAAACCAGCACTAGAGTCATTGCATGTGTTTTCTTTTCACAAACCATATATGGATCCACCAGAGTCATTGCATGTATGTTGTTTTCACAAAACACATATGGATCCACCAATGTCATTGCATGTGTGTTCTTTTCACAAACCACATATAGATCCACCAGACTCATTGCATGTATGTCCTTTTCAGAAACCTCACATGGATCAACCAATGTCATTGCATGTGTGTTCTTTTCACAAACCACATATGGATCCACCAGAGTCATTGCATGTATGTCCTTTTGACAAACCACACATGGATCAACCAATGTCATTGAATGTATGTTCTTTTCACAAACCACATGGATCCACCAATGTGATTGCATGTGTGTTCTTTTCACAAACCACATATGGATTCACTAGAGTATTGCATGTATGTTCTTTTCATAAAACACATGTATCAACCAATGTCATTGCATGTATGTTCTTTTCACAAACCACATATGGATCCACCAATGTCATTGCATGTATGTTCTTTCCACAAACCCCATATATCCACCAATGTCATTGCATGTGTGTTCTTTTCATGAAGCACATATGGATCCACCGGAGTCATTGTATGTGTGTTATTTTCACAAACCACATATGGATCCACTAGAGTCATTGCATGTCTACTCTTTCCGCAAACCACATGGATCCACCAAAGTAATTACATGTTAGTTCTTTTCATGAACCACATAAGGATCCACCGAAGTCATTGCATGTGTGTTCTTTTCACAAACCACATATGGATCCACTAGAGTCATTGCATGTATGTTCTTTTCACAAACCACATATGTATCCACCAGAGTCATTGCATGTATGTTCTTTTCACAAACCACATTTAGATCCACCAGAGTCATTGCATGTATGTTCTTTTCACAAACCACATATGGATCAACCAATGTCATTGCACGTATGTTCTTTTCACAAACCACATGGATCCACCAATGTCATTGAATGTGTGTTCTTTTCATAAACCACATATGGAACAACCAATGTCATTGCATGTGCGTTCTTTTCACAAACCACATGGATCCACCAATGTCATTGCATGTGTTCTTTTCACAAACCACATATGGATCCAACAGACTCATTGCATGTGTGTTCTTTACATGACCCACATATGGATCCACAAGAGTCATTGCATATGTGTTCTTATCCTAAACCAGCACTAGAGTCATTGCATGTGTTTTCTTTTCACAAACCATATATGGATCCACCAGAGTCATTGCATGTATGTTCTTTTCACACACCACATATGGATCAACCAATGTCATTGCATGTGTGTTCTTTTCACAAACCACATATGGATCCACCAGAGTCATTGCATGTATGTCCTTTTCACAAACCTCACATGGATCCACCAATGTGATTGCATGTGTGTTCTTTTCAGAAACCACATATGGATCAACCAATGTCATTGCATGTGTGTTCTTTTCACAAACCACATGGATCCACCAATGTCATTGCATTGTGTTCTTTTCACAAACCACATATGGATCCAACAGAGTCATTGCATGTGTGTTCTTTACATGACCCACATATGGATCCACTAGAGTCATTGCATGTGTGTTCTTATCCTAAACCAACACTAGAATCATTGCATGTATTTTCTTTTCACAAACCATATATGGATCCACACGAGTCATTGGATGTATGTTCTTTTCATAAACCACATATGGATCCACTAGTGTCATTGGATGTATGTTCTTTTCATAAAACACATGGATCAACCAATGTCATTGCATGTGTGTTCTTTTCACAAACCACATATGGATCCACCAGAGGCATTGCATGTATGTTCTTTTTAAAAAACACATGGATCAACTAATGTCATTGCATGTATGGTCTTTTCACAAACCACATATGGATCCACCAATGTCATTGCATGTATGTTCTTTTCACAAAACACATGGATCAACCAATGTCATTGCATGTGTGTTCTTTTCACAAACCACATGGATCCACCAATGTCATTGCATGTGTGTTCTTTTCACAAACCACATATGGATCCACCAGAGTCATTGCATCTATGATCTTTACATGAACCACGTATGGATCAACCAATGTCATTGCATGTGTGTTCTTATCCTAAACCAGCACTAGAGTCATTGCATGTGTTTTCTTTTCACAAACCATATGTGGATCCACCAGAGTCATTGCATGTATGTTCTTTTCACAAACCACATAAGGATCAACCAATGTCATTGAATGTGTGTTCTTCTCGCAAACCACATATGGATCCACCAGAGTCATTGCATGTATGTTCTTTTCACAAACCACATATGGATCAACCAATGTCATTGCATGTATGTTCTTTTCCCAAACCACATATGGATCCACCAATGACATTGCACGTCTGTTCTTTCCACAAACCACATGGATCCACCAATGTCATTTCATGTGTGTTATTTTCATGAACCACATATGGATCCACCGAAATCATTGTATGTGTGTTCTTTTCACAAACCACATATGGATCCACTAGAGTCATTTCATGTCTACTCTTTCGACAAACCACATGGATCCACCAATGTCATTGCATGTGTGTTCTTTTCATGAACCACATAAGGATCCACCGGAGTCATTGCATGTGTGTTCTTTTCACAAACCACATATGGATCCACCAGAGTCATTGCATGTATATTCTTTTCACAAACCACATATGGATCCACAAGAGTCATTGCATGTATGTTCTTTTCACAAATCACATAATGATCCATCAGAGTCTTTGCATGTATGTTCTTTTCAGAAACCACATATGGATCAACCAATGTCATTGCATGTATGTGCTTTTCACAAACCACATATGGATCAACCAATGTCATTGCATGTATGTTCTTTTCACAAACCACATATGGATCAACCAATGTCATTGCATGTGTGTTCTTTTCACAAACCACATATGGATCCACCAGAGTCATTGCATGTATGTCCTTTTCACAAACCTCACATGGATCAACAATTGTCATTGCATGTATATTCTTTTCACAAACCACATGGATCCACCAATGTGATTGCATGTGTGTTCTTTTCAGAAACCATATATGGATCAACCAATGTCATTGCATGTGTGTTATTTTCACAAACCACATGGATACACCAATGTCATTGCATGTGTGTTATTTTCACAAACCACATATGGATCCACTAGAGTCATTGCATGTGTATTCTTATCCTAAACCAGCACTAGAGTCATTGCATGTGTTTTCTTTTCACAAACCATATATGGATCCACCAGAGTCATTGCATGTATGTTCTTTTCACATACCACATATGTATCAACCAATGTCATTGCATGTGTGTTCTTTTCACAAACCACATATGGATCCACCAGAGTCATTGCTTGTATGTTCTTTTCACAAACCACATATGGATCAACCAATGTCATTGCATGTATGTTCTTTTCGAAAACCACATGGATCCACAATTGTCATTGCATGTGTGTTCTTTTCAGAAACCACATATGGATCCACCATGGTCATTGCATGTGTGTTCATTTCATGAACCACATATGGATACACTAGAGTCATTGCATGTGTGTTCTTTTCACAAACCACATATGGATTCACTAGAGTGTTGCATGTATGTTATTTTCATAAAACACATGGATCAACCAATGTCATTGCATGTATGTTCTTTTCACAAACCACATATGGATCCACCAATGTCATTGCATGTCTGTTCTTTCCACAAACCACATAGATCCACCAATGTCATTGCATGTGTGTTCTTTTCATGAACCACATATGGATCCACCGGAGTCATTGTATGTGTGTTATTTTCACAAACCACATATGGATCCACTAGAGTCATTGCATGTCTACTCTTTCCGCAAACCACATGGATCCACCAAAGTCATTACATGTTAGTTCTTTTCATGAACCACATAAGGATCCACCGAAGTCATTGCATGTGTGTTCTTTTCACAAACCACATATGGATCCACGAGAGTCATTGCATGTATGTTCTTTTCACAAACCACATATGGATCCACCAGAGTCATTGCATGTATGTTCTTTTCACAAACCACATTTGGATCCACCAGAGTCATTGCATGTATGTTCTTTTCACAAACCACATATGGATCAACCAATGCCATTGCACGTATGTTCTTTTCAAAAGCCACATGGATCCACCAATGTCATTGAATGTGTGTTCTTTTCATAAACCACATATGGAACAACCAATGTCATTGCATGTGCGTTCTTTTCACAAACCACATGGATCCACCAATGTCATTGCATTGTGTTCTTTTCACAAACCACATATGGATCCAACAGACTCATTGCATGTGTGTTCTTTACATGACCCACATATGGATCCACAAGAGTCATTGCATGTGTGTTCTTATCCTAAACCAGCACTAGAGTCATTGCATGTGTTTTCTTTTCACAAACCATATATGGATCCACTAGAGTCATTGCATGTATGTTCTTTTCACAAACCACATATGGATCAACCAATGTCATTGCATGTGTGTTCTTTTCACAAACCACATATGGATCCACTAGAGTCATTGCATGTATGTCCTTTTCACAAACCTCACATGGATCCACCAATGTGATTGCATGTGTGTTCTTTTCAGAAACCACATATGGATCAACCAATGTCATTGCATGTGTGTTCTTTTCACAAACCACATGGATCCACCAATGTCATTGCATTGTGTTCTTTTCACAAACCACATATGGATCCAACAGAGTCATTGCATGTGTGTTCTTTACATGACCCACATATGGATCCACTAGAGTCATTGCATGTGTGTTCTTATCCTAAACCAGCACTAGAATCATTGCATGTGTTTTCTTTTCACAAACCATATATGGATCCACCAGAGTCATTGCATGTATGTTCTTTTCATAAACCACATATGGATCCACTAGTGTCATTGGATGTATGTTATTTTCATAAAACACATGGATCAACCAATGTCATTGCATGTGTGTTCTTTTCACAAACCACATATGGATCCACCAGAGGCATTGCATGTATGTTCTTTTCAAAAAACACATGGATCAACTAATGTCATTGCATGTATGTTCTTTTCACAAACCACATATGGATCCACCAATGTCATTGCATGTATGTTCTTTTCACAAAACACATGGATCAACCAATGTCATTGCATGTGTGTTCTTTTCACAAACCACATGGATCCACCAATGTCATTGCATGTGTGTTCTTTTCACAAACCACATATGGATCCACCAGAGTCATTGCATCTATGATCTTTACATGAACCACGTATGGATCAACCAATGTCATTGCATGTGTGTTCTTATCCTAAACCAGCACTAGAGTCATTGCATGTGTTTTCTTTTCACAAACCATATATGGATCCACCAGAGTCATTGCATGCATGTTCTTTTCACAAACCACATAAGGATCAACCAATGTCATTGAATGTGTGTTCTTCTTGCAAACCACATATGGATCCACCAGAGTCATTGCATGTATGTACTTTTCACAAACCACATATGGATCAACCAATGTCATTGCATGTATGTTCTTTTCCCAAACCACATATGGATCCACCAATGACATTGCACGTCTGTTCTTTCCACAAACCACATGGATCCACCAATTTCATTTCATGTGTGTTATTTTCATGAACCACATATGGATCCACCGAAGTCATTGTATGTGTGTTCTTTTCACAAACCACATATGGATCCACTAGAGTCATTTCATGTCTACTCTTTCGACAAACCACATGGATCCACCAATGTCATTGCATGTGTGTTCTTTTCATGAACCACATAAGGATCCACCGGAGTCATTGCATGTGTGTTCTTTTCACAAACCACATATGGATCCACCAGAGTCATTGCATGTATATTCTTTTCACAAACCAGATATGGATCCACAAGAGTCATTGCATGTATGTTCTTTTCATAAATCACATAATGATCCACCAGAGTCTTTGCATGTATGTTCTTTTCAGAAACCACATATGGATCAACCAATGTCATTGCATGTATGTGCTTTTCACAAACCACATATGGATCAACCAATGTCATTGCATGTATGTTCTTTTCACAAACCACATATGGATCAACCAATGTCATTGCATGTGTGTTCTTTTCACAAACCACATATGGATCCACCAGAGTCATTGCATGTATGTCCTTTTCACAAACCTCACATGGATCAACAATTGTCATTGCATGTATATTCTTTTCACAAACCACATGGATCCACCAATGTGATTGCATGTGTGTTTGTAACACCCTCAGAATCGGCCCTATGCAAGTTTTAGCGAATCCCGCCAAACCCGCATAGAAACGATTCAAAGGTGCCCACCAGGCACTTTCGTGCGGGTGGAAAACGAAGTAATAACATTACACAACAGTCCTCGATGGGACCCACAGAACATATATATATACAACAGCGACTCACGGAGTCAAGAATACAGATTTACAGGACAAAGATCCAATCACCTTGAAAACGATAGAGCGTCCGACTACGGACAAGATGCAAATTGAGCTAAGAGCCCTGAAGAATAACCAATGGCGTCCATAACCCTGCCCAGGCCAAGCCGGAAGGGTAACCCTGCTAACGACGTCGATCTCAAAACCTGCTTAAACCAAAGGGGTGCCGACAAAGGGCAAAGGAAAAAGAGGAGCGGTCAAGATCGAGGCCAAGACACGAGGGTTAGACCAAGGCTCTCGCCTACATAGGTATGGTGGACTGAGGCGGCAGCGCAGCATGCACTAAACAACCTATAGAGACTCGAAACAACTGTCGGCTATCAGAGAGGGATAAGAAAGACCTATTCGGATCCAACCTGATTCTACCACCAAACATACCCATCCTGATATTTCCCCCTCGAGACCAAACGAGGAAGTCAACCGAGGAACTCACACAGTTGGCAGTTTTATTCATTCAGTTATAGTTGCAGCAATTACTAGTCAAATATAGATAGCATGAGTCATCCTGATTTAATAAGCAGTGGGCAGTTTTAATTATCCATTCCGTTGAGGTTGTAATACTTACTAGTCAGATACATATAGCATGAGATATCCCAAAACCCAGCAGTTGTTGGTACTTTTATTGAGCCATTCCGTTGCAGTGAAGCTGATTACTAGTCATATCGGATACAAGTCAAATTATAGCAAGAACTTTAGTTATAGTTGTCTATGATCGAGAACTGTGCTCCAAGTCGTCCATAACATGACACGACTTTTCGAAAAGATTTAACCTGCGGTGCACCAAAGTATCCACACGCACCCGACCCTTTTTGCGGATCAATTAACATACACCCATCGGTATGTCGGCGGGGCCTAAGTCATGACGCTTCCCACCCAAAGCAAACGGGGCCACCCCACTAAGTCTACCATAGAACGGTTGGCGGTCTCCGAGACGGACTTAGGGTTTGGGTAGACGGTGGAACGATCGGGGACCCAAAACTGGGCTTGTTGACACCGCAACGTGTCCCGATCCTAACAAGCGATGCAGTGCTATCCATCGCACAATTTAAATAGCAGAAAGCATGGCATAAGTACAGATCGTAAATAAAACCTCGAACTAGTTTGTGGCCCCGGTACAATACTTTGAAATCAGGTACTAATCAATAGGGGCCCATATCTCCCCACCTGGTTAGCGCTCGATCTCTAACAGTGTCAAGAACTCGGGTCCCACGGACACCAGTGAGCGGTCGGAAACCAAATATTGTCTATCACCCACCGGTGCCTCTGCATTACCTACTTCAATTTTAGTTATTAAACAGTAATTGAAATAAACGATAATGAAAGCCATGATCATCTCCAACCTCAAGCATGCGGCAATACTCCAACGACTGTGGTACTTGACGACACGCAACAGCAACAGAGCAAGCGACTATGACGCGCAAGTCCAGCTATCTACCAAACAACAGGTAATAGGATGTGTCCAAGGCAATATAAGGCTGCAAGGGATATCACGGATACGGAAACTAGAGCATCGCAACACGGATAGCAATAGATTACCAGGAGGGAATAAATACTATAAAAGTAAGATAGGTAGAAAGGGGGAGATGCTCGCCTGAAAACATTGCCGAAGGTTCATCCGAAGATTGGGTCGACACTCGCATCAACTCATCGGCCTAGTCCGTGAAGAAGCAAAACACTAGCACAAACACTGGATGCACTATTTAATACTACGGTAGAAAATCGGGCATGATGCATGTATGATGTATGACATGGCAAAGATGCGATGCAATTAGGCCATATTAAGCGGAACCGGGGTCCCGACAGTTTATTGGATGGTTCATGTTGTTTAGATACCCCGCAAATTAAATGTTGGATTAGCAAGACCAAACATGGCTTCGGTTCGCTATGCCAATTTAAATGAAGTCCGGAATAAGACAAAGATATCCCGCATATAGACTCCATATTTAATTTAGGTGAATCGGCCTAAGGCCCCCAAACCACACAAATATGCATGCGAGTATGACAATTTAATATGCAATAATTTATATAGATGGCATTTATAAAATAGGGCTCGGATCAGGGTCACACATTAGGGTTCGACGGTCTTGGTTCCGGGGTCGGTCAGCCCATAGGCTCAGGGTTCGACGGGATCGTTCTCGGACTCCGGGATTTAGGGTCTTCGGATCGGGGTAGTAGATCTTGTCGCACGAGCGTCAATGCTTCCGGGAAGGAGAACTTGTCGTCCAGGGTCTCGGTGTCCGGGGTGAAGTACTCGACGTCCTCGAGGGAGTACTTGGCGTTCCGGGTGGCCGACCTTGGCGTCCGAGAGATGATCTTGTCGCATCCGCGGCCTTCGGGTACGGGTTCTCCGGGCTCCCATGTAGGAGATCTTGTCGTCGCGTCGAAGAACTCGGGTTCGGGGTCGGGTGTCGGTGGACTACTTGATGTTTCCCCTTAGAAGATCTTCGGGTTCCGTGAAGGAGATCTTGTAGTGCCGGAAATCCTCGGGGTCGATCATCGGATCCGGCGACGGGGCTTCGAGGCACTTGTTATAGGGCCTGCCTTATATCTCCGGGTACGGGGGTCTCGGTGAGCTTTGCGTCCTGAGGAGGTGGTCTTCGGTTTCGGGCCTCGGCCATCCCGTCCGCGTAGCAGATCATGGCGTTCCGAGGGCTGCGGTTCGGCTTCGTGTTCTCTAGGGCCGGTCTCACCAACACATGTTCAAGGTCATCCTTCCGCCGGAGGACGGCAGGGCGCGAGGAGGATCTCGGCGAGGCGGCCTTGGCGCGGTTGAGGACACGCAGAGCGATACACTACGGTTGTGGGGACTTGATGTGCTCGACGCGGCGAGGTGGGCTGAACTTAGGACGCCAAAGAGCTTGGCCAGGGAGGGGACGGCGACGGAGGCGGCCGGCGTGGGGTCAAGGAGGCGGGCGCGGTAGGAGGCAGGGGGTGGGGGAGGGCGGCGGTGGGCCGTGAGGAGCTCAGGCAGTAGGAGGGGAGACGGGAGGACGCGGGAGGAGCTGGGAGAGAGGGAGGCAGGCCGGTGGGAGCTTAGAGGCGGGAGGGAGCGGCGGGAAGGGAGGAGGCCAGTGGGGCAAGGCGGGCTGGGCGAGGGGAGAGGAGAGGAGGAGGTTGGGGACACGGGCTGAGGGAGAGAGAGAGAGGGTCCCCAGTGGCAGGCCATGGGGCCCAGGCGGGTGTGTGGGTTGGGTGGGTGGGAGGTGGGGCTGGAAAGGGTGGGGCCAGTGGTCGGTGAGGGAGAGGGAGGGGGTAGGTGGCTGTGTGGGTGAGGAAGGGAGAGGCGGGTCCAGGGGGTGGGTTCGGTGGGACCCGCGGGGCAGGGAGGTGGTTTGCTGTGGGTGGATTGGTGAGGTGGCAAGGTGGGTGGGGATTGGGTCCAGGGGTGAGGTGGCGAGCTGGGATAGGTGGGTAGACTAGAATTGGGTGGGGGTAGATTTAGGTGGACCGTTTTATTCTGGGGGTGGCCGGTTCGGATCGGCCCGGTTTGCTTCCCCACTAAAATAATTAAATATTTTATTTGTTTAAAACAGGGCTTTGCAAACCGCTAATGACAAAACAAATTAATCCGGAGACCCGGGTTTGCGTTTGAACAAAGACGGGACGTTTAGAAAACAAAAATAGGTTTTTCCGAAAATAATTTTTATGCAAGCAAATGCAAGATGATGACGATGCTCGAATGTAACGTGGCATGATGACATGAGCATGAGGTTATGATGATGCAATGCACAAAAACAACGTGATTTTCTAGTAGTGGTTTTGCGGGATGCCACAGTGTTCTTTTCAGAAACCATATATGGATCAACCAATGTCATTGCATGTGTGTTATTTACACAAACCACATGGATACACCAATGTCATTGCATGTGTGTTCTTTTCACAAACCACATATGGAACCACCAGAGTCATTGCATGTGTGTTCTTTACATGAACCACATATGGATCCACTAGAGTCATTGCATGTGTATTCTTATCCTAAACCAGCACTAGAGTCATTGCATGTGTTTTCTTTTCACAAATCATATATGGATCCACCAGAGTCATTGCATGTATGTTCTTTTCACAAACCACATATGGATCAACCAATGTCATTGCATGTGTGTTCTTTTCACAAACCACATATGGATCCACCAGAGTCATTGCTTGTATGTTCTTTTCACAAACCACATATGGATCAACCAATGTCATTGCATGTATGTTCTTTTCACAAACCACATGGATCCACAATTGTCATTGCATGTGTGTTCTTTTCACAAACCACATATGGATCCACCAGGGTCATTGCATGTGTGTTCATTTCATGAACCACATATGGATACACTAGAGTCATTGCATGTGTGTTCTTTTCACAAACCACATATGGATTCACTAGAGTGTTGCATGTATGTTATTTTCATAAAACACATGGATCAACCAATGTCATTGCATGTATGTTCTTTTCACAAACCACATATGGATCCACCAATGTCATTGCATGTCTGTTCTTTCCACAAACCACATAGATCCACCAATGTCATTGCATGTGTGTTCTTTTCATGAACCACATATGGATCCACCGGAGTCATTGTATGTGTGTTGTTTTCACAAACCACATATGGATCCACTAGAGTCATTGCATGTCTACTCTTTCCGCAAACAACATGGATCCACCAAAGTCATTACATGTTAGATCTTTTCATGAACCACATAAGGATCCACCGAAGTCATTGCATGTGTGTTCTTTTCACAAACCACATATGGATCCACTAGAGTCATTGCATGTATGTTCTTTTCACAAACCACATATGGATCCACCAGAGTCATTGCATGTATGTTCTTTTCACAATCCACATTTGGATCCACCAGAGTCATTGCATGTATGTTCTTTTCACAAACCACATATGGATCAACCAATGCCATTGCACGTATGTTCTTTTCACAAGCCACATGGATCCACCAATGTCATTGAATGTGTGTTCTTTTCATAAACCACATATGGAACAACCAATGTCATTGCATGTGCGTTCTTTTCACAAACCACATGGATCCACCAATGTCATTGCATTGTGTTCTTTTCACAAACCACATATGGATCCAACAGACTCATTGCATGTGTGTTCTTTACATGACCCACATATGGATCCACAAGAGTCATTGCATGTGTGTTCTTATCCTAAACCAGCACTAGAGTCATTGCATGTGTTTTCTTTTCACAAACCATATATGGATCCACCAGAGTCATTGCATGTATGTTCATTTCACAAACCACATATGGATCAACCAATGTCATTGCATGTGTGTTCTTTTCACAAACAACATATGGATCCACCAGAGTCATTGCTTGTATGTTCTTTTCACAAACCATATGGATCAACCAATGTCATTGCATGTATGTTCTTTTCACAAACCACATGGATCCACAATTGTCATTGCATGTGTGTTCTTTTCACAAACCACATATGGATCCACCAGGGTCATTGCATGTGTGTTCATTTCATGAACCACATATGGATACACTAGAGTCATTGCATGTGTGTTCTTTTCACAAACCACATATGGATTCACTAGAGTATTGCATGTATGCTCTTTTCATAAAACACATGGATCAACCA
The DNA here is from genome assembly GCA_023614405.1 of Avena insularis. Taxonomy (NCBI): domain Eukaryota; kingdom Viridiplantae; phylum Streptophyta; class Magnoliopsida; order Poales; family Poaceae; genus Avena; species Avena insularis. Next base: position 518,594,485 of record CM042688.1, on the reverse strand, counting down.
ATGTCATTGCATGTATGTTCTTTTCACAAACCACATATGGATCCACCAATGTCATTGCATGTCTGTTCTTTCCACAAACCACATAGATCCACTAATGTCATTGCATGTGTGTTCTTTTCATGAACCACATATGGATCCACCGGAGTCATTGTATGTGTGTTATTTTCACAAACCACATATGGATCCACTAGAGTCATTGCATGTCTACTCTTTCCGCAAACCACATGGATCCACCAAAGTCATTACATGTGTGTTCTTTTCATGAGCCACATAAGGATCCACCGAATTCATTACATGTGTGTTCTTTTCACAAACCACACATGGATCCACCAGAGTCATTGCATGTATATTCTTTTCACAAACCACATATGGATCCACCAGAGTCATTGCATGTATGTTCTTTTCACAAATCACATAATGATCCACCAGAGTCTTTGCATGTATGTTCTTTTCAGAAACCACATATGGATCAACCAATGTCATTGCATGTATGTGCTTTTCACAAACCACATATGGATCAACCAATGTCATTGCATGTATGTTCTTTTCACAAACCACATGGATCCACAATTATTATTGCATGTATGTCTTTTCACAAACCACATATGGATCCACCAGAGTCATTGCCTGTGTGTTCATTTCATGAACCACATATGGATCCATGAGTCATTGCATGTGTGTTCTTTTCATGAAACCAACACTAGATTCATTGCATTTGTGTTCTTTTCACAAACCACATATGGATCCACCAGAATATTGCATGTATGTACTTTTCATAAAACACATGGATCAACCAATGTCATTGCATGTATGTTATTTTCACAAACCACATATGGATCCACCAATGTCATTGCATGTTTTTTTTCACAAACCACATGGATCCACCAATGTCATTGCATGTGTGTTCTTTTCATGAACCACATATGGATCCACTAGAGTCATTGCATGTGTTTTCTTTTCATGAAACTAGTACTAGAGTCATTGCATGTGTGTTCTTTTCATAAACCACATATGGATCCACTAGAGTCATTGCATGTGTGTTCTTTTCACAAACCACATGGATCGACAAATGTCATGGCATGTGTGTTCTTTTCACAAACCACATATGGATCCACTAGAGTCATTGAATGTCTATTCTTTCCACAAACCAGATGGATCCACCAATGTCATTGCATTTGTGTTCTTTTCATGAACCACATATGGATCCCCCGGAGTCATTGCATGTGTTTCTTTTCACAAACCACATCTGGATCCACCAGAGTCATTGCATGTATGTTCTTTTCACAAACCACATATGGATCAACCAATGTCATTGCATGTGTGTTCTTTCCAGAAACCACGTATGGATCCACTAGAGTCATGGCATGTATGTTCTTTTCACAAAGCACATATGGATCAACCAATGTTATTGCATGTATGTTCTTTTCACAAACCACATGGATCCACCAATGTCATTGCATGTGTGTTCTTTTCAGAAACCACATATGGAGCAACCAATGTCATTGCATGTGTGTTATTTTCACAAACCACATCGATCCACCAATGTCATTGCATGTGTGTTCTTTTCACAAACCACATATGGATCCACCAGAGTCATTGGATCTATGTTCTTTACATGAACCACATATGAATCCACTAGAGTCATTGCATGTGTGTTCTTATCCTAAACCAACATTAGAGTCATTTCATGTGTTTTCTTTTCACAAACCATATATGGATCCACCAGAGTCATTGCATGTATGTTCTTTTGACAAACCACATATGGATCTACCAATGTCATTGAATGCGTGTTCTTTTCACAAACCACATATGGATCCACCAGAGTCATTGCATGTATGTTCTTTTCACAAACCACATATGGATCAACCAATATCATTGCATGTATATTCTTTCCACAAACCACATGGATCCACCAATGTCATTGCATGTGTGTTCTTTTCATGAACCACATAAGGATCCACCAGAGTCATTGCATGTGTGTTCTTTTCACAAACCACATATGGATTCACTAGAGTATTGCATGTATGCTCTTTTCATAAAACACATGGATCAACCAATGTCATTGCATGTATGTTCTTTTCACAAACCACATATGGATCCACCAATGTCATTGCATGTCTGTTCTTTCCACAAACCACATAGATCCACTAATGTCATTGCATGTGTGTTCTTTTCATGAACCACATATGGATCCACCGGAGTCATTGTATGTGTGTTATTTTCACAAACCACATATGGATCCACTAGAGTCATTGCATGTCTACTCTTTCCGCAAACCACATGGATCCACCAAAGTCATTACATGTGTGTTCTTTTCATGAACCACATAAGGATCCACCGAAGTCATTGCATGTGTGTTCTTTTCAGAAACCACATATGGATCCACTAGAGTCATTGCATGTATGTTCTTTTCACAAACCACATATGGATCCACCAGAGTCATTGCATGTATGTTCTTTTCACAAACCACATTTTGATCCACCAGAGTCATTGCATGTATGTTCTTTTCACAAACCACATATGGATCAACCAATGTCATTGCACGTATGTTCTTTTCACAAACCACATGGATCCACCAATGTCATTGAATGTGTGTTCTTTTCATAAACCACATATGGAACAACCAATGTCATTGCATGTGTGTTCTTTTCACAAACCACATGGATCCACCAATGTCATTGCATTGTGTTCTTTTCACAAACAACATATGGATCCAACAGAGTCATTGCATGTGTGTTCTTTACATGACCCACATATGGATCCACTAGAGTCATTGCATGTGTGTTCTTATCCTAAACCAGCACTAGAGTCATTGCATGTATTTTCTTTTCACAAACCATACATGGATCCACCAGAGTCATTGCATGTATGTTCTTTTCAGAAACCACATATGGATCAACCAGAGTCATTGCATGTATGTCCTTTTGACAATCCACACATGGATCAACCAATGTCATTGAATGTATGTTCTTTTCACAAACCACATGGATCCACCAATGTGATTGTATGTGTGTTCTTTTCAGAAACCACATATGGATCAACTAATGTCATTGCATGTGTGTTCTTTTCACAAACCACATGGATCCACCAATGTCATTGCATAGTGTTCTTTCACAAACCACATATGGATCCAACAGAGTCATTGGATGTGTGTTCTTTACATGACCCACATATGGATCCACTAGAGTCATTGCATCTGTGTTCTTATCCTAAACCAGCACTAGAATCATTGCATGTTTTTTCTTTTCACAAACCATATATGGATCCACCAGAGTAATTGCATGTATGTTCTTTTCATAAACCACAAATGGATCAAACAATGTCATTGCATGTGTGTTCTTTTTACAAACCACATATGGATCCACCAAAGTCATTGCATGTGTGTTCTTTTTACAAACCACATATGGATCCACCAAAGTCATTGCATGTATGTTCTTTTCACAAACCACATATGGATCAACCAATGTCATTGCATGTATGTTCTTTTCACAAACCACATGGATCCACAATTGTCATTGCATGTGTGTTCTTTTCACAAACCACATATGGATCCACCAAAGTCATTGCATGTGTGTTCTTTTCATGAACCACATACGGATCCACTAGAGTCATTGCATGTGTGTTCTTTTCATGAAACCAGCACTAGAGTCATTGCATGTGTGTTCTTTTCACAAACCACATATGAATCCACCAGAGTATTGCATGTTTGTTCTTTTCATAAAACACAAGGATCAACCAATGTCATTGCATGTGTGAACTTTTCAAAAACCACATATGGATCCACCAGAGTCATTGCATCTATGTTCTTTTCAAAAAACACATGGATCAACCAATGTCATTGCATGTATGTTCTTTTCACAAACCACATATGGATCCACCAATGTCATTGCATGTCTGTTCTTTCCGCAAACCACATGGATCCACCAATGTCATTGCATGTGTGTTCTTTTCATGAACCACATTTTGATCTACCGGAGTCATTGTATGTGTGTTATTTTCACAAACCACATATGGATCCACTAGAGTCATTGCATGTCTAATCTTTCCACAAACCACATGGATCCACCAATGTCATTGCATGTGTGTTCTTTTCGTGAACCACATAAGGATCCCCAGAGTCATTCCATGTGTGTTATTTTCACAAACCACATATGGATCCACTAGAGTCATTGCATGTATTTTCTTTTCACAAAGCACATATGGATTAACCAATGTCATTGCATGTGTGTCCTTTTTAGAAACCACGTATGGATCCACCAGAGTCATTGCATGTATGTTCTTTTCACAAACCACATATGGATCAACCAATGTCATTGCATGTATGTTATTTTCACAAACCACCTGGATCCACTAATTTCATTGCATGTGTGTTCTTTTCAGAAACCACATATGGATCAACCAATGTCATTTCATGTGTGTTCTTTTAACAAACCACATGGATCCACCAATGTCATTGCATGTGTGTTCTTTTCATAAACCACATATCGATCCACCAGAGTCATTGCATGTGTGTTCTTTACCCCACATATGGATCCACTAGAGTCATTGCATGTGTGTTCTTATCTTAAACCAGCACTAGAGTCATTGCATGTGTCTTCTTTTCACAAACCATATATGGATCCACCAGAGTCATTGCATGTATGTTCTTTTCACAAACCACGTATGGATCAACCAATGTCATTGCATGTGTGTTCTTATCCTAAACCAGCACTAGAGTCATTGCATGTGTTTTCTTTTCACAAACCATATATGGATCCACCAGAGTCATTGCATGTATGTTCTTTTCACAAACCACATATCGATCAACCAATGTCATTGCATGTGTGTTCTTTTCACAAACCACATATGGATCCACAAGAGTCATTGCATGTATGTCCTTTTGACAAACCACACATGGATCAACCAATGTCATTGCATGTATGTTCTTTGGACAAACCACATGGATCCACCAATGTGATTGCATGTGTGTTCTTTTAGAAACCACATATGCATCAACCAATGTCATTGCATGTGTGTTTTTTCACAAACCACATGGATCCACCAATGTCATTGTATGTGTGTCCTTTTCACAAACCACATATGGATTCCATAGAGTCATTGCATGTGTGTTCTTTACATGAACCACATGTGGATCCACTAGAGTCATTGCATGTATGTTATTATCCTAAACTAGCACTAGAGTCATTGCATCTGCTTTTCTTTTACAAACCATATATGGATCCACCAGAGTAATTGCATGTATGTTCTTTTCACAAACCACATATGGATTAACCAATGCCATTGCATTTGTGTTCTTTTCAAAACCACATATGGATCCACCAGAGTCATTGCATGTATGTTCTTTTCACAAACCACATATGGATCTATTAAATGTCATTGCATGTATGTTCTTTCCACAAACCGGATGGATCCACAATTGTCATTTCATGTGTGTTCTTTTCACAAACCACATATGGATCCACTAGAGTCATTGCATGTGTGTTCTTTTCATGAACCACATATGGATCCACTAGAGTCATTGAATGTGTTCTTTTCATGAAACCAGCACTAGAGTCATTTTACGTGTGTTCTTTTCACAAACCACATATGGATCCACCAGAGTCATTGCATGTATGTTCTTTTCATAAAACACATGGATCAACCAATGTCATTGCATGTGTGTTCTTTTCACAAACGACATATGGATCCACCAGAGTGATTGCATGTATGTTCTTTCCACAAACCACATGGATCCACCAATGTCATTGCATGTGTGTTCTTATCATGAACCACATATGGATCCACCAGAGTCATTGTATGTGTGTTCTTTTCATGAACCACATATGTATCCACTAGAGTCATTGCATGTATGTTCTTATCCTAAACCAGCACTAGAGTCATTGCTTGTGTGTTCTTTTCACAAACCACATATGGATCCACCAGATTCATTGCATGTATGTTCTTTTAAAAAAACAAATGGATAAACCAATGTCATTGCATGTGTGTTCTTTTCACAAACCACATATGGATACACCAGACTCATTGCATGTGTGTTCTTTCCATAAACCACATGGATCCACCAATGTCATTGCATTCGTTCTTTCATGAACCACATATGGATCCACCGGAGTCATTGTATGTGTGTTCTTTTCATGAACCACATATGGATCCACTAGAATCATTGCATGTATGTTCTTATCCTAAACTAGTACTAGAGTCATTGCATGTGTGTTCTTTTCACAAACCACATATGGATCCACCTGAGTCATTGCATGTATGTTCTTTTCATAAAACACATGGACCAACCAATGTCATTGCATGTGTGTTCTTTTCACAAACCACATATGGATCCACTAGAGTCATTGCTTGTATGTTCTTTCAAAAACACATGGCTCAACCAATGTCATTGCATGTATGTTCTTTTCACAAACCACATATGGATCCACCAATGTCATTGCATGTATGTTATTTTCACAAATCGCATGGATCAACCAATGTCATCAGTGTGTTCTTTTCACAAACCACATATGGATCCACTAGAGTCATTGCATGCATGTTCTTATCCTAAACCAGCACTAGAGTCATTGCATGTATGTTCTTTTCACAAACCACATATGTATCCACCAGAGTCATTGCATGTATGTTCTTTTAACAAACCGCATATGGATCAACCAATGTCATTGCATGTGTGTTCTTTTCATGAACCACATAAGGATCCACCGAAGTCATTACATGTGTGTTCTTTTCACAAACCACATATGGATCCACCAGAGTCATTGCATGTATATTCTTTTCACAAACCACATATGGATCCACTAGAGTCATTGCATGTATGTTCTTTTCACAAATCACATAATGATCCACCAGAGTCTTTGCATGTATGTTCTTTTCAGAAACCACATATGGATCAACCAATGTCATTGCATGTATGTGCTTTTCACAAACCACATATGGATCAACCAATGTCATTGCATGTATGTTCTTTTCACAAACCACATATGGATCAACCAATGTCATTGAATGTGTTGTCTTTTCACAAACCACATATGGATCCACCAGAGTCATTGCATGTATGTCCTTTTCACAAATCTCACATGGATCAACAATTGTCATTGCATGTATATTCTTTTCACAAACCACATGGATCCACCAATGTGATTGCATGTGTGTTCTTTTCAAAAACCATATATGGATCAACCAATGTCATTGCATGTGTGTTATTTTCACAAACCACATGGATACACCAATGTCATTGCATGTGTGTTCTTTTCACAAACCACATATGGAACCACCAGAGTCATTGCATGTGTGTTCTTTACATGAACCACATATGGATCCACTAGAGTCATTGCATGTGTGTTCTTATCCTAAAACAGCACTAGAGCCATTGCATGTGTTTTTTTCACAAACCATATATGGATCCACCAGAGTCATTGCATGTATGTTCTTTTCACAAACCACATATGGATCAAGCAATGTCATTGCATGTGTGTTCTTTTCACAAACCACATATGGATCCACCAGAGTCATTGCTTGTATGTTCTTTTCACAAACCACATATGGATCAACCAATGTCATTGCACGTATGTTCTTTTCACAAACCACATGGATCCACCAATGTCATTGAATGTGTGTTCTTTTCATAAACCACATATGGAACAACCAATGTCATTGCATGCGTGTTCTTTTCACAAACCACATGGATCCACCAATGTCATTGCATTGTGTTCTTTTCACAAACAACATATGGATCCAACAGAGTCATTGCATGTGTGTTCTTTACATGACCCACATATGGATCCACTAGAGTCATTGCATGTGTGTTCTTATCCTAAACCAGCACTAGAGTCATTGCATGTATTTTCTTTTCACAAACCATACATGGATCCACCAGAGTCATTGCATGTATGTTCTTTTCAGAAACCACATATGGATCAACCAGAGTCATTGCATGTATGTCCTTTTGACAAACCACACATGGATCAACCAATGTCATTGAATGTATGTTCTTTTCACAAACCACATGGATCCACCAATGTGATTGTATGTGTGTTCTTTTCAGAAACCACATATGGATCAACTAATGTCATTGCATGTGTGTTCTTTTCACAAACCACATGGATCCACCAATGTCATTGCATTGTGTTCTTTTCACAAACCACATATGGATCCAACAGAGTCATTGGATGTGTGTTCTTTACATGACCCACATATGGATCCACTAGAGTCATTGCATCTGTGTTCTTATCCTAAACCAGCACTAGAATCATTGCATGTTTTTTCTTTTCACAAACCATATATGGATCCACCAGAGTAATTGCATGTATGTTCTTTTCATAAACCACAAATGGATCAAACAATGTCATTGCATGTGTGTTCTTTTTACAAACCACATATGGATCCACCAAAGTCATTGCATGTGTGTTCTTTTTACAAACCACATATGGATCCACCAAAGTCATTGCATGTATGTTCTTTTCACAAACCACATATGGATCAACCAATGTCATTGCATGTATGTTCTTTTCACAAACCACATGGATCCACAATTGTCATTGCATGTGTGTTCTTTTCACAAACCACATATGGATCCACCAAAGTCATTGCATGTGTGTTCTTTTCATGAACCACATACGGATCCACTAGAGTCATTGCATGTGTGTTCTTTTCATGAAACCAGCACTAGAGTCATTGCATGTGTGTTCTTTTCACAAACCACATATGAATCCACCAGAGTATTGCATGTTTGTTCTTTTCATAAAACACAAGGATCAACCAATGTCATTGCATGTGTGAACTTTTCAAAAACCACATATGGATCCACCAGAGTCATTGCATCTATGTTCTTTTCAAAAAAAACATGGATCAACCAATGTCATTGCATGTATGTTCTTTTCACAAACCACATATGGATCCACCAATGTCATTGCATGTCTGTTCTTTCCGCAAACCACATGGATCCACCAATGTCATTGCATGTGTGTTCTTTTCATGAACCACATTTTGATCTACCGGAGTCATTGTATGTGTGTTATTTTCACAAACCACATATGGATCCACTAGAGTCATTGCATGTCTAATCTTTCCACAAACCACATGGATCCACCAATGTCATTGCATGTGTGTTCTTTTCGTGAACCACATAAGGATCCCCAGAGTCATTCCATGTGTGTTATTTTCACAAACCACATATGGATCCACTAGAGTCATTGCATGTATTTTCTTTTCACAAAGCACATATGGATTAACCAATGTCATTGCATGTGTGTCCTTTTTAGAAACCATGTATGGATCCACCAGAGTCATTGCATGTATGTTCTTTTCACAAACCACATATGGATCAACCAATGTCATTGCATGTATGTTATTTTCACAAACCACCTGGATCCACTAATTTCATTGCATGTGTGTTCTTTTCAGAAACCACATATGGATCAACCAATGTCATTTCATGTGTGTTCTTTTGACAAACCACATGGATCCACCAATGTCATTGCATGTGTGTTCTTTTCATAAACCACATATCGATCCACCAGAGTCATTGCATGTGTGTTCTTTACCCCACATATGGATCCACTAGAGTCATTGCATGTGTGTTCTTATCTTAAACCAGCACTAGAGTCATTGCATGTGTCTTCTTTTCACAAACCATATATGGATCCACCAGAGTCATTGCATGTATGTTCTTTTCACAAACCACGTATGGATCAACCAATGTCATTGCATGTGTGTTCTTATCCTAAACCAGCACTAGAGTCATTGCATGTGTTTTCTTTTCACAAACCATATATGGATCCACCAGAGTCATTGCATGTATGTTCTTTTCACAAACCACATATCGATCAACCAATGTCATTGCATGTGTGTTCTTTTCACAAACCACATATGGATCCACAAGAGTCATTGCATGTATGTCCTTTTGACAAACCACACATGGATCAACCAATGTCATTGCATGTATGTTCTTTGGACAAACCACATGGATCCACCAATGTGATTGCATGTGTGTTCTTTTTAGAAACCACATATGCATCAACCAATGTCATTGCATGTGTTTTTCACAAACCACATGGATCCACCAATGTCATTGTATGTGTGTCCTTTCACAAACCACATATGGATTCCATAGAGTCATTGCATGTGTGTTCTTTACATGAACCACATGTGGATCCACTAGAGTCATTGCATGTATGTTATTATCCTAAACTAGCACTAGAGTCATTGCATCTGCTTTCTTTTCCAAACCATATATGGATCCACCAGAGTAATTGCATGTATGTTCTTTTCACAAACCACATATGGATTAACCAATGCCATTGCATTTGTGTTCTTTTCACAAACCACATATGGATCCACCATTGTCATTGCATGTATGTTCTTTTCACAAACCACATATGGATCAGACAATGTCATTGCATGTATGTTCTTTCCACAAACCGGATGGATCCACAATTGTCATTTCATGTGTGTTCTTTTCACAAACCACATATGGATCCACTAGAGTCATTGCATGTGTGTTCTTTTCATGAACCACATATGGATCCACTAGAGTCATTGCATGTGTGTTCTTTTCATGAAACCAAAGCACTAGAGTCATTTTACGTGTGTTCTTTTCACAAACCACATATGGATCCACCAGAGTCATTGCATGTATGTTCTTTTCATAAAACACATGGATCAACCAATGTCATTGCATGTGTGTTCTTTTCACAAACGACATATGGATCCACCAGAGTGATTGCATGTATGTTCTTTCCACAAACCACATGGATCCACCAATGTCATTGCATGTGTGTTCTTATCATGAACCACATATGGATCCACCGGAGTCATTGTATGTGTGTTCTTTTCATGAACCACATATGTATCCACTAGAGTCATTGCATGTATGTTCTTATCCTAAACCAGCACTAGAGTCATTGCTTGTGTGTTCTTTTCACAAACCACATATGGATCCACCAGATTCATTGCATGTATGTTCTTTTAAAAAAACAAATGGATAAACCAATGTCATTGCATGTGTGTTCTTTTCACAAACCACATATGGATACACAGACTCATTGCATGTGTGTTCTTTCCATAAACCACATGGATCCACCAATGTCATTGCATTCGTGTTCTTTTCATGAACCACATATGGATCCACTGAGTCATTGTATGTGTGTTCTTTTCATGAACCACATATGGATCCACTAGAATCATTGCATGTATGTTCTTATCCTAAACAAGTACTAGAGTCATTGCATGTGTGTTCTTTTCACAAACCACATATGGATCCACCTGAGTCATTGCATGTATGTTCTTTTCATAAAACACATGGACCAACCAATGTCATTGCATGTGTGTTCTTTTCACAAACCACATATGGATCCACTAGAGTCATTGCTTGTATGTTCTTTTCAAAAAACACATGGCTCAACCAATGTCATTGCATGTATGTTCTTTTCACAAACCATATATGGATCCACCAATGTCATTGCATGTATGTTATTTTCACAAATCGCATGGATCAACCAATGTCATTGCATGTGTGTTCTTTTCACAAACCACATATGGATCCACTAGAGTCATTGCATGCATGTTCTTATCCTAAACCAGCACTAGAGTCATTGCATGTATGTTCTTTTCACAAACCACATATGTATCCACCAGAGTCATTGCATGTATGTTCTTTTAACAAACCGCATATGGATCAACCAATGTCATTGCATGTGTGTTCTTTTCATGAACCACATAAGGATCCACCGAAGTCATTACATGTGTGTTCTTTTCACAAACCACATATGGATCCACCAGAGTCATTGCATGTATATTCTTTTCACAAACCACATATGGATCCACTAGAGTCATTGCATGTATGTTCTTTTCACAAATCACATAATGATCCACCAGAGTCTTTGCATGTATGTTCTTTTCACAAACCACATATGGATCAACCAATGTCATTGCATGTATGTGCTTTTCACAAACCACATATGGATCAACCAATGTCATTGCATGTATGTTCTTTTCACAAACCACATATGGATCAACCAATGTCATTGAATGTGTTGTCTTTTCACAAACCACATATGGATCCACCAGAGTCATTGCATGTATGTCCTTTTCACAAATCTCACATGGATCAACAATTGTCATTGCATGTATATTCTTTTCACAAACCACATGGATCCACCAATGTGATTGCATGTGTGTTCTTTTCAAAAACCATATATGGATCAACCAATGTCATTGCATGTGTGTTATTTTCACAAACCACATGGATACACCAATGTCATTGCATGTGTGTTCTTTTCACAAACCACATATGGAACCACCAGAGTCATTGCATGTGTGTTCTTTACATGAACCACATATGGATCCACTAGAGTCATTGCATGTGTGTTCTTATCCTAAACCAGCACTAGAGTCATTGCATGTGTTTTTTTTTCACAAACCATATATGGATCCACCAGAGTCATTGCATGTATGTTCTTTTCACAAACCACATATGGATCAACCAATGTCATTGCATGTGTGTTCTTTTCACAAACCACATATGGATCCACCAGAGTCATTGCTTGTATGTTCTTTTCACAAACCACATATGGATCAACCAATGTCATTGCATGTATGTTCTTTTCACAAACCACATGGATCCACAATTGTCATTGCATGTGTGTTCTTTTCACAAACAACATATGGATCCACCAGGGTCATTGCATGTGTGTTCATTTCATGAACCACATATGGATACACTAGAGTCATTGCATGTGTGTTCTTTTCACAAACCACATATGGATTCACTAGAGTATTGCATGTATGTTCTTTTCATCAAACACACGGATCAACCAATGTCATTGCATGTATGTTCTTTTCACAAACCACATATGGATCCACCAATGTCATTGCATGTCTGTTCTTTCCACAAACCACATGGATCCACCAATGTCATTGCATGTGTGTTCTTTTCACAAACCACATATGGATCCAACAGAGTCATTGTATGTGTGTTATTTTCACAAACCACATATGGATCCACCAAAGTCATTACATGTGTGTTCTTTTCATGAACCACATAAGGATCCACCGAAGTCATTGCATGTGTGTTCTTTTCGGAAACCACATATGGATCCACTAGAGTCATTGCATGTATGTTCTTTTCACAAACCACATATGGATCCACCAGAGTCATTGCATGTATGTTCTTTTCACAAACCACATTTGGATCCACCAGAGTCATTGCATGTATGTTCTTTTCACAAACCACATATGGATCAACCAATGTCATTGCACGTATGTTCTTTTCACAAACCACATGGATCCACCAATGTCATTGAATGTGTGTTCTTTTCATAAACCACATATGGAACAACCAATGTCATTGCATGTGTGTTCTTTTCACAAACCACATGGATCCACCAATGTAATTGCATTGTGTTCTTTTCACAAACCACATATGGATCCAACAGACTCATTGCATGTGTGTTCTTTACATGACCCACATATGGATCCACTAGAGTCATTGCATGTGTGTTCTTATCCTAAACCAGCACTAGAGTCATTGCATGTATTTTCTTTTCACAAACCATATATGGATCCACCAGAGTCATTGCATGTATGTTCTTTTCACAAACCACATATGGATCAACCAGAGTCATTGCATGTATGTCCTTTTGACAAACCACACATGGATCAACCAATGTCATTGAATGTACGTTCTTTTCACAAACCACATGGATCCACCAATGTGATTGCATGTGTGTTCCTTTCAGAAACCACATATGGATCAACCAATGTCATTGCATGTGTGTTCTTTTCACAAACCACATGGATCCACCAATGTCATTGCATTGTGTTCTTTTCACAAACCACATTGGATCCAACAGAGTCATTGCATGTGTGTTCTTTTCGTGACCCACATATGGATCCACTAGAGTCATTGCATGTGTGTTCTTATCCAAAACCAGCACTAGAATCATTGCATGTGTTTTCTTTTCACAAACCATATATGGATCCACCAGAGTAATTGCATGTATGTTCTTTTCATAAACCACATATGGATCAACCAATGTCATTGCATGTGTGTTCTTTTTACAAACCACATATGGATCCACCAAAGTAATTGCATGTATGTTCTTTTCACAAACCACATGTGGATCAACCAATGTCATTGCATGTATGTTCTTTTCACAAACCACATGGATCCACAATTGTCATTGCATGTGTGTTCTTTTCACAAACCACATTTGCATCCACCAAAGTCATTGCTTGTGTGTTCTTTTCATGAACCACATATGGATCCACTAGAGTCATTGCATGTGTGTTCTTTTCATGAAACCAGCACTAGAGTCAGTGCATGTGTGTTCTTTTCACAAACCACATATGAATCCACCAGAGTATTGCATGTATGTTCTTTTCATAAAACACATGGATCAACCAATGTCAGTGCATGTGTGATCTTTTCAAAAACCACGTATGGATCCACCAGAGTCATTGCATGTATGTTCTTTTCAAAAAACATATGGATCAACCAATGTCATTGCATGTATGTTCTTTTCACAAACCACATATGGATCCACCAATGTCATTGCATGTCTGTTCTTTCCGCAAACCACATGGATCCACCAATGTCATTGCATGTGTGTTCTTTTCATGAACCACATTTTGATCTACCGGAGTCATTGTATGTGTGTTATTTTCACAAACCACATATGGATCCACTAGAGTCATTGCATGTCTAATCTTTCCACAAACCACATGGATCCACCAATATCATTGCATGTGTGTTCTTTTCGTGAACCACATAAGGATCCCCAGAGTAATTCCATGTGTGTTATTTTCACAAACCACATATAGATCCACTAGAGTCATTGCATGTATTTTCTTTTCACAAAGCACATATGGATTAACCAATGTCATTTCATGTGTGTTCTTTTTAGAAACCACGTATGGATCCACCAGAGTCATTGCATGTATGTTCTTTTCACAAACCACATATGGATCAACCAATGTCATTGCATGTATGTTATTTTCAAAAACCACCTGGATCCACTAATGTTATTGCATGTGTGTTCTTTTCAGAAACCACATATGGATCAACCAATGTCATTTCATGTGTGTTCTTTTGACAAACCACATGGATCCACCAATGTCATTGCATGTGTGTTCTTTTCATAAACCACATATCGATCCACCAGAGTCATTGCATGTGTGTTCTTTACCCCACATATGGATCCACTAGAGTCATTGCATGTGTGTTCGTATCCTAAACCAGCACTAGAGTCATTGCATGTGTTTTCTTTCCACAAACCATATATGGATCCACCAGAGTCATTGCATGTATGTTCTTTTCACAAACCACGTATGGATCAACCAATGTCATTGCATGTGTGTTCTTATCCTAAACCAGCACTAGAGTCATTGCATGTGTTTTCTTTTCACAAACCATATATGGATCCACCAGAGTCATTGCATGTATGTTCTTTTCACAAACCACATATCGATCAACCAATGTCATTGCATGTGTGTTCTTTTCACAAACCACATATGGATCCACCAGAGTCATTGCATGTATGTCCTTTTGACAAACCACACCTGGATCAACCAATGTCATTGCATGTATGTTCTTTTGACAAACCACATGGATCCACCAATGTGATTGCATGTGTTTTCTTTTTAGAAACCACATATGCATCAACCAATGTCATTGCATGTGTGTTCTTTTCACAAACCACATGGATCCACCAATGTCATTGTATGTGTGTCCTTTTCACAAACCACATATGGATTCACCAGAGTCATTGCATGTGTGTTCTTTACATGAACCACATGTGGATCCACTAGAGTCATTGCATGTATGTTATTTTCCTAAACTAGCACTAGAGTCATTGCATCTGTTTTCTTTTCCAAACCATATATGGATCCACCAGAGTAATTGCATGTATGTTCTTTTCACAAACCACATATGGATTAACCAATGCCATTGCATTTGTGTTCTTTTCACAAACCACATATGGATCCACCAGAGTCATTGCATGTATGTTCTTTTCACAAACCACATATGGATCAAACAATGTCATTGCATGTATGTTCTTTCCACAAACCGGATGGATCCACAATTGTCATTTCATGTGTGTTCTTTTCACAAACCACATATGGATCCACTAGAGTCATTGCATGTGTGTTCTTTTCATGAACCACATATGGATCCACTAGAGTCATTGCATGTGTGTTCTTTTCATGAAACCAGCACTAGAGTCATTTTACGTGTGTTCTTTTCACAAACCACATATGGATCCACCAGAGTCATTGCATGTATGTTATTTTCATAAAACACATGGATCAACCAATGTCATTGCATGTGTGTTCTTTTCACAAACGACATCTGGATCCACCAGAGTGATTGCATGTATGTTCTTTTCACAAACAACATGGATCCACCAATGTCATTGCATGTGTGTTCTTATCATGAACCACATATGGATCCACCGGAGTCATTGTATGTTTGTTCTTTTCATGAACCACATATGGATCCACTAGAGTCATTGCATGTATGTTCTTATCCTAAACCAGCACTAGAGTCAT
The DNA here is from genome assembly GCA_023614405.1 of Avena insularis. Taxonomy (NCBI): domain Eukaryota; kingdom Viridiplantae; phylum Streptophyta; class Magnoliopsida; order Poales; family Poaceae; genus Avena; species Avena insularis. The sequence goes on along the minus strand of CM042688.1, from coordinate 518,577,940 downwards.
TGCATGTGTGTTCTTTTCACAAACCACATATGGATCCACCAGAGTCATTGCATGTATGTTCTTTTAAAAAAACACATGGATAAACCAATGTCATTGCATGTGTGTTCTTTTCACAAACCACATATGGATACACCAGACTCATTGCATGTGTGTTCTTTCCATAAACCACATGGATCCACCAATGTCATTGCATTCGTGTTCTTTTCATGAACCACATATGGATCCACCAGAGTCATTGTATGTGTGTTCTTTTCATGAACCACATATGGATCCACTAGAATCATTGCATGTATGTTCTTATCCTAAACCAGTACTAGAGTCATTGCATGTGTGTTCTTTTCACAAACCACATATGAATCCACCTGAGTCATTGCATGTATGTTCTTTTCATAAAACACATGGACCAACCAATGTCATTGCATGTATGTTCTTTTCACAAACCACATATGGATCCACTAGAGTCATTGCATGTATGTTCTTTTCAAAAAACACATGGATCAACCAATGTCATTGCATGTATGTTCTTTTCACAAACCACATATGGATCCACCAATGTCATTGCATGTATGTTATTTTCACAAAGCGCATGGATCAACCAATGTCATTGCATGTGTGTTCTTTTCACAAACCACATATGGATCCACTAGAGTCATTGCATGTATGTTCTTATCCTAAACCAGCACTAGAGTCATTGCATGTATGTTCTTTTCACAAACCACATATGTATCCACCAGAGTCATTGCATGTATGTTCTTTTAACAAACCGCATATGGATCAACCAATGTCATTGCATGTGTGTTCTTTTCAGAAACCACATATGGATCCACCAGAGTCATTGCATGTATGTTCTTTTCACAAACCACATATGGATCAACCAATGTCATTGCATGTATGTTCTTTTCACAAACCACATGGATCCACTAATGTCATTGCATGTGTGTTCTTTTCAGAAACCACATATGGATCAACCAATGTCATTGCATGTGTGTTCTTTTCACAAACCACACGGATCCAGCTATGTCATTGCATGTGTGTTCTTTTCACAAACCACATATGGATCCACCAGAGTCATTGCATGTGTGTTCTTTACATGAACCACATATGGATCCACTAGAGTCATTGCATGTGTGTTCTTATCCTAAACCAGCACTAGAGTCATTGCATGTGATTTCTTTTCACAAACCACATGGATCCACCAATGTCATTGCATTGTGTTCTTTTTGCAAACCACATATGGATCCAACAGAGTCATTGCATGTGTGTTCTTTACATGACCCACATATGGATCCACTAGAGTCATTACATGTGTGTTCTTATCCTAAACCAGCACTAGAATCATTGCATGTGTTTTCTTTTCACAAACCATATATGGATCCACCAGAGTCATTGCATGTATGTTCTTTTCATAAACCACATATAGATCCACTAGTGTCATTGGATGTAAGTTCTTTTCATAAAACACATGGAGCAACCAATGTCATTGCATGTGTGTTCTTTTCACAAACCACATATGGATCCACGAGAGGCATTGCATGTATGTTCTTTTCAAAAAACACATGGATCAACTAATGTCATTGCATGTATGTTCTTTTCACAAACCACCTATGGATCCACCAATGTCATTGCATGTATGTTCTTTTCACAAAACACATGGATCAACCAATGTCATTGCATGTGTGTTCTTTTCACAAACCACATGGATCCACCAATGTCATTGCATGTGTGTTCTTTTCACAAACCACATATGGATCCACCAGAGTCATTGCATCTATGTTCTTTACATGAACCGCGTATGGATCAACCAATGTCATTGCATGTGTGTTCTTATCCTAAACCAGCACTAGAGTCATTGCATGTGTTTTCTTTTCACAAACCATATATGGATCCACCAAAGTCATTGCATGTATGTTCTTTTCACAAACCACATATGGATCAACCAATGTCATTGAATGTGTGTTCTTCTCACAAACCACATATGGATCCACCAGAGTCATTGCATGTATGTTCTTTTCACAAACCACATATGGATCAACCAATGTCATTGCATGTATGTTCTTTTGACAAACCACCTATGGATCCACCAATGACATCATGCACGCCTGTTCTTTCCACAAACCACATGGATCCACCAATGTCATTGCATGTGTGTTATTTTCATGAACCACATATGGATCCACGGAAGTCATTGTATGTGTGTTCTTTTCACAAACCACATATGGATCCACTAGAGTCATTTAATGTCTACTCTTTCAACAAACCACATGGATCCACCAATGTCATTGCATGTGTGTTCTTTTCATGAACCACATAAGGATCCACCGGAGTCATTGCATGTGTGTTCTTTTCACAAACCACATATGGATCCACCAGAGTCATTGCATGTATATTCTTTTCACAAACCACATATGGATCCACCAGAGTCATTGCATGTATGTTCTTTTCACAAATCACATAATGATCCACCAGAGTCTTTGCATGTATGTTCTTTTCAGAAACCACATATGGATCAACCAATGTCATTGCATGTATGTGCTTTTCACAAACCACATATGGATCAACCAATGTCATTGCATGTATGTTCTTTTCACAAACCACATATGGATCAACCAATGTAATTGCATGTGTGTCCTTTTCACAAACCACATATGGATCCACCAGAGTCATTGCATGTATGTCCTTTTCACAAAGCTCACATGGATCAACAATTGTCATTACATGTATATTCTTTTCACAAACCACATGGATCCACCAATGTGATTGCATGTGTGTTCTTTTCAGAAACCATATGTGGATTAACCAATGTCATTGCATGTGTGTTATTTTCACAAACCACATGGATACACCAATGTCATTGCATGTGTGTTCTTTTCACAAACCACATATGGAACCACCAGAGTCATTGCATGTGTGTTCTTTACATGAACCACATATGGATCCACTAGAGTCATTGCATGTGTGTTCTTATCCTAAACCAGCACTAGAGTCATTGCATGTGTTTTATTTTCACAAACCAGATATGGATCCACCGTAGTCATTGCATGTATGTTCTTTCACAAACCACATATGGATCAACCAATGTCATTGCATGTGTGTTCTTTTCACAAACCACATATGGATCCACCAGAGTCATTGCTTGTATGTTCTTTTCACAAACCACATATGGATCAACCAATGTCATTGCATGTATGTTCTTTTCACAAACCACATGGATCCACAATTGTCATTGCATGTGTGTTCTTTTCACAAACAACATATGGATCCACCAGGGTCATTGCATGTGTGTTCATTTCATGAACCACATATGGATACACTAGAGTCATTGCATGTGTGTTCTTTTCACAAACCACATATGGATTCACTAGAGTATTGCATGTATGTTCTTTTCATAAAACACATGGATCAACCAATGTCATTGCATGTATGTTCTTTTCACAAACCACATATGGATCCACCAATGTCATTGTATGTCTGCTCTTTCCACAAACCACATAGATCCACTAATGTCATTGCATGTGTGTTCTTTCATGAACCACATATGGATCCACTGAGTCATGTATGTGTGTTATTTTCACAAACCACATATGTATCCACTAGAGTCATTGCATGTCTACTCTTTCCGCAAACCACATGGATCCACCAAAGTCATTACATGTGTGTTCTTTTCATGAACCACATAAGGATCCACCGAAGTCATTGCATGTGTGTTCTTTTCAGAAACCACATATAGATCCACTAGAGTCATTCCATGTATGTTATTTTCACAAACCACATATGGATCCACTAGAGTCATTGCATGTATGTTCTTTTCACAAACCACATTTGGATCCACTCAGAGTCATTGCATGTATGTTCTTTTCACAAACCACATATGGATCAACCAATGTCATCAGACGTATGTTCTTTTCACAAACCACATGGATCCACCAATGTCATTGAATGTGTGTTCTTTTCATAAACCACATATGGAACAACCAATGTCATTGCATGTGTGTTCTTTTCACAAACCACATGGATCCACCAATGTCATTGCATTGTGTTCTTTTCACAAACCACATATGGATCCAACAGATTCATTGCATGTGTGTTCTTTACATGACCCACATATGGATCCACTAGAGTCATTGCATGTGTGTTCTTATCCTAAACCAGCACTAGAGTCATTGCATGTATTTTCTTTTCACAAACCATACATGGATCCACCAGAGTCATTGCATGTATTTTCTTTTCACAAACCACATATGGATCAACCAATGTCATTGAATGTGTGTTCTTCTCACAAACCACATATGGATCCACCAGAGTCATTGCATGTATGTTCTTTTCCACAACCACATATGGATCAACCAATGTCATTGCATGTATGTTCTTTTGACAAACCACATATGGATCCACCAATGACATTGCACGTTTGTTCTTTCCACAAACCACATGGATCCACCAATGTCATTGCATGTGTGTTATTTTCATGAACCACATATGGATCCACCGAAGTCATTGTATGTGTGTTCTTTTCACAAACCACATATGGATCTACTAGAGTCATTTCATGTCTACTCTCTGAACAAACCACATGGATCCACCAATGTCATTTCATGTGTGTTCTTTTCATGAACCACATAAGGATCCACCGGAGTCATTGCATGTGTGTTCTTTTCACAAACCACATATGGATCCACCAGAGTCATTGCATGTATATTCTTTTCACAAACCACATATGGATCCACCAGAGTCATTGCATGTATGTTCTTTTCACAAATCACATAATGATCCACCAGAGTCTTTGCATGTATGTTCTTTTCAGAAACCACATATGGATCAACCAATGTCATTGCATGTATGTGCTTTTCACAAACCACATATGGATCAACCAATGTCATTGCATGTATGTTCTTTTCACAAACCACATATGGATCAACCAATGTCATTGCATGTGTGTCCTTTTCACAAACCACATATGGATCCACCAGAGTCGTTGCATGTATGTCCTTTTCACAAAGCTCACATGGATCAACAATTGTCATTGCATGTATATTATTTTCACAAACCACATGGATCCACCAATGTGATTGCATGTGTGTTCTTTTCAGAAACCATATATGGATCATTCAATGTCATTGCATGTGTGTTATTTTCACAAACCACATGGATACACCAATGTCATTGCATGTGTGTTCTTTTCACAAACCACATATGGAACCACCAGAGTCATTGCATGTGTGTTCTTTATATGAACCACATATGGATCCACTAGAGTCATTGCATGTGTGTTCTTATCCTAAACCAGCACTAGAGTCATTGCATGTGTTTTCTTTTCACAAACCATATATGGATCCACCAGAGTCATTGCATTTATGTTCTTTTCACAAACCACATATGGATCAACCAATGTCATTGCATGTGTGTTCTTTTCACAAACCACATATGGATCCACCAGAGTCATTGCTTGTATGTTCTTTTCACAAACCACATATGGATCAACCAATGTCATTGCATGTATGTTCTTTTTCACAAACCAAATGGATGCACAATTGTCATTGCATGTGTGTTCTTTTCACAAACCACATATGGATCCATTTAGGTAAGTCACATCCCAAGATTTTCCAAATCTTGTAATGTGAAAAATAAATAAACAAAATAAACTTTGTTGAAAATCAGTGAAAAGAAACTTTGTTTCTAAAAGGAGACTTAAAATCCATCTTGAACAAACTTTGGCAGAAGTTTGAATTCAACAAATTCAAATCAAGGGAAATGCATTCCTCAATGAATGTATCTGGAAATTTGAACATCTGGAAAGTAAATCAAAAACCCTAAACCCTAATGGAAGGAAATCATTTTCCAAAGTATCTCCAAATCCATGGATTTGATCCATACCAAAGTTGATCAACAAATAATCACAAAGGATCAAGAAAGACCTTAGAGATTGGTTTCACTCAATTTGGAACCATAAGCAAAATCTTGTGAATATAATAAGATAAGGAAATTGAATTTCCAAAGACAATAAAGCCCATACCTTTGGTGAACAAATAATCCTAAAGGGATTTATAAAGATAAAACATTTATCAAAGGAAAAATAAATTGTTTTGGAAATACAAATTTAGATCTTTTAATAAAAGACTTTGGTTTCAAATGAAAAGATAAGCCAAATTAATTCTGGCCAAACTTTTGAAATAAAATATTTTGTTTGATAAAATGAGTAAAGGTTTATTTAAATAAAATAAAAGGATTTAAATATCCAATTTTATTTAAGTAAAAGCTTTTCCCATTTTAAATGAACACCAAGTATTTTATTACTACTTTGAAATCTTTTATTAAAATGTTTTGATTAAAATGAGTAAAGAATTATTTAAATAAAATAATAAGGATTTAAATATCCAATTTTATTTAAGTAAAGGCTTTCCCGTTTTAATTAAACACCAAAACTTATTTATTTATTTAAATAAGTTTCCAAGTATTCTTTTATGTTTCAAATTAAACCTTCTGGTTTGGTTTTGAAAATAATTGGAATTCAAATGGAAATTTATTAAATACATCAAACCTAATAACTAAAGATCCATTTTATTTAATTATTAAATGGATCCTAAAATAAATAAATTATTATTTCATTTTGAGATTTGGATTATGTTGCTAACAGAACCAAATTCAAATGAAAAGTTGTTGTTTGAATTGATTGAGTGTTGTTTGTAATTGTGTGAATATTTGTTTGAAATTGAAAACAGAAAAAGAATTAGAAAAAGAAAGAGAGATTAGACAGAAAAAAATAGGAAAACAGGAGCAGCCCACTAAGGCCCAACAGCAGTCCAGCCCAGTACTCCCCCCCGAAGGAATCTCTTCTCACTAAGAAATCTACCCACAGAGACAGACAACGGGACCCACTTCTCCTCCCTCTTTCACGACAACAGACCCCACCTCCACTTATTCTTCCCGAACTGCTTTTCAGAAAGAAACCCACGCAGACTAGACAGGTGGACCCCGTTCCTTCTCCTTTTCCACGACTGGTAGGCCCACTCTACCTTCTTCTTCTCTCACCAGCTGCTTTCTCCCCCTCAGCATGCTCTGCCTTCACTCGGCGTTGAATTCGCGTTAACCACGGACTTTACTCCCCCTGCGACGACGCCTATTTAACGCCTTCCTCTCCTCGTCATTTCCCACGACATCGCCTCCCCCTCGCCTCCAGGCCCCTCAATCTTCCCGCACCCTCCTGCCTCCGACCATTCCGGCCAACCAGACCTCCCCTTGCCTCATTGACCACATAGTCACTCCACTCGACTCACGCTTCTCCTAGTGCTCTGGTTCGCCTCCGTGACCTGAACACCGACTTCGACGAGCTCGACTGCCGCCACCGTCTGCTTCTTTCTCCGACGAGCCCCACCGGTAGATTCCGGCCGCCTCTTCTCCTTGTTCACGCACATGACCTCCTGCCTCGGACTTGCGCACCTAACCGATGATCGATGTTTTGCTTTGAGGTGATCCCACGGCGTAACGACGACCACCCGAGAACCCCGCCGCCCGCAGCAACTCCAACGAGGAATTCCTGCAACCCTAGTGCGCCCCTCGCCCGACCAACACCTCCCCGAGCTTCGCCGTGACCCCCTGAGCCCGGTGAGCATCTCCTCTCTCTCCCTCGCTTTCTGCATCGCCGGCACCGTCATCGACCGACGCCCGCCACGGTACCGCCATCGCTCCTTTTAGGTCAAACCAGCAGCGACCGTTAGATGCAGATCCATCGGCTACGATAGTTTCACTTAACGCCGAAGAGGTACGCTACCTAAGCCGCACGATTAGATTAGATCCAACGCTCCACAGCCACGATCCGGCCGAACCGGTACAGTCCAATAGAATACCGCCGCGTGTCACCTATTACATTTAAAACAGAATTTGAAAACAGAATATTTTGCAAACTTCAAACCTTTGTATCTTTTGATCCACGCCCAAATTTTACAAATTTGATGTCGTTGGAATCAGCAAGACAAGACCTAACCAAACCTACCCTTAGTTTAGTAAATAGTATTGATAGTGATTGATTATGCAGAAACATTTGAGTGCTTGCTAACATTAGAAAAATCATTTAAAAATGATATTCAGGTTAAAACCTTTGCCAATTAGTTTGTTGTGACCTTGCTGACCTTAGGAACCAACCCATAGTTTGGAAAGTGATTTTGGAAAAGAATAGAATGGATTAATTAGTTTAGTCCATTTCTAGCTAACTAAAACTATTTGTTTTGTTTATGAAAATGCTTTCATAAAGAAAACCTTGAGAAAATGTTTGGACCAAACCTACTGACCAAAAGCACCAAGTTTTGCAATAGCAACTCATTTGGTGAACCCTATAGACTAAAACCCTAGTAGACATATTTCTTCACCACATAAAATGACCAAATAGGTGCCTTGTTTTGAAATTGGTTTTTGAGGTGAAACCTTTTGCTAACAACTTTGCCATTTTGGTAAATGACCAATTTGGAACTTACAAAGTTTAGAAGCCTAGTGAGGACCATCCCTACATTAGAACCAACCTTTGCATGCCTATGCATGACTTTGCCACTTTACAAAAATGACCATTAGGTGTACCCAAATGTCTATGACCCACTAGGAACCACTTTTGCAAACAAAGCAAAGCTTGGCATGCTTGCATGCATTTCTTTGACTTTGTTATTTTATGTGTGTTGATTTGCTTGATTGGTAGATTGAGTTTGTGCCTTGCTTGATTGATTGTAGTGACTTGAAGAGTGTGAGTGTTGCAAGGACAAGGAGTGAACTTTTACCCTCTACCAAAAAGGCAAGTGATACTTCATATCTTATGTCCCATTATTTTCACTATGCATTAGTGTTTTTGCTAAAGTAAAATCTTGCATGGTTTTTATTTTTTTTACTAAGTATAGACCTTGCTATAGGAAATCTAGTAGATGAATCCTTAGTAGGATTTTCCTAAGTTAAGAATCCTATTACTACCAAGCTTAGCCTAGCTAATAGAAAACTTGGGTGGGATATATATTCACACTATGAAAAATATTCTAAGTCTGAGGACTTGTGTTTTGTTTAATAAAACAACTAAGATTAATGAAACACCTGGGTGGAAATGGAAAGAATGGTTTATGTTGAGTGGTTCACAAGGCCATGGGACTTGGCTTGTGTATCTCACTTGTGGATGGCCACCCAGGAAACAAAGAGATTTGAGATGTCAAATGTTGAGAAGTTTCAAGTGCAACCACTTGGCATTATGGGCTCTGCCATGATCTTAGGATGCTGGAACTTAGTCACTTGGACAGTGGGTGGTAGTGTATGTTAGGTTGGAGCGCGTCCATTTGACTAAGGAAAGGCTACTGAAGGATCATTCTTGGGAAACCAAGGCTTGTGGGGAAAGTGCACCACCTCTGCAGAGTGTAAAACCTAAGTACTTAGCCATGTCCCTGGTAAAGGACAATTTGAGCATCAAGACATGGAAGCAATCAAGAATCTCATCATTCCAATTTCTAAATAAAAACTTGTGGGTGAACAAGGGTTGTGTGAAATCTTAAATCTTTGATTGGTAGATGCCTTGAGAGGATCTTCAATCATTGGTTGAGAATTTGTTTTTGCCAAGTAAATCTTCAGTCTCTGATTGGTAGATGCCCTGAGTGGATCTTCAGTCTTTGATTGGTAGATGCCTTGGAATTTGTTTTTGTCAAACAAAACTTATTTTCAAATGATAGGGAAAAATCTATTTTGAGCAATGCAAAGCCTCAACTCCACTTAGCCAAAATGCATATAGATGATATACTCCATTATACTACCAAAGTATCACTTGCCAATACAATTCAAATGTATTGACCCTTGTGGCTGTAACTTATTATGTTGCAGGTTTGTTTGTTTTAGTGAAGATTGATTGATTAGGATTACAAAGCCTACAACCAACATGTCTGCCTGTGGCACTTTGAAGATGAAGGACCCAATGCTTATAGTTATTCCGCTGCAATGTAATGTAAATAGCCAATGAGCTATGTTTGATGTAATAAAATTATATTATTCCTGGTTATAAAGTTGTATTATGACCTTTGTTTCTCGATATTACATCTGAACTGTGGATGCTAGCTATTGATCCAGGGACTAGCATTGTAAACACAGGGGACTCAATCTTATTTAAGGTTGGGGACGCTACAGAACCACTGCTAGAGTCATTGAATGTCTTTTCTTTGACAAACCACACATGGATCCACTAGTGTCATTGCATGTGTGTTCTTTTCATGAACCACAACTAGAGTCATTGCATGTGTGTTCTTCTAAATAAACCACACATGGATCCACCAGTGTCATTGCTTGATTGGTAAATTGAATTGTGTTTGCTTGATTGACTTGTAGTGAAGTGTGAGACTAGCAAGATCAAGGAGTGAACCTATATCCTCTACCAAAAAGGCAAGTGATGCTTCATATCTTTCGTCCCATTATTTTCACTATGCATTAGTGTTTTTGCTAAGTAAAACCTGCATGGAATTTTGCTAAGTATAGACCTTGCTATGGGAAAACCTAGTAGATGAACCTTAGTGAAAATTACCTAAGTTAAGATTCCTATTACTATCATGCTTAGCCTAGCTACTAGAAAACAAGGGTGGTTTATATTTTCACACTATGGAAAAATATTCTAAGTCTGAGGACTTGTGTTTTGATTAATAAAACAACTAAGTTAATGAATCACCTGGGTGGAATGGAAGGAATGGTTGTGTTGAGTGGTTCACAAGGCCATGGACCTGGCTTGTGTATCTCACTTGTGGATGGCCACCCAGGAACAAAGAGATTTGAGATGTCAAATGTTGAGAAGCTTCAAGTGCAACCACTTGGCATTATGGGCTGTGCCATGATCTTAGGTTGCTAGAACTTAGTCTCTTGGACAGTTGGTGGTAGAGGGAATGATAGGTTGGAACGCGTCCATTTGACTAAGTAAAGGCTTCTGAAGGATCTGTCTTGGGAAACCAAGTCTTGTGTGGAAAGTGCACCACCTCTGCAGAGTGTAAAACCTAAGTACTTAGCCATGTCCCTGGTAAAGGACAATTTGAGCATCAAGACATGGAAACTATCAAGAATCTCATCACTCCAATTTCTAAATAAAACTTGTGGGTGAACAAGGGCTAAAGGATCTTCAGTCTTTGATTGGTAGATGCCTTGAGAGGATCTTCAGTCTTTGATTGGTAGATGCCTTGAGAGGATCTTCAGTCTTTGATTGGTAGATGCCTTGAGAGGATCTTCAGTCTTTGATTGGTAGATGCCTTGGGATAGTTTTATGCTAAACAAAAACTTCGTATTTTCAAAATGTTAAGGAAAAATCTATTTTGAGCAATGCAAGCCTCAACTCCACTTGGCCAAATGCATATAGATGATAGACTCCACTATACTACCATAGTATCACTTGCCAATACAATTCAAATGTATTGACCCTTGTGGCTGTAACTTATAATGTTGCAGGTTTAAATGATTTTAGTGAAGATTGATTGATTAGGATTACAAAGTCTACAACCAACATCTGCCTGTGGCACTTTGAAGATGAAGGACCCATGACTATAGTTATTCCGCTGCAATGTAATGTAATAGCCAAATGAGCTATGTATTGATGTAATAAAATTATGTTATTCCTGGTTATAAAGTTGTATTATGACCTTTGTTTCTTGATATTACATCTGAACTGTGGATGCTAGCTATTGATCCAGGGACTAGCATTGTAAACACAGGGGGCTCAATCTTATTAAAGGTTGGGGACCTTACATGGATCCACCTAGTGTGATTGCATGTCTGTTCTTTTCATGAACCACAACTAGAGTCATTGCATGTGTGTTCTTCTAACCAAATCACACATGGATCCACTCAGCGTCATTGCATGTCTGTTCCTCTAAACAAACCACACATGGATCCACCTGGTGTGATTGCATGTCTGTTCTTTTCACAAACCACACATGCATCCACCAGTGTCATTTCATGTGTGTTCTTTTCATGAACCAAAACTAGAGTCATTGCATGTGTGCTCTTCTAAATAAACCACACATGGATCCACCTAGTGTGATTGGATGTCTGTTCTTTTCACAAACCAGACATGGATCCACCTGTGTCATTGCATTGTGTTCTTTTCATGAACCACACATGGATACACCAGTGTCATTGCATGTGTGTTCTTTTCATGAACCACAGGTAGAGTCATTGAATGTCTGTTCTTTGACAAACCACACATGGATCCACCATTGTCATTGCATGTGTGTTCTTCTCATGAACCACAACCAGTGTCATTGCATGTATGTTCTTCTCACAAACCACACAAGGATCCACCAGTGACATTGCATCTGTGTTCTTCTCATGAACCATAACTAGTTTCATTGCATGTCTGTTCTTCTCACAAACCACAAAAGGATCAACAAGTGTCATTGCATGTGTATTCTTCTCATGAACCACAGCCAGTGTCATTGGATTCTGTTCTTCTCACAAACCACATAAGTATCCACCAGTGTCATTGCATGTCTGTTCTTCTCACAAACCACACATGGATCCAACAGTGTCATTGGATGCGTGTTCTTCTCATGAACCACACATGGATCCACTAGTGTTATTGCATGTCTGTTCCTCTAAACAAACAACACATGGATCCACCTAGTGTGATTGCATGTCTGTTCTTTTCATGAACCACAACTAGAGTCATTGCATGTGTGTTCTTCTAAACAAATCACACATGGATCCACCCAGTGTCATTGCATGTGTGTTCCTCTAAACAAACCACACATGGATCCACCTGGTGTGATTGCATGTCTGTTCTTTTCAGAAACCACACATGGATCCACCAGTGTCATTGCATGTGTGTTCTTTTCATGAACCATAACTAGAGTCATTGCATGTGTGCTCTTCTAAATAAACCACACATGGATCCACCTAGTATGATTGCATGTCTGTTCTTTTCACAAACCACACATGGATCCTCCAGTGTCATTGCATTGTGTGTTCTTTTCATGAACCACAGCTAGAGTCATTGAATGTCTGTTCTTTGACAAACCACACATGGATCCACTAGTGTCATTGCATGTGTGTTCTTTTCATGAACCACAACTAGAGTCATTGCATGTGTGTTCTTCTAAATAAACCACACATGGATCCACCAGTGTCATTGACATGTGTGTTATTTTCATGGACCACAACTACAGTCATTGCATGTGTGATCTTCTAAACAAACCACACATGGATCCACCAGTGTCATTGCATGTGTGTTCTTCTCATGAACCACAACCAGTGTCATTGCATGTATATTCTTCTCACAAACCACACAAGGATCCACCAGTGTCATTACATGTGTGTTCTTCTCATGAACCACAGCCAGTGTCATTGGATTCTGTTCTTCTCACAAACCACATAAGTATCCACCAGTGTCATTGCATGTTTGTTCTTCTCACAAACCACACATGGATCCACCAGTGTCATTGGATGTGTGTTCTTCTCATAAACTACACATGGATCCACTAGTGTCATTGCATGTCTGTTCCTCTAAACAAACCACACATGGATCCACCTAGTGTGATTGCATGTGTGTTCTTTTCATGAACCACAGCTAGAGTCATTGAATGTCTGTTCTTTGACAAACCACACATGGATCCACCATTGTCATTGCATGTGTGTTCTTCTCATGAACCACAGCTAGTGTGATTGCATGTCTGTTCTTTTCACAAACCACACATGGATCCACCAGTTTCATTGCATTGTGTTCTTTTCATGAACCACACATGGATACACCAGTGTCATTGCATGTGTGTTCTTTTCATGAACCACAGCTAGAGTCATTGAATGTCTGTTCTTTGACAAACCACACATGGATCCACCATTGTCATTGCATGTGTGTTCTTCTCATGAACCACAACTAGTGTAATTGCATTGTGTTCTTTTCATGAACCACACATGGATACACCAGTGTCATTGCATGTGTGTTCTTTTCATGAACCACAGGTAGAGTCATTGAATGTCTGTTCTTTGACAAACCACACATGGATCCACCATAGTCATTGCATGTGTGTTCTTCTCACAAACCACACAAGGATCCACCAGTGACATTGCATCTGTGTTCTTCTCGTGAACCATAGCTAGTTTCATTGCATGTCTGTTCTTCTCACAAACCACAAAAGGATCAACCAGTGTCATTGCATGTGTGTTCTTCTCATGAACCACAGCCAGTGTCATTGGATTCTGTTCTTCTCACAAACCACATAAGTATCCACCAGTGTCATTGCATGTTTGTTCTTCTCACAAACCACACAAGGATCTACCAGTGACATTGCATCTGTGTTCTTCTCGTGAACCATAGCTAGTTTCATTGCATGTCTGTTCTTCTCACAAACCACAAAAGGATCAACCAGTGTCATTGCATGTGTGTTCTTCTCATGAACCACAGCCAGTGTCATTGGATTCTTTTCTTCTCACAAACCACATAAGTATCCACCAGTGTCATTGCATGTTTGTTCTTCTCACAAACCACACATGGATCCACCAGTGTCATTGGATGTGTGTTCTTCTCATAAACTACACATGGATCCACTAGTGTCATTGCATGTCTGTTCCTCTAAACAAACCACACATGGATCCACCTAGTGTGATTGCATGTGTGTTCTTTTCATGAACCACAGCTAGAGTCATTGAATGTCTGTTCTTTGACAAACCACACATGGATCCACCATTGTCATTGCATGTGTGTTCTTCTCATGAACCACAACTAGTGTGATTGCATGTCTGTTCTTTTCACAAACCACACATGGATCCACCAGTGTCATTGCATTGTGTTCTTTTCATGAACCACACATGGATACACCAGTGTCATTGCATCTGTGTTCTTTTCATGAACCACAGCTAGAGTCACTGAATGTCTGTTCTTTGACAAACCACACATGGATCCACCATTTTCATTACATGTGTGTTCTTCTCATGAACCACAACCAGTGTCATTGCATGTATGTTCTTCTCACAAACCACACAAGGATCCACCAGTGACATTGCATCTGTGTTCTTCTCATGAACCACAGCTAGTTTCATTGCATGTCTGTTCTTCTCACAAACCACAAAAGGATCACCCAGTGTCATTGCATGTGTGTTCTTCTCATGAACCACAACCAGTGTCATTGGATTCTGTTCTTCTCACAAACCACATAAGTATCCACCAGTGTCATTGCATGTCTGTTCTTCTCACAAACCACACATGGATCCACCAGTGTCATTGGATGCATGTTCTTCTCATGAACCACACATGGATCCACTAGTGTCATTGCATGTCTGTTCCTCTAAACAAACCACACATTGATCCACCTAGTGTGATTGCATGTCTGTTCTTTTCATGAACTACAACTAGAGTCATTGCATGTGTGTTCTTCTAAAAAAATCACACATGGATCCACCCAGTGTCATTGCATGTGTGTTCCTCTAAACAAACCACACATGGATCCACCTGGTGTGATTGCATGTCTGTTCTTTTCACAAACCACACATGGATCCACCAGTGTCATTGCATGTGTGTTCTTTTCATGAACCATAACTAGAGTCATTGCATGTGTGCTCTTCTAAATAAACCACACATGGATCCACCTAGTCTGATTGCATGTCTGTTCTTTTCACAAACCACACATGGATCCTCCAATGTCATTGCATTGTGTTCTTTTCATGAACCACACATGGATACACCAGTGTCATTGCATGTGTGTTCTTTTCATGAACCACAGCTAGATTGATTGAATGTCTGTTCTTTGACAAACCACACATGGATCCACTAGTGTCATTGCATGTGTGTTCTTTTCATGAACCACAACTAGAGTCATTGCATGTGTGTTCTTCTAAATAAACCACACATGGATCCACCAGTGTCATTGCATGTGTGTTATTTTCATGAACCACAACTACAGTCATTGCATGTGTGTTCTTCTAAACAAACCACAGATGGATCCACCAGTGTCATTGCATGTGTGTTCTTCTCATGAACCACAACCAGTGTCATTGCATGTATATTCTTCTCACAAACCACACAAGGATCCACCAGTGTCATTGCATGTGTGTTCTTCTCATGAACCACAGCCAGTGTCATTGGATTCTGTTCTTCTCACAAACCACATAAGTATCCACCAGTATCATTGCATGTCTGTTCTTCTCACAAACCACACATGGATCCACTAGTGTCATTGGATGCGTGTTCATCTCATGAACCACACATGGATCCACTAGTGTTATTGCATGTTTGTTCCTCTAAACAAACCACACATGGATCCACCTAGTGTGATTGCATGTCTGTTCTTTTCATGAACCACAACTAGAGTCATTGCATGTGTGTTCTTCTAAACAAATCACACATGGATCCACCCAGTGTCATTGCATGTGTGTTCCTCTAAACAAACCACACATGGATCCACCTGGTGTGATTGCATGTCTGTTCTTTTCAGAAACCACACATGTATCCACCAGTGTCATTGCATGTGTGTTCTTTTCATGAACCATAACTAGAGTCATTGCATATGTGCTCTTCTAAATAAACCACACATGGATCCACCTAGTATGATTGCATGTCTGTTCTTTTCACAAACCACACATGGATCCTCCAGTGTCATTGCATTGTGTTATTTTCATGAACCACACATGGATACACCAGTGTCATTGCATGTGTGTTCTTTTCATGAACCACAGCTAGAGTCATTGAATGTCTGTTCTTTGACAAACCACACATGGATCCACTAGTGTCATTGCATGTGTGTTCTTTTCATGAACCACAACTAGAGTCATTGCATGTGTGTTCTTCTAAATAAACCACACATGGATCCACCAGTGTCATTGACATGTGTGTTATTTTCATGAACCACAACTACAGTCATTGCATGTGTGTTCTTCTAAACAAACCACACATGGATCCACCAGTGTCATTGCATGTGTGTTCTTCTCATGAACCACAACCAGTGTCATTGCATGTATATTCTTCTCACAAACCACACAAGGATCCACCAGTGTCATTACATGTGTGTTCTTCTCATGAACCACAGCCAGTGTCACTGGATTCTGTTCTTCTCACAAACCACATAAGTATCCACCAGTGTCATTGCATGTTTGTTCTTCTCACAAACCACACATGGATCCACCAGTGTCATTGGATGTGTGTTCTTCTCATAAACTACACATGGATCCACTAGTGTCATTGCATGTCTGTTCCTCTAAACAAACCACACATGGATCCACCTAGTGTGATTGCATGTGTGTTCTTTTCATGAACCACAGCTAGAGTCATTGAATGTCTGTTCTTTGACAAACCACACATGGATCCACCATTGTCATTGCATGTGTGTTCTTCTAATGAACCACAGCTAGTGTGATTGCATGTCTGTTCTTTTCACAAACCACACGTGGATCCACCAGTTTCATTGCATTGTGTTCTTTTCATGAACCACACATGGATACACCAGTGTCATTGCATGTGTGTTCTTTTCATGAACCACAGCTAGAGTCATTGAATGTCTGTTCTTTGACAAACCACACACGGATCCACCATTGTCATTACATGTGTGTTCTTCTCATGAACCACAACCAGTGTCATTGCATGTATGTTCTTCTCACAAACCACACAAGGATCCACCAGTGACATTGCATCTGTGTTCTTCTCATGAACCACAGCTAGTTTCATTGCATGTCTGTTCTTCTCACAAACCACAGAAGGATCACCCAGTGTCATTGCATGTGTGTTCTTCTCATGAACCACAACCAGTGTCATTGGATTCTGTTCTTCTCACAAACCACATAAGTATCCACCAGTGTCATTGCATGTCTGTTCTTCTCACAAACCACACATGGATCCACTAGTGTCATTGGATGCATGTTCTTCTCATGAACCACACATGGATCCACTAGTGTCATTGCATGTCTGTTCCTCTAAACAAACCACACATTGATCCACCTAGTGTGATTGCATGTCTGTTCTTTTCATGAACCACAACTAGAGTCATTGCATGTGTGTTCTTCTAAAAAAATCACACATGGATCCACCCAGTGTCATTGCATGTGTGTTCCTCTAAACAAACCACACATGGATCCACCTGGTGTGATTGCATGTCTGTTCTTTTCACAAACCACACATGGATCCACCAGTGTCATTGCATGTGTGTTCTTTTCATGAACCATAACTAGAGTCATTGCATGTGTGCTCTTCTAAATAAACCACACATGGATCCACCTAGTCTGATTGCATGTCTGTTCTTTTCACAAACCACACATGGATCCTCCAATGTCATTGCATTGTGTTCTTTTCATGAACCACACATGGATACACCAGTGTCATTGCATGTGTGTTCTGTTCATGAACCACAGCTAGATTCATTGAATGTCTGTTCTTTGACAAACCACACATGGATCCACTAGTGTCATTGCATGTGTGTTCTTTTCATGAACCACAACTAGAGTCATTGCATGTGTGTTCTTCTAAATAAACCACACATGGATCCACCAGTGTCATTGCATGTGTGTTATTTTCATGAACCACAACTACAGTCATTGCATGTGTGTTCTTCTAAACAAACCACAGATGGATCCACCAGTGTCATTGCACGTGTGTTCTTCTCATGAACCACAACCAGTGTCATTGCATGTATATTCTTCTCACAAACCACACAAGGATCCACCAGTGTCATTGCATGTGTGTTCTTCTCATGAACCACAGCCAGTGTCATTGGATTCTGTTCTTCTCACAAACCACATAAGTATCCACCGGTATCATTGCATGTCTGTTCTTCTCACAAACCACACATGGATCCACCAGTGTCATTGGATGCGTGTTCATCTCATGAACCACACATGGATCCACTAGTGTCATTGCATGTCTGTTCCTCTAAGCAAACCACACATGGATCCACCTAGTGTGATTGCATGTCTGTTCTTTTCATGAACCACAACTAGAGTCATTGCATGTGTGTTCTTCTAAACAAATCACACATGGATCCACCCAGTGTCATTGCATGTCTGTTCCTCTAAACAAACCACACATGGATCCACCTAGTGTGATAGCATGTTTGTTCTTTTCACAACCCACACATGGATCCACCAGTGCCATTGCATGTGTGTTCTTTTCATGAACCATAACTAGAGTCATTGCATGTGTGCTCTTCTAAATAAACCACACACGGATCCACCTAGTGTGATTGCATGTCTGTTCTTTTCGCAAACCACACATGGATCCACCAATGTCATTGCATTGTGTTCTTTTCATGAACCACGCATGGATACACCAGTGTCATTGCATGTGTGTTCTTTTCATGAACCACAGCTAGAGTGATTGAATTTCTGTTCTGTGACAAACCACACATGGATCCACTAGTGTCATTGCATGTGTGTTCTTTTCATGAACCACAACTAGTCATTGCATGTGTGTGCTTCTAAATAAACCACACATGGATCCACCTAGTGTCATTGCATGTGTGTTCCTCAAAACAAACCACACATGGATCCACCTTGTGTGATTGCATGTATGTTCTTTTCACAAACCACACATGGATCCACCTGTGTTATTGCATGTGTGTTATTTTCATGAACCACAACTACAGTCATTGCATGTGTGTTCTTCTAAACAAACCACACATGGATCCACCAGTGTCATTGCATGTGTGTTCTTCTCATGAACCACAACCAGTTTCATTGCATGTATATTCTTCTCACAAACCACACAAGGATCCACTAGTGTCATTACATGTGTGTTCTTCTCATGAACCACAGCCAGTGTCATTGGATTCTGTTCTTCTCACAAACCACATAAGTATCCACCAGTGTCATTGCATGTTTGTTCTTCTCACAAATCACACATGGATCCACCAGTGTCATTGGATGTGTGTTCTTCTCATAAACTACACATGGATCCACTAGTGTCATTGCATGTCTGTTCCTCTAAACAAACCGCACATGGATCCACCTAATGTGATTGCATGTGTGTTCTTTTCATGAACCACAGCTAGAGTCATTGAATGTCTGTTCTTTGACAAACCACACATGGATCCACCATTGTCATTGCATGTGTGTTCTTCTCATGAACCACAACCAATGTCATTGCATGTATGTTCTTCTCACAAACCTCACAAGGATCCACCAGTGACATTGCATCTGTGTTCTTCTCATGAACCACAGCTAGTTTCATTGCATGTCTGTTCTTCTCACAAACCACAAAAGGATCAACCAGTGTCATTGCATGTGTGTTCTTCTCATGAACCACAACTAGTGTCATTGCATGTATGTTCTTCTCACAAACCACACAAGGATCCACCAGTGACATTGCATCTGTGTTCTTTTCATGAACCACAGCTAGAGTCATTGCATGTGTGTTCTTCTAAATAAACCACACATGGATCCACCAGTGTCATTGCATGTGTGTTATTTTCATGAACCACAACTACAGTCATTGCATGTGTGTTCTTCTAAACAAACCACACATGGATCCACCAGTGTCATTGCATGTGTGTTCTTCTCATGAACCACAACCAGTGTCATTGCATGTATATTCTTCTCACAAACCACACAAGGATCCACCAGTGTCATTGCATGTGTGTTCTTCTCATGAACCACAGCCAGTGTCATTGGATTCTGTTCTTCTCACAAACCACATAAGTATCCACCAGTATCATTGCATGTCTGTTCTTCTCACAAACCACACATGCATCCACCAATGTCATTGGATGCGTGTTCATCTCATGAACCACACATGGATCCACTAGTGTCATTGCATGTCTGTTCCTCTAAGCAAACCACACATGGATCCACCTAGTGTGATTGCATGTCTGTTCTTTTCATGAACCACAACTAGAGTCATTGCATGTGTGTTCTTCTAAAGAAATCACACATGGATCCACCCAGTGTCATTGCATGTATGTTCCTCTAAACAAACCACACATGGATCCACCTAGTGTGATTGCATGTTTGTTCTTTTCACAACCCACACATGGATCCACCAGTGTCACTTCATGTGTGTTCTTTTCATGAACCATAACTAGAGTCATTGCATGTGTGCTCTTCTAAATAAACCACACACGGATCCACCTATTGTGATTGCATGTCTGTTCTTTTCACAAACCACACATGGATCCAGTGTCATTGCATTGTGTTCTTTTCATGAACCACGCATGGATACACCAGTGTCATTGCATGTGTGTTCTTTTCATGAACCACAGCTAGAGTGATTGAATTTCTGTTCTTTGACAAACCACACATGGATCCACTAGTGTCATTGCATGTGTGTTCTTTTCATGAACCACAACTAGTCATTGCATGTGTGTGCTTCTAAATAAACCACACATGGATCCACCAAGTGTCATTGCATGTGTGTTCCTCAAAACAAACCACACATGGATCCACCTAGTGTGATTGCATGTCTGTTCTTTTCACAAACCACACATGGATCCACCTGTGTTATTGCATGTGTGTTATTTTCATGAACCACAACTACAGTCATTGCATGTGTGTTCTTCTAAACAAACCACACATGGATCCACCAGTGTCATTGCATGTGTGTTCTTCTCATGAACCACAACCAGTGTCATTGCATGTATATTCTTCTCACAAACCACACAAGGATCCACCAGTGTCATTACATGTGTGTTCTTCTCATGAACCACAGCCAGTGTCATTGGATTCTGTTCTTCTCACAAACCACATAAGTATCCACCAGTGTCATTGCATGTTTGTTCTTCTCACAAACCACACATGGGTCCACCAGTGTCATTGGATGTGTGTTCTTCTCATAAACTACACATGGATCCACTAGTGTCATTGCATGTCTGTTCCTCTAAACAAACCGCACATGGATCCACCTAGTGTGATTGCATGTGTGTTCTTTTCATGAACCACAGCTAGAGTCATTGAATGTCTGTTCTTTGACAAACCACACATGGATCCACCATTGTCATTGCATGTGTGTTCTTCTCATGAACCACAACCAATGTCATTGCATGTATGTTCTTCTCACAAACTTCACAAGGATCCACCAGTGACATTGCATCTGTGTTCTTCTCATGAACCACAACTAGTTTCATTGCCTGTATGTTCTTCTCACAAACCACAAAAGGATCAACCAGTGTCATTGCATGTGTGTTCTTCTCATGAACCACAACTAGTGTCATTGCATGTATGTTCTTCTCACAAACCACACAAGGATCCACCAGTGACATTGCATCTGTGTTCTTCTCATGAACCACAGCTAGTTTCATTGCATGTTTGTTCCTCTAAACAAACCACACATGGATCCACCTAGTGTGATTGCATGTTTGTTCTTTTCACAACCCACACATGGATCCACCAGTGTCACTTCATGTGTGTTCTTTTCATGAACCATAACTAGAGTCATTGCATGTGTGCTCTTCTAAATAAACCACACACGGATCCACCTAGTGTGATTGCATGTCTGTTCTTTTCACAAACCACACATGGATCCACCAGTGTCATTGCATTGTGTTCTTTTCATGAACCACGCATGGATACACCAGTGTCATTGCATGTGTGTTCTTTTCATGAACCACAGCTAGAGTGATTGAATTTCTGTTCTTTGACAAACCACACATGGATCCACTAGTGTCATTGCATGTGTGTTCTTTTCATGAACCACAACTAGTCATTGCATGTGTGTGCTTCTAAATAAACCACACATGGATCCACCTAGTGTCATTGCATGTGTGTTCCTCAAAACAAACCACACATGGATCCACCTAGTGTGATTGCATGTCTGTTCTTTTCACAAACCACACATGGATCCACCTGTGTTATTGCATGTGTGTTATTTTCATGAACCACAACTACAGTCATTGCATGTGTGTTCTTCTAAACAAACCACACATGGATCCACCAGTGTCATTGCATGTGTGTTCTTCTCATGAACCACAACCAGTGTCATTGCATGTATATTCTTCTCACAAACCACACAAGGATCCACCAGTGTCATTACATGTGTGTTCTTCTCATGAACCACAGCCAGTGTCATTGGATTTTGTTCTTCTCACAAACCACATAAGTATCCACCAGTGTCATTGCATGTTTGTTCTTCTCACAAACCACACATGGATCCACCAGTGTCATTGGATGTGTGTTCTTCTCATAAACTACATATGGATCCACTAGTGTCATTGCATGTCTGTTCCTCTAAACAAACCGCACATGGATCCACCTAGTGTGATTGCATGTGTGTTCTTTTCATGAACCACAGCTAGAGTCATTGAATGTCTATTCTTTGACAAACCACACATGGATCCACCATTGTCATTGCATGTGTGTTCTTCTCATGAACCACAACCAATGTCATTGCATGTATGTTTTTCTCACAAACCTCACAAGGATCCACCAGTGACATTGCATCTGTGTTCTTCTCATGAACCACAACTAGTTTCATTGCATGTATGTTCTTCTCACAAACCACAAAAGGATCAACCAGTGTCATTGCATGTGTGTTCTTCTCATGAACCACAACTAGTGTCATTGCATGTATGTTCTTCTCACAAACCACACAAGGATCCACCAGTGACATTGCATCTGTGTTCTTCTCATGAACCACAGCCAGTGTCATTGGATTCTGTTCTTCTCACAAACCACATAAGTATCCACCAGTGTCATTGCATGTTTGTTCTTCTCACAAACCACACATGGATCCACCAGTGTCATTGGATGTGTGTTCTTCTCATAAACTACACATGGATCCACTAGTGTCATTGCATGTCTGTTCCTCTAAACAAACCGCACATGGATCCACCTAGTGTGATTGCATGTGTGTTCTTTTCATGAACCACAGCTAGAGTCATTGAATGTCTGTTCTTTGACAAACCACACATGGATCCACCATTGTCATTGCATGTGTGTTCTTCTCATGAACCACAACCAATGTCATTGCATGTATGTTCTTCTCACAAACCTCACAAGGATCCACCAGTGACATTGCATCTGTGTTCTTCTCATGAACCACAACTAGTTTCATTGCATGTATGTTCTTCTCACAAACCACAAAAGGATCAACCAGTGTCATTGCATGTGTGTTCTTCTCATGAACCACAACTAGTGTCATTGCATGTTTGTTCTTTTCACAACCCACACATGGATCCACCAGTGTCACTTCATGTGTGTTCTTTTCATGAACCATAACTAGAGTCATTGCATGTGTGCTCTTCTAAATAAACCACACACGGATCCACCTAGTGTGATTGCATGTCTGTTCTTTTCACAAACCACACATGGATCCACCAGTGTCATTGCATTGTGTTCTTTTCATGAACCACGCATGGATACACCAGTGTCATTGCATGTGTGTTCTTTTCATGAACCACAGCTAGAGTGATTGAATTTCTGTTCTTTGACAAACCACACATGGATCCACTAGTGTCATTGCATGTGTGTTCTTTTCATGAACCACAACTAGTCATTGCATGTGTGTGCTTCTAAATAAACCACACATGGATCCACCTAGTGTCATTGCATGTGTGTTCCTCAAAACAAACCACACATGGATCCACCTAGTGTGATTGCATGTCTGTTCTTTTCACAAACCACACATGGATCCACCTGTGTTATTGCATGTGTGTTATTTTCATGAACCACAACTACAGTCATTGCATGTGTGTTCTTCTAAACAAACCACACATGGATCCACCAGTGTCATTGCATGTGTGTTCTTCTCATGAACCACAACCAGTGTCATTGCATGTATATTCTTCTCACAAACCACACAAGGATCCACCAGTGTCATTACATGTGTGTTCTTCTCATGAACCACAGCCAGTGTCATTGGATTCTGTTCTTCTCACAAACCACATAAGTATCCACCAGTGTCATTGCATGTTTGTTCTTCTCACAAACCACACATGGATCCACCAGTGTCATTGGATGTGTGTTCTTCTCATAAACTACACATGGATCCACTAGTGTCATTGCATGTCTGTTCCTCTAAACAAACCGCACATGGATCCACCTAGTGTGATTGCATGTGTGTTCTTTTCATGAACCACAGCTAGAGTCATTGAATGTCTGTTTCTGACAAACCACACATGGATCCACCATTGTCATTGCATGTGTTCTTCTCATGAACCACAACCAATGTCATTGCATGTATGTTCTTCTCACAAACCTCACAAGGATCCACCAGTGACATTGCATCTGTGTTCTTCTCATGAACCACAACTAGTTTCATTGCATGTATGTTCTTCTCACAAACCACAAAAGGATCAACCAGTGTCATTGCATGTGTGTTCTTCTCATGAACCACAACTAGTGTCATTGCATGTATGTTCTTCTCACAAACCACACAAGGATCCACCAATGACATTGCATCTGTGTTCTTCTCATGAACCACAGCTAGTTTCATTACATGTTTGTTCCTCTAAACAAACCACACATGGATCCACCTAGTGTGATTGCATGTTTGTTCTTTTCACAACCCACACATGGATCCACCAGTGTCACTTCATGTGTGTTCTTTTCATGAACCATAACTAGAGTCATTGCATGTGTGCTCTTCTAAATAAACCACACACGGATCCACCTAGTGTGATTGCATGTCTGTTCTTTTCACAAACCACACATGAATCCACCAGTGTCATTGCATTTTTTTCTTTTAAAGAACCAACAAGGGATACACCAGAGTCATTGCATGTGTGTTCTTTTCATGAACCACAGCTAGAGTGATTGAATTTCTATTCTTTGACAAACCACACATGGATCCACTAGTGTCATTGCATGTGTGTTCTTTTCATGAACCACAACTAGTCATTGCATGTGTGTGCTTCTAAATAAACCACACATGGATCCACCTAGTGTCATTGCATGTGTGTTCCTCAAAACAAACCACACATGGATCCACCTAGTGTGATTGCATGTCTGTTCTTTTCACAAACCACACATGGATCCACCTGTGTTATTGCATGTGTGTTATTTTCATGAACCACAACTACAGTCATTGCATGTGTGTTCTTCTAAACAAACCACACATGGATCCACCAGTGTCATTGCATGTGTCTTCTTCTCATGAACCACAACCAGTGTCATTGCATGTATATTCTTCTCACAAACCACACAAGGATCCACCAGTGTCATTACATGTGTGTTCTTCTCATGAACCACAGCCAGTGTCATTGGATTCTGTTCTTCTCACAAACCACATAAGTATCCACCAGTGTCATTGCATGTTTGTTCTTCTCACAAACCACACATGGATCCACCAGTGTCATTGGATGTGTGTTCTTCTCATAAACTACACATGGATCCACTAGTGTCATTGCATGTTTGTTCCTCTAAACAAACCGCACATGGATCCACCTAGTGTGATTGCATGTGTGTTCTTTTCATGAACCACAGCTAGAGTAATTGAATGTCTGTTCTTTGACAAACCACACATGGATCCACCATTGTCATTGCATGTGTGTTCTTCTCATGAACCACAACCAATGTCATTGCATGTATGTTCTTCTCACAAACCTCACAAGGATCCACCAGTGACATTGCATCTGTGTTCTTCTCATGAACCACAACTAGTTTCATTGCATGTATGTTCTTCTCACAAACCACAAAAGGATCAACCAGTGTCATTGCATGTGTGTTCTTCTCATGAACCACAACTAGTGTCATTGCATGTATGTTCTTCTCACAAACCACACAAGGATCCACCAGTGACATTGCATCTGTGTTCTTCTCATGAACCACAGCTAGTTTCATTGCATGTTTGTTCTTCTCACAAACCACACATGGATCCACCAGTGTTATTACATGTGTGTTATTTTCATGAACCACAACTACAGCCATTGCATGTGTGTTCTTCTAAACAAACCACACATGGATCCACCAGTGTCATTGCATGTGTGTTCTTCTAATGAACCACAACCAGTGTCATTGCATGTATATTCTTCTCACAAACCACACAAGGATCCACCAATGTCATTACATGTGTGTTCTTCTCATGAACCACAGGCAGTGTCATTGGATTCTGTTCTTCTCACAAACCACATAAGTATCCACCAGTGTCATTGCATGTTTGTTCTTCTCACAAACCACACATGGATCCACCAGTGTCATTGGATGTGTGTTCTTCTCATAAACTACACATGGATCCACTAGTGTCATTGCATGTCTGTTCCTCTAAACAAACCACACATGGATCCACCTAGTGTGATTGCATGTGTGTTCTTTTCATGAACCACAGCTAGAGTAATTGAATGTCTGTTCTTTGACAAACCACACATGGATCCACCATTGTCATTGCATGTGTGTTCTTCTCATGAACCACAACTAGTGTGATTGCATGTCTGTTCTTTTCACAAACCACACATGGATCCACCAGTGTCATTGCATTGTGTTATTTTCATGAACCACACATGGATACACCAGTGTCATTGCATGTGTGTTCTTTTCATGAACCACAGCTAGAGTCATTGAATGTCTGTTCTTTGACAAACCACACATGGATCCACCATTGTCATTACATGTGTGTTCTTCTCATGAACCACAACCAGTGTCATTGCATGTATGTTCTTCTCACAAACCACACAAGGATCCACCAGTGACATTGCATATGTGTTCTTCTCATAAACCACAGCTAGTTTCATTGCATGTCTGTTCTTCTCACAAACCACAAAAGGATCAACCAGTGTCCTTGCATGTGTGTTCTTCTCATGAACCACAACCAGTGTCGTTGGATTCTGTTCTTCTCACAAACCACATAAGTATCCACCAGTGTCATTGCTTGTCTGTTCTTCTCACAAACCACACATGGGTCCACCAGTGTCATTGGATGCGCGTTCTTCTCATGAACCACACATGGATCCACTAGTGTCATTGCATGTCTGTTCCTCTAAACAAACCACACATGGATCCACCTAGTGTGATTGCATGTCTGTTCTTTTCACGAACCACAACTAGAGTCATTGCATGTGTGTTCTTCTAAAAAAATCACACATGGATCCACCCAGTGTCATTGCATGTGTGTTCCTCTAGACAAACCACACATGGATCCACCTGGTGTGATTGCATGTCTGTTCTTTTCACAAACCACACATGGATCCACCAGTGTCATTGCATGTGTGTTCTTTTCATGAACCATAACTAGAGTCATTGCATGTGTGCTCTTCTAAATAAACCACACATGGATCCACCTAGTCTGATTGCATGTCTATTCTTTTCACAAACCACACATGGATCCTCCAGTGTCATTGCATTGTGTTCTTTTCATGAACCACACATGGATACACCAGTGTCATTGCATGTGTGTTCTTTTCATGAACCACAGCTAGAGTCATTGAATGTCTGTTCTTTGACAAACCACACATGGATCCACTAGTGTCATTGCATGTGTGTTATTTTCATGAACCACAACTAGAGTCATTGCATGTGTGTTCTTCTAAATAAACCACACATGGATCCACCAGTGTCATTGCATGTGTGTTATTTTCATGAACCACAACTACAGTCATTGCATGTGTTCTTCTAAACAAACCACACATGGATCCACCAGTGTCATTGCATGTGTGTTCTTCTCATGAACCACAACCAGTGTCATTGCATGTATATTCTTCTCACAAACCACACAAGGATCCACCAGTGTCATTGCATGTGTGTTCTTTTCATGAACCACAGCTAGAGTCATTGAATGTCTGTTCTTTGACAAACCACACATGGATCCACTAGTGTCATTGCATGTGTGTTCTTTTCATGAACCACAACTAGAGTCATTGCATGTGTGTTCTTCTAAATAAACCACACATGGATCCACCAGTGTCATTGCATGTGTGTTATTTTCATGAACCACAACTACAGTCATTGCATGTGTGTTCTTCTAAACAAACCACACATGGATCCACCAGTGTCATTGCATGTGTGTTCTTCTCATGAACCACAACCAGTGTCATTGCATGTATATTCTTCTCACAAACCACACAAGGATCCACCAGTGTCATTGCATGTGTGTTCTTCTCATGAACCACAACCACTGTCATTGGATTCTGTTCTTCTCACAAACCACATAAGTATCCACCAGTATCATTGCATGTCTGTTCTTCTCACAAACCACACATGGATCCACCAGTGTCATTGGATGCGTGTTCATCTCATGAACCACACATGGATCCACTAGTGTCATTGCATGTCTGTTCCTCTAAGCAAACCACACATGGATCCACCTAGTGTGATTGCATGTCTGTTCTTTTCATGAACCACAACTAGAGTCATTGCATGTGTGTTCTTCTAAACAAATCACACATGGATCCACCCAGTGTCATTGCATGTATGTTCCTCTAAACAAACCACACATGGATCCACCTAGTGTGATTGCATGTTTGTTCTTTTCACAACCCACACATGGATCCACCAGTGTCACTTCATGTGTGTTCTTTTCATGAACCATAACTAGAGTCATTGCATGTGTGCTCTTCTAAATAAACCACACACGGATCCACCTAGTGTGATTGCATGTCTGTTCTTTTCACAAACCACACATGGATCCACCAGTGTCATTGCATTGTGTTCTTTTCATGAACCACGCATGTATACACCAGTGTCATTGCATGTGTGTTCTTTTCATGAACCACAGCTAGAGTGATTGAATTTCTGTTCTTTGACAAACCACACATGGATCCACTAGTGTCATTGCATGTGTGTTCTTTTCATGAACCACAACTAGTCATTGCATGTGTGTGCTTCTAAATAAACCACACATGGATCCACCTAGTGTCATTGCATGTGTGTTCCTCAAAACAAACCACACATGGATCCACCTAGTGTGATTGCATGTCTGTTCTTTTCACAAACCACACATGGATCCACCTGTGTTATTGCATGTGTGTTATTTTCATGAACCACAACTACAGTCATTGCATGTGTGTTCTTCTAAACAAACCACACATGGATCCACCAGTGTCATTGCATGTGTCTTCTTCTCATGAACCACAACCAGTGTCATTGCATGTATATTCTTCTCACAAACCACACAAGGATCCACCAGTGTCATTACATGTGTGTTCTTCTCATGAACCACAGCCAGTGTCATTGGATTCTGTTCTTCTCACAAACCACATAAGTATCCACCAGTGTCATTGCATGTTTGTTCTTCTCAAAAACCACACATGGATCCACCAGTGTCATTGGATGTGTGTTCTTCTCATAAACCACTCATGGATCCACTAGTGTCATTGCATGTCTGTTCCTCTAAACAAACCGCACATGGATCCACCTAGTGTGATTGCATGTGTGTTCTTTTCATGAACCACAGCTAGAGTCATTGAATGTCTGTTCTTTGACAAACCACACATGGATCCACCATTGTCATTGCATGTGTGTTCTTCTCATGAACCACAACCAATGTCATTGCATGTATGTTCTTCTCACAAACCTCACAAGGATCCACCAGTGACATTGCATCTGTGTTCTTCTCATGAACCACAACTAGTTTCATTGCATGTATGTTCTTCTCACAAACCACAAAAGGATCAACCAGTGTCATTGCATGTGTGTTCTTCTCATGAACCACAACTAGTGTCATTGCATGTATGTTCTTCTCACAAACCACACAAGGATCCACCAGTGACATTGCATCTGTGTTCTTCTCATGAACCACAGCTAGTTTCATTGCATGTTTGTTCTTCTCACAAACCACACATGGATCCACCAGTGTTATTGCATGTGTGTTATTTTCATGAACCACAACTACAGCCATTGCATGTGTGTTCTTCTAAACAAACCACACATGGATCCACCAGTGTCATTGCATGTGTGTTCTTCTAATGAACCACAACCAGTGTCATTGCATGTATATTCTTCTCACAAACCACACAAGGATCCACCAATGTCATTACATGTGTGTTCTTCTCATGAACCACAGGCAGTGTCATTGGATTCTGTTCTTCTCACAAACCACATAAGTATCCACCAGTGTCATTGCATGTTTGTTCTTCTCACAAACCACACATGGATCCACCAGTGTCATTGGATGTGTGTTCTTCTCATAAACTACACATGGATCCACTAGTGTCATTGCATGTCTGTTCTAAACAAACCACATGGATCCACCTAGTGTGATTGCATGTGTGTTCTTTTCATGAACCACAGCTAGAGTAATTGAATGTCTGTTCTTTGACAAACCACACATGGATCCACCATTGTCATTGCATGTGTGTTCTTCTCATGAACCACAACTAGTGTGATTGCATGTCTGTTCTTTTCACAAACCACACATGGATCCACCAGTGTCATTGCATTGTGTTCTTTTCATGAACCACACATGGATACACCAGTGTCATTGCATGTGTGTTCTTTTCATGAACCACAGCTAGAGTCATTGAATGTCTGTTCTTTGACAAACCACACATGGATCCACCATTGTCATTACATGTGTGTTCTTCTCATGAACCACAACCAGTGTCATTGCATGTATGTTCTCCTCACAAACCACACAAGGATCCACCAGTGACATTGCATATGTGTTCTTCTCATAAACCACAGCTAGTTTCATTGCATGTCTGTTCTTTTCACAAACCACAAAAGGATCAACCAGTGTCCTTGCATGTGTGTTCTTCTCATGAACCACAACCAGTGTCGTTGGATTCTGTTCTTCTCACAAACCACATAAGTATCCACCAGTGTCATTGCATGTCTGTTCTTCTCACAAACCACACATGGATCCACCAGTGTCATTGGATGCGTGTTCTTCTCATGAACCACACATGGATCCACTAGTGTCATTGCATGTCTGTTCCTCTAAACAAACCACACATGGATCCACCTAGTGTGATTGCATGTCTGTTCTTTTCACGAACCACAACTAGAATCATTGCATGTGTGTTCTTCTAAAAAAATAACACATGGATCCACCCAGTGTCATTGCATGTGTGTTCCTCTAAACAAACCACACATGGATCCACCTGGTGTGATTGCATGTCTATTCTTTTCACAAACCACACATGGATCCACCAGTGTCATTGCATGTGTGTTCTTTTCATGAACCATAACTAGAGTCATTGCATGTGTGCTCGTCTAAATAAACCACACATGGATCCACCTAGTCTGATTGCATGTCTATTCTTTTCACAAACCACACATGGATCCTCCAGTGTCATTGCATTGTGTTCTTTTCATGAACCACACATGGATACACCAGTGTCATTGCATGTGTGTTCTTTTCATGAACCACAGCTAGAGTCATTGAATGTTTGTTCTTTGACAAACCACACATGGATCCACTAGTGTCATTGCATGTGTGTTATTTTCATGAACCACAACTAGAGTCATTGCATGTGTGTTCTTCTAAATAAACCACACATGGATCCACCAGTGTCATTGCATGTGTGTTATTTTCATGAACCACAACTACAGTCATTGCATGTGTGTTCTTCTAAACAAACCACACATGGATCCACCAGTGTCATTGCATGTGTGTTCTTCTCATGAACCACAACCAGTGTCATTGCATGTATATTCTTCTCACAAACCACACAAGGATCCACCAGTGTCATTGCATGTGTGTTCTTCTCATGAACCACAGCCAGTGTCACTGGATTCTGTTCTTCTCACAAACCACATAAGTATCCACCAGTATCATTGCATGTCTGTTCTTCTCACAAACCACACATGGATCCACTAGTGTCATTGGATGCGTGTTCATCTCATGAACCACACATGGATCCACTAGTGTCATTGCATGTCTGTTCCTCTAAGCAAACCACACATGGATCCACCTAGTGTGATTGCATGTTTGTTCTTTTCATGAACCACAACTAGAGTCATTGCATGTGTGTTCTTCTAAACAAATCACACATGGATCCACCCAGTGTCATTGCATGTCTGTTCCTCTAAACAAACCACACATGGATCCACCTGGTGTGATTGCATGTTTGTTCTTTTCACAACCCACACATGGATCCACCAGTGTCATTGCATGTGTGTTCTTTTCATGAACCATAACTAGAGTCATTGAATGTGTTCTCTTCTAAATAAACCACAAAAGGATCCACCTAGTGTGATTGCATGTCTGTTCTTTTCACAAACCACACATGGATCCACCAGTGTCATTGCATTGTGTTCTTTTCATGAACCACGCGTGGATACACCAGTGTCATTGCATGTGTGTTCTTTTCATGAACCACAGCTAGAGTGATTGAATTTCTGTTCTTTGACAAACCACACATGGATCCACTAGTGTCATTGCACGTGTGTTCTTTTCATGAACCACAACTAGTCATTGCATGTGTGTTCTTTTAAATAAACCACACATGGATCCACCTAGTGTCATTGCATGTGTGTTCCTCAAAACAAACCACACATGGATCCACCTAGTGTGATTGCATGTATATTCTTTTCACAAACCACACATGGATCCACCTGTGTTATTGCATGTGTGTTATTTTCATGAACCACAACTACAGTCATTGCATGTGTGTTCTTCTAAACAAACCACACATGGATCCACCAGTGTCATTGCATGTGTGTTCTTCTCATGAACCACAACCAGTGTCATTGCATGTATATTCTTCTCACAAACCACACAAGGATCCACCAGTGTCATTACATGTGTGTTCTTCTCATGAACCACAGCCAGTGTCATTGGATTCTGTTCTTCTCACAAACCACATAAGTATCCACCAGTGTCATTGCATGTTTGTTCTTCTCACAAACCACACATGGATCCACCAGTGTCATTGGATGTGTGTTCTTCTCATAAACTACACATGGATCCACTAGTGTCATTGCATGTCTGTTCCTCTAAACAAACCGCACATGGATCCACCTAGTGTGATTGCATGTGTGTTCTTTTCATGAACCACAACTAGAGTCATTGAATGTCTATTCTTTGACAAACCACACATGGATCCACCATTGTCATTGCATGTGTGTTCTTCTCATGAACCACAACCAATGCCATTGATGTATGTTCTTCTCACAAACCTCACAAGGATCCACCAGTGACATTGCATATGTGTTCTTCTCATGAACCACAACTACTTTCATTGCATGTCTGTTCTTCTCACAAACCACAAAAAGATCAACCAGTGTCATTGCATGTGTGTTCTTCTCATGAACCAAAGCCAGTGTCATTGGATTCTGTTCTTCTCACAAACCACATAAGTATCCACCAGTGTCATTGCATGTCTGTTATTCTCACAAACCACACATGGATCCACCAGTGTCATTGGATGTGTGTTCTTCTCATGAACCACACATGGATCCACTAGTGTCATTGCATGTCTGTTCCTCTAAACAAACCACACATGGATCTACCTAGTGTGATTGCATGTCTGTTCTTTTCATGAACCATAACTAGAGTCATTGCATGTGTGTTCTTCTAAAGAAATCACACATGGATCCACCCAGTGTCATTGCATGTCTGTTCCTCTAAACAAACCACACATGGATCCACCTGGTGTGATTGCATGTCTGTTCTTTTCAGAAACCACACATGGATCCACCAGTGTCATTGCATGTGTGTTCTTTTCATGAACCATAAATAGAGTCATTGCATGTGTGCTCTTCTAAATAAACCACACATGGATCCACCTAGTGTGATTGCATGTCTGTTCTTTTCACAAACCACACATGGATCCTCCAGTGTCATTGCATTGTGTTCTCTTCATGAACCACACATGGATACACCAGTGTCATTGCATGTGTGTTCTTTTCATGAACCACAGCTAGAGTCATTGAATGTCTTTTCTTTGACAAACCACACATGGAACCACTAGTGTCATTGCATGTGTGTTCTTTTCATGAACCACAACTAGAGTCATTGCATGTGTGTTCTTCTAAATAAACCACACATGGATCCACCAGTGTCATTGCATGTGTATTATTTTCATGAACCACAACTATAGTCATTGCATGTGTGTTCTTCTAAACAAACCACACATGGATCCACCAGTGTCATTGCATGTGTGTTCTTCTCATGAACCACAACCAGTGTCATTGCATGTATATTCTTCTCACAAACCACACAAGGATCCACCAGTGTCATTGCATGTGTGTTCTTCTCATGGACCACAGCTAGTGTCATTGGATTCTGTTCTTCTCACAAACCAGATAAGTATCCACCAGTATCATTGCATGTCTGTTCTTCTCACAAACCACACATGGATCCACCAGTGTCATTGGATGCGTGTTCTTCTCATGAACCACACATGGATCCACTAGTGTCATTGCATGTCTGTTAGTCTAAACAAACCACACATGGATCCACCTGGTGTGATTGCATGTTTGTTCTTTTCACAAACCACACATGGATCCACCAGTGTCATTGCATGTGTGTTCTTTTCATGAACGATAACTAGAGTCATTGCATGTGTGCTCTTCTAAATAAACCACACATGGATCCACCTAGTGTGATTCCATGTCTGTTCTTTTCACAAACCACACATGGATCCACCAGTGTCATTGCATTGTGTTCTTTTCATGAACCACACATGGATACACCAGTGTCATTGCATGTGTGTTCTTTTCATGAACCACAGCTAGAGTGATTGAATGTCTGTTCTTTGACAAACCACACATGGATCCACTAGTGTCATTGCATGTGTGTTCTTTTCATGAACCACAACTACAGTCATTGCATGTGTGTTCTTCTAAAGAAACCACACATGGATCCACCTAGTGTGATTGCATGTCTGTTCTTTTCACAAACCACACATGGATCCACCAGTGTCATTGCATGTGTGTTATTTTCATGAACCACAACTACAGTCATTGCATCTGTGTTCTTCTAAACAAACCACACATGGATCCACCAGTGTCATTGCATGTGTGTTCTTCTCATGAACCACAACCAGTGTCATTGCATGTAAGATCCCTCCTTATTAAAGGAAAAGATCCCTGTGATTGCAATGCTAGTCCCTGGATCATTGCTAGCATCCACAGTTTAAGATGAAGTACACAGATACAAAGGTCGTTTATTACAGTCATTCCAGAGATAAAACATAGTCTTTTACAACTCATGGCCAAAGGCCTAGTACAAGAGTTTATGGAATAAGTAAATAAACATAAGTCTTCATCTTCATGTGCCACAGGCAAGCATGTTGAGTGTAGACTCATGACACCTAATCATCATCAGAGTAACCTGCAGCATCATAAGTTACAGCCACAAGGGTCAATACTTTGGAATAGTATTGGCAAGTGATACCTTAATATATTTTAAGTGGACTAAAAATACTATATGCATTTGGCTGGTGGAGCTTAGGCTTGCATTGCTCAAAAATAGATTTTTCCTTAACTTTTTGAAAATACTAAGTTTTTGTAAGGCATAAAACACCCAAGGCATCTACCAATCAAAGACTGAAGATCCACTCCGGGCATCTGCCAATCAATGACTGAAGATCCTTTTAACCCTTGTTCACCCACAAGTTTTATTTAGAAATTGGAGTGATGAGATTCTTGAAGTTTCCATGTCTTGATGCTCAAATTGTCCTTTACCAGGGACATGGCTAAGTACTTAGGTTTTACACTCTGCAGAGGTGGTGCACTTTCCCCACAAGCCTTGGTTTCCCAAGACATGATCCTTCAGTAGCCTTTCCTTAGTCAAATGGACGCGCTCCAACCTATCAACCCATCTACCACCCACTGTCCACGAGACTAAGTTCCAGCATCCTAAGATCATGGCAGAGCCCATATTACCAAGTGGTTGCACTTGAAGCTTCTCAACATTTGACAACTCAAATCTCTTTGTTCCTGGGTGGCCATCCACAAGTGAGATACACAAGGTTCACAGTACCCGGCCTTGTGTAACCACTCAACATATCCCATTCTTTCCATTCCACCCAGGTGATTCATTAACTTAGTTGTTTTGTTAAATAAAAACAAGTCCTTAGACTTAGAATATTTTTCCATAGTGTGAATATATAAACCACCCTTGTTTTCTAGTAGCTAGGCTAAGCATGGCATGGTAACTTATCTTTAGGGAATTCTCCTAGCAATTCTAGCATTCTATTCTAAATAGGATTTCCCATCATCAATTGACAAAAGTAGCATGCAAGTCCTAACAAAATATATCTAATGCAAGTATAAAATATAGGTATGGAATATTCATGAAGATATCACTTGCCTTGGTAGTGTGGAGAGTAGCACTCGTCACAATCACAATCACTAGCAAAATCTACACACAAAGTTGTAGCATACAATTACACACAAATATATACAAACAAAAGTATTATGAATGCATGCATGCATGAATCTACCAAGTGATGATTTTTGAAAACTTCAACCAAGCAAGTGCATGAATACAGAAACTAAAACAAGTCACAAAAATAGCCAAGGCAACTTAAATAACCCTAAAACAAAAATACTAAACTAAATCTATACTTAAAATGGCCTCAAACATGTCTCTGCAATTTAAGCTAATCAAATGGTTACTATTTGCTAAACAAAAAGGATAGGCAGAAAGGTCTTCTTTTTCTGAATCCAACGGTATAAAGTTTGCAAAATTCCAACGTGGGATTCAAAAGATATAGGCATTTGAATTTGGATCAAATTTCTGGTTTTAAATTCTACTCTCAGATCTAACCTAGCCACGCGTCTTATTCTTATTCGCCTGTACCGGTTCGCGCTGGATCGAGCTCCACAGCCGTAGGATCTAAAGGGGCAGGTGCGGCTCAGATCGCGTACCGCTTCGGGGTTAAGTGATCTATCGTAGGCGTTCGATCCAGATCTAACGGCTGCTACTGCCTGGCCACAGATGGGCGGCGCTGCGCGGTGGCTACCGGCGGCGGAATCGTCGGTCGATGGCGTTGCCGATGATGCAGACGGCGAGGAAGAAGGAGGAGTGGCTTACCGAGCTCAGGAGGTCACGACGAAGCTCGTCGTACTCGCGGTTGGTCAAGGGGCGCTCGGGCACGGCTGCTATTCCTCACCGGAGTTCGTGGCGGCGTCGGGTGCGTCGGGTGGTCGTCGGGGACGTCGCTGTGGGTCACCCCAAGGCATGACGAGGACACGGTTAGATTCACCGAGTCGAGACGAAGTAGTGAGCATGAACTAGGAGGCGCGGGGCGGTCTGTACCTACCGGGAAAACTCGTCGGAGTTGGTGTCGCCGTCGGTGCTCGCGGTGTCAAGTGGAACCGGCGACCTGAGGCAGTACAGGACAGACTAGCGAGGTCAGTAGATGCGCAAGGATTCACTGAGCAGGATAGCAAGAACGAGGCGGAGGAACACTGGCTCACTGAATCGATCGCGAGAGGCTCTGTCATGGCGGTGCAAAGCTGATTGAGGCGGCTGGTGGCGGAGTGGCGAGTGTCGGGAAAAAGATCGTGGGCGAGAGGATCTTATAGCGGGAATCGACGAAGCGCTTGGGTTTAAATGCCCATTTACGCCTGGCGCCATTACCGCCTTCACTTCAGCGGCGGCGTGGTCGCGGCGATGCAGGGAAGACGAGGCGGCGTGGACCGGGCCCGTTAAATCGTCAGTGAGTCGCGGTGTGCGGTGAATCTGCTGTCAGCGGCTCAGCGCGTGCGCTTGCGCGTGACAGAAGAAAAAGAAGATCTCGGGTGGGCTTGCTGGGCTGGATCTGCTTCTGGGCCAGATTCTGGCCGCTCGGCCCTTTTTTCCTTAGCCTTTTCTTTTCTAATTTCATTTTCTGGAATGAATTTGATATGAATTCAAATCCTTTTGAATTCAAACTTCTTTGGGGATTTTTGCAGGGTTCTTGTGGGTTCAAATGCAGTCAAATAACCATGTGGTCACCTTGCAAGGCTTGGTCAAGCTTGGGTCTTTGAAATAAACAGAGACTTTGTCTCTTTGCAAAAATTTGGAATAGGGTTTAGAGAATATTTCTAAATTGGAATCTTGGGTTTAAATGCTACTCCTAATCTTTCCAATCATGGAGGCAAGCAAACAAGTCCCTAAACAAACAAAACCCAAAGGGTGATGGCCATTTGAGATAAAATGCCCACATGAAATCATAGCCAAAGTGTATGCTTCTAAATGATTTTGAGAAAAACCCTATATGAATGAATGATGCAAAGAATGATATGAATGAGTTTTGAAACATGATTTTTAGGGATGTTACAAATCTAACCCCCTTAAAATGAATCTCGCCCTCGAGATTCGGATTGGCTAGCAAATAGGTGAGGGTGGTCTTTCCGAAGATCATCTTCCCTTTCCCATGTTGCTTCTTCTTCGGAATGATGATTCCATTGTACTTTGCAAAACTTGATAGTCTTTGTTCTTGTGACTCTTTCTGTGGTTTCAAGAATCTTGACAGGCTTTTCTTCATAGGTGAGATCACTTTCTAGTTGAACTTCTTCCAAAGATATGGTATCTTTCAAAGATGTTTCTTCCATTTCTGGGTGACATTTCTTGAGCTGGCTCACATGAAAAACATTATGGACTGCTAGTAAAGATCTTTGGATTCGATTTCATATCAGACTTCTCCTTGCGACTTAAAATGTTGAATGGTCCCACATATCTTGGTGCTAACTTTCCTTTGACTCCAAATCTTTTTACTCCGAGTAGTGATACTCTAAGATAAGCTCTATCCCCAACTTCGTAAGTGACTTCTCTCGCTTAGCATCTGCGTAGCTTTTACATCGAGACTGCTATCTTCAATCTGTCTCTAACCAATTTGACCTTTTCTTGGCGTCTTTGATAAGGTTTGGTCCAAACAAACTTCTTTCTCCACACCATTCCATAGCAATGGGGTGGTACACTTTCTTCCGTATAGAAACTCAAATGGTGCCATCCCAATACTAGATTGGTATTTGTTGTTGTAAGAGAACTCTGCGTAAAGCGGACTTTCATCCCAACTTGCTCCATAGTCTAGGGCACATGCCCTCAACATGTCTTCAAGAATTTGGTTAGTCCTTTCTGTTTGTCCATCGGTTTGAGGATGAAAAGCGTCTGAATTCCAATCTCGTTCCTAGAGATTCATGAAGGTCTCCAAAAGTGAGAGGTGAGTTCCTCTATCGGACACAATACTCTTAGGTACACCGTGGAGGCATACAATTCTGCTCATGTAGATTTTGGCTAACTTTGCCTTTGGTATAAGTTGTCTTCTGGGTATAAAATGAGCCACTTTAGTTAGGCGATCTACTATTACCCATATGGAATCATACCTGACCTGGTCCTTGGTAATCCGGTAATAAAATCCATACCAATATTTTCCCACTTCCATTCAGGAATAGGCATTGGTTGAAGCAAACCTTTGGTTTACGATGCTCGCTTTCACTCTACTACACACATCACACAAAGCAATGTGTTCGCGATGTCCCTTTTAAGATTGTTCCACCAAAATCTTTCTTTCATATCCATGTACATTTTGGTGTTTCCGGGTGAATAGAATACGGAGAGTTATGGGCTTCTTGCGAATCAGTTTCCAATTCGGATCTTGTGGTACACAAATCGTTTCTCGTGCCATAAAGTACCTTGTTCGTCCATATGGAAACTTTTAGCTTTCCCTTGGCTAATCCTTTCCTTGATCTCTTGATTTCTTTATCCGTCTTTTGGGCTTCTTTAATCTTATCCAGCAGTGGGTTGAACATCCAAAGACATAAGATGTCCTTGCACAATCTCAACCTGAGTTCCTTGAATTGCTTACACAAATCATCGTGCAATTCACCTTTGGTAAGACCATTTACAAACGCCTTACGACTTAGAGCATCTGCTACTACATTTGCTTTAGGGGTGGTATTGCAAATTCAAGTCATAATCCTTGATAAGTTCTAGCCATCTTCTTTGTCTCATATTGATCTCATACGTGTGAAGATATATTTCAAACTCTTATGGTGGTGAACACTTCACAACGTTTTCCCAAAGGTAATGTCTCCATGTTTTGAGTGCATGGACAATGGCTAACTCTAAATCATGAGTAGGATAATTTACTTCATGAGTTTTGAGTTGTCTCGAGGCATAAGCCACAACTTTTCCGCCTTGCATAAGTCTGGCTCCTAATCCTTGATGCGAAGCATCACAATACACTTGGAAATCCTTTTCCAAATCTGGTAGACCTGAACTGGTGTGACACAAGTCTCTTCTTTAATTCTTGAAAGCTGAGTTCACATCCTTGGACCAAGCAAATTTCTTATCTTTCTTTAACAATTCCGTCATTGGTTTAGCAACCTTAGAAAAATTTTCAATGAACCTTCAGAGTAACCTGCTAACCCAAGGAAACTACGAACCTCTTTTATATTCTTAGGAGATTCCCATTACATTACGGCTGAAACCTTAGCGGGATCAAGCTACACCATACTTTGTCATAACATGACCAAGAAATCCAACTTCCTCTAACCAAAACTCACACTTGCTGAATTTGGCATAAAGCTTATGTTCCCTTAGTTTCTCAAGTATCAAGCGTAGATGTCTTTCATGCTCTTCTTTGCTCTTGGAGTAGACTAAGATGTCATCGATGAAAGCGACAACAAACTTGTCGAGAAATTCCATGAACACTTTGTTCATCATATTCATGAAGTATCTTTGGGCGTTGGTTAAACCAAAAGGCATCACGTGTACTCATACAATCCATACCTTGTGGTGAATGCTGTTTTAGGTATGTCTTGCTCTCTTATCTTGAGTTGAAAATAGCCTGACCGAAGATCAATCTTCGAGAACACACTAGCTCCTTCTAGCTGATCAAACAAGTCATTGATTCTTGGCAAAGGATATTTGTTCTTGATGGTTACCTCGTTGAGAGAACGGTAATCTATGCATAATCTTTGAGTTCTGTCTCTCTTTTCTGAACAAAGCTGGAGCTCCCCAAGATGAAGAACTTGGCTGGATGAATCCTTTACGCAATTGTTCTCCAAGTTGTTTCTTGAGTTCCTTAAGTTAGATCAACCGACATTTTATAAGGCCTCTTTGCCCTTGGTCCGAACCTGGTACCAAATCTATTATAAACTCCACATCTCTATCTGGTGGCATTCTGGTAACTCTTAGAACACATCGGATACTCACTCTAATTGGCACCGTGTCCATGCTAACCCCTTAAGAGAATTTAGCTTACTCCCTTTAGATCTAAAGTTGGACTTGAATATTATCCTCTTACCTTCAGGGGTTGTGAGTGAAATTGTACGATTTGCACAATCTAGTACTCCCTCATACTTAGCCATCCAATCCATTCCCAAAATTACATCCAATCCTTGGGAATTTAGGATTATTAGGTTTACTGGAAACTTATGTTTTCCGATCTCTATGACTAGATCCCGGCATCCAAGACTCACTATCATATCCCCTCCCGGAGAGCTAACTTTTATCGGACACCCAATGTTTTCAGATGCAAACCCATTTCTTTCGACAAATGCTTTAGATATGAATGAATGAGATGCACCAGTGTCAAAGAGTACAAATGCTGAGATGGAATTGAGTCTGAACTTACCAGCAACGGCATCAGGTTCTTCATAGACTTCCTCCACATTGATGTGGTTAACCTGTCCTTTCTGAAAAGGATTGGGTTTGTTAGGTCCTTCAACGTTCTTCTCAGGGCACTCATTAGCATAATGCCCCAGCTTCTTGCATTTGAAGCATTCAACTTTGTTGTCCTTCTTAGGTTGACTTCCACTTCCACTTCCACTTCCACTATGGTGGCTCTTATATCCACTCTTGTGGTTCTTGTACTTATCATTGTCATGACTGCGATGATGCTTGTTGTCATGACGGTTGTGGTTGTGGTGCTTGTTAAACTTCCCATGCTTGTGGGATCCTGAGCTAACACTATCGTCATAGTGAGATCGTTTATGATACGATCCCGAGCTATGCTTGTCGGAGTGTTTCCTCTTCCTACTCTCAACTTGCTTCATTTTATTCTCCACAATAACAGCCTTGTCACACAGCGACTGATAAGTTGGAACATATGCCACTGACAGCTGCAGATTTAACTCATCATTCAAGCCTTCTAGAAACTTTTCCTTCCTTTTGGCATCAGTGTCAACCTCATCCGGTGCATAGCGCGCCAGATTGTTGAACTCTTCAATATATTCAGCCACGCTGTGGTGGTATTTGCAGTTGTGAAATTCCTTCTTTTTCAGGCTCATCATACCTGGTGAGATATGAGTGGTGCGAAAACCATCTTCAAATATAGTCCAAGTTACCTCATCAATAGGCGTGGTAATCTGGAAGTTGTCCCACCATGCGGCGGCTGGTCCTTCCAACAGATGTGCTGCAAACCTGACCTTTTCAGCATCTGTGCATCCTACGGTCACTAAGTCTTTGTTCACAGAACGTAGCCAATCATTGGCCACCATGGGATCAGTCGTTCCTGAAAACTTAGCTGGCCTCAGACGCAGAAATCTGGTGAGCATATCAAAACCTGGAGGGTTGTTGTTGTTGTTGTTATTGTTGTTATTGTTGTTGTTGGGGTTGTTGTTGTTGTTGTTCTGGTTCTGGATGAACGTCGTCATCATTTGCATAAGCTGTGTTTGCGCATTCATCATTTGTTGCATTTCCGGGGTAATGTTGGGGTTGGGGTTGGTGTTTGCGCGACGGGGAGGCATCTATGGTTTATTCATATAGAGATAAGAATGAGATACCCTTACATGATTTATGCACAATACATCACACATGCAACACATAGCAAGCAACACTAGGATAAAAGCTAAACAACAAGATACAAACACACAAGCGGCAAGCCATCCACATGTCGGATGGTCCAACAATAAGTTCATAAATAACAAGTGCGGTAAAATAAAGATAACTGAGTAGTCAAATCTACTCGTCGGCATCAATCTCCTCCTCGACAAAGGTAAGACCTGCGTTCTCCATTGCGGTCTTGTTCTCCTCGATGGTAGTGGTCAAAGAGTCGATCTTGGCCTTGAGAGCCCTCTTCCGGGGCAAGCCTCTCAATCACTGTCTGCTGCTGCTCTAACTCGAAGTCCTTGGACTGCAGTTCCTCGGTCATATCACGAATCCTCTTGTTCCTATCCTGGACACGCTTCTCTTGACTCTTGAACTTACGGTCTTGGGTCTCGAACTTCGTCTCCATTTCCTTGACTATCTCGTCCTGCTGCGCGAAGAGCTTGTCCTTCTCATGGCTGCACTGAGCTTCGTCATTACTAAGCATGACGTTGGTCCTATCGGTATCCACGTGCCTAATAAGAGTCTCTAAGTCCTGGAGAATGCAGGCGTGCTCTCTTTGTGACCCTCAAGTCGTCCTCAAAGTCAATGGACTCTCCATCATCATCACGCCTTGAAGGCGTGGAAGTGAGTGCCTCTAACTGTCGGGAGTGACGTCCTAACGATCGTCCTATCAGATCTGCATGACAACCTCCATGCCTCTCTCCTGTCATCGTGCATAAGCTTGAAGACGATGGCCTCCGTAGTAGGCTCAGTCTGGCGTCCTGGCTGGTTCACCTTGAAGCCCCAAAGGTCCTTCCTCTCAAACTTGGTGAGTGGGTGCACCGTAATGATAGGAAGAGGAGATTGAGTAAAGTAGTAAGCTCTACAATACGAGGACCAAAGCGGGTAACTGGAACTCCTCAACAGTGCTGATGGCAATAGGCATCTATTTAAGATTGAAAAAGTTAGAACAACACAATTTAAGATAAACAAGACAAACATTCAAACACATTCTTGAGACACACATAAATCATACAAGTCATGCATACAAGAATCCATTTCTTCAACCAAGGTTCAAACTTATTTAAGGTCTTATTTTGGAAAATAAGGTGATAGGTGGTGGTCAACTAACGAAGTGCGCTTACAATCCTATCTCATTGGATCTGGTGGCTAGCACAATGTTCCTAGTGGCAATCACCCTATCTTGTT
Organism: Avena insularis; assembly: GCA_023614405.1. Taxonomy (NCBI): domain Eukaryota; kingdom Viridiplantae; phylum Streptophyta; class Magnoliopsida; order Poales; family Poaceae; genus Avena; species Avena insularis. The sequence goes on along the minus strand of CM042688.1, from coordinate 518,533,284 downwards.
AACATGCTTCTATCACTAAATCTATAATATCTCCTCTTAAGGATTGGTTGGTGATTTCCAACTCTTGGGTATGTTCCTTCTCTTTCTCTAAGTCTTCTTGGAGGTTGAGCATCCTGCACTTGACTCTAGCACTGAGTTCTTTGATAGTCTTCCAAGCTGCTTCTTTTGCTGACTCAAAGAATGTGGTGTGCATAAAAGTGTTGGTGTACATGCAGAAGCCTTTTTCTTTGTGGTTGTCTTCCTTGTTCTTGTACAAGTGAAGTTGCACCCACCAATACTCCACTCCATCCTCCATCACTGGAAAGCCCTTGTACACAGCTGCACCATGTACTCCCATGGTTTCCATGAGGTCCTTGAGAATCTTGGGAAACTCAGTCTCACACTCCAAGGTCATGGTCATGAGTGGTCCTTTCTTCACGGCTACGTTGACGGAGTTCATCTACAAATAGAGATGAGAAGGAGAAGATTAGAAAAGTTTACGAGAAGAATAGACAAGTGTAGAAGAAGTAAAAAAATTTCCTTAGTGGTTTCCAATCCTAGGGTCATAATCCTACAGGCAACACAGTGCTCTGATACCATCTGTAAGATCCCTCCTTATTAAAGGAAAAGATCCCTGTGATTGCAATGCTAGTCCCTGGATCATTGCTAGCATCCACAGTTTAAGATGAAGTACACAGATACAAAGGTCGTTTATTACAGTCATTCCAGAGATAAAACATAGTCTTTTACAACTCATGGCCAAAGGCCTAGTACAAGAGTTTATGGAATAAGTAAATAAACATAAGTCTTCATCTTCATGTGCCACAGGCAAGCATGTTGAGTGTAGACTCATGACACCTAATCATCATCAGAGTAACCTGCAACATCATAAGTTACAGCCACAAGGGTCAATACTTTGGAATAGTATTGGCAAGTGATACCTTAATATATTTTAAGTGGACTATAATACTATATGCATTTGGCTGGTGGAGCTTAGGCTTGCATTGCTCAAAATAGATTTTTCCTTAACTTTTGAAAATACTAAGTTTTTGTAAGGCATAAAACACCCAAGGCATCTACCAATCAAAGACTGAAGATCCACTCGGGCATCTACCAATCAATGACTGAAGATCCTTTTAACCCTTGTTCACCCACAAGTTTTATTTAGAAATTGGAGTGATGAGATTCTTGAAGTTTCCATGTCTTGATGCTCAAATTGTCCTTTACCAGGGACATGGCTAAGTACTTAGGTTTTACACTCTGCAGAGGTGGTGCACTTTCCCCACAAGCCTTGGTTTCCCAAGACATGATCCTTGATAGCCTTTCCTTAGTCAAATGGGCGCGCTCCAACCTATCAACCCATCTACCACCCACTGTCCAAGAGACTAAGTTCGACATCCTAAGATCATGGCGAGCCCATATTACCAAGTGGTTGCACTTGAAGCTTCTCAACATTTGACAACTCAAATCTCTTTGTTCTGGGTGGCCATCCACAAGTGAGATACACAAGGTTCAGTACCCTGGCCTTGTGTAACCACTCAACATATCCCATTCTTTCCATTCCACCAGGTGATTCATTAACTTAGTTGTTTTGTTAAATAAAAACAAGTCCTTAGACTTAGAATATTTTTCCATAGTGTGAATATATAAACCACCCTTGTTTTCTAGTAGCTAGGCTAAGCATGGCATGACAACTTATCTTTAGGGAATTCTCCTAGCAATTCTAGCATTCTATTCTAAATAGGATTTCCCATCATCAATTGACAAAAGTAGCATGCAAGTCCTAACAAAATATATCTAATGCAAGTATAAAATATAGGTATGGAATATTCATGAAGATATCACTTGCCTTGGTAGTGTGGAGAGTAGCACTCGTCACAATCACAATCACTAGCAAAATCTACACACAAAGTTGTAGCATACAATTACACACAAATATATACAAACAAAAGTATTATGAATGCATGCATGCATGAATCTACCAAGTGATGATTTTTGAAAACTTCAACCAAGCAAGTGCATGAATACAGAAACTAAAACAAGTCACAAAAATAGCCAAGGCAACTTAAATAACCCTAAAACAAAAATACTAAACTAAATCTATACTTAAAATGGCCTCAAACATGTCTCTGCAATTTAAGCTAATCAAATGGTTACTATTTGCTAAACAAAAAGGATAGGCAGAAAGGTCTTCTTTTTCTGAATCCAACGGTATAAAGTTTGCAAAATTCCAACGTGGGATTCAAAAGATATAGGCATTTGAATTTGGATCAAATTTCTGGTTTTAAATTCTACTCTCAGATCTAACCTAGCCACGCGTCTTATTCTTATTCGCCTGTACCGGTTCGCGCTGGATCGAGCTCCACAGCCGTAGGATCTAAAGGGGCAGGTGCGGCTCAGATCGCGTACCGCTTCGGGGTTAAGTGATCTATCGTAGGCGTTCGATCCAGATCTAACGGCTGCTCTTGCCCAACCCAGATGGGCTGGCGGTGGCTACGGCGGCGGAATCGTCGGTCGATGGCGTTGCGATGATGACGGCGAGAAGAAGGAGGTGGCTTACCGAGCTCAGGAGGTCACGAAGCTTCGTCGTACTCATGGTTGGTCAAGGCGCTCGGGCACGCTGCTATTCCTCACCGGAGTTAAGGCGGCGTCGGTGCGTCGGGGTGGTCGGGGCGTCGTGGGTCACCCAAGGCATGACGAGGACACGGTTAGATTCACCGAGTCGAGGCAGTAGTGAGCATGAACTAGGAGGCGCGGGCGGTGCAGACCCTACGGAAAACTTCGTCGGAGTTGGTGTCGCCGTCGGTGCTCGCGGTGTCAAGTGGAACAGCGACACAGGCGATGCAGACAGACTAGCGAGGTCGATGAATGCGCAGAGATTCACCGGCAGGATAGCAAGAACGAGGCGGAGAACACTGGCTCACGGAATCGATCGCCGAGAGGCTCTGTCATGGCGGTGCAAAGCTGATTGAGGCAGCCTGGTGGCGGAGTGAGCGAGGTGTCTGGGGAAAAAAGATCGTGGAGCAGAGAGGATCTTATAGCCGGGGAATCGACAGGAAACGCTCGGGTTAAATGCCCATTTACGCTGCGCCATTACCGGCCTTCACTTGCTGTGGCGGCGTGGTCCAGCGCTGATGCAGGAAAACGAGGCGGCGTGGACCGGGCCCGTTAAATCGGCGAGGTGCGGTGTGCGGTGGGGTCTGCTGTCGGCTCGGCGTGTAGCGCTTGCGTGAGAGAAGAAAAAGAAGATCCGGGTGGGCTTGCTGGGCTGGATCTCTTTGGGCCAGATTCTGGCCTCGACCTTTCTTTTCCTTAGCCTTTTTCTTTTTCTAATTTCATTTTCTGGAATGAATTTGATATGAATTCAAATCCTTTTGAATTCAAACTTCTTTGGGGATTTTTGCAGGGTTCTTGTGGGTTCAAATGCAGTCAAATAACCATGTGGTCACCTTGCAAGGCTTGGTCAAGCTTGGATCTTTGAAATAAACAGAGACTTTGTCTCTTTGCAAAAATTTGGAATAGGGTTTAGAGAATATTTCTAAATTGGAATCTTGGGTTTAAATGCTACTCCTAATCTTTCCAATCATGGAGGCAAGCAAACAAGTCCCTAAACAAACAAAACCCAAAGGGTGATGGCCATTTGAGATAAAATGCCCACATGAAATCATAGCCAAAGTGTATGCTTCTAAATGATTTTGAGAAAAACCCTATATGAATGAATGATGCAAAGAATGATATGAATGAGTTTTGAAACATGATTTTTAGGGATGTTACATTGCATGTATATTCTTCTCACAAACCACACAAGGATCCACCAGTGTCATTACATGTGTGTTCTTCTCATGAACCACAGCCAGTGTCATTGGATTATGTTCTTCTCACAAACCACATAAGTATCCATCAGTGTCATTGCATGTCTGTTCTTCTCACAAACCACACATGGATCCACCAGTGTCATTGGATGCGTGTTCTTCTCATGAACCACACATGGATCCACTAGTGTCATTGCATGTCTGTTCCTCTAAACAAACCACACATGGATCCACCTAGTGTGATTGCATGTCTGTTCTTTTCATGAACCACAACTAGAGTCATTGCATGTGTGTTCTTCTAAACAAATCACACATGGATCCACCGAGTGTCATTGCATGTATGTTCCTCTAAACAAACCACACATGGATCCACCTGGTGTGATTGCATGTTTGTTCTTTTCACAAACCACACATGGATCCACCAGTGTCATTGCATGTGTGTTCTTTTCATGAACCATAACTAGAGTCATTGCATGTGTTCTCTTCTAAATAAACCACACATGGATCCACCTAGTGTGATTCCATGTCTGTTCTTTTCACAAACCACACATGGATCCACCAGTGTCATTGCATTGTGTTCTTTTCATGAACCACACATGGATACACCAGTGTCATTGCATGTGTGTTATTTTCATGAACCACAGCTAGAGTCATTGAATGTCTGTTCTTTGACAAACCACACATGGATCCACTAGTGTCATTGCATGTGTGTTCTTTTCATGAACCACAACTAGAGTCATTGCATGTGTGTTCTTCTAAAGAAACCACACATGGATCCACCTAGTGTCATTGCATGTGTGTTCCTCAAAAGAAACCACACATGGATCCACCTAGCGTGATTGCATGTCTGTTCTTCTCACAAACCACACATGGATCCACCAGTGTCATTGGATGCGTGTTCTTCTCATGAACCACACATGGATCCACTAGTGTCATTGCATGTCTGTTCCTCTAAACAAACCACACATGGATCCACCTAGTGTGATTGCATGTCTGTTCTTTTCATCAACCACAACTAGAGTCATTTCATGTGTGTTCTTCTAAACAAATCACACATGGATCCACCCAGTGTCATTGCATGTCTGTTCCTCTAAACAAACCACACATGGATCCACCTGGTGTGATTGCATGTTTGTTCTTTTCAGAAACAACACATGGATCCACCAGTGTCATTGCATGTGTGTTCTTTTCATGAACCATAACTAGAGTCATTGCATGTGTGCTCTTCTAAATAAACCACACATGGATCCACCTAGTGTGATTGCATGTCTGTTCTTTTCACAAACCACACATGGATCCTCCAGTGTCATTGCATTGTGTTCTCTTCATGAACCACACATGGATACACCAGTGTCATTGCATGTGTGTTCTTTTCATGAACCACAGCTAGAGTCATTGAATGTCTTTTCTTTGACAAACCACACATGGATCCACTAGTGTCATTGCATGTGTGTTCTTTTCATGAACCACAACTAGAGTCATAGCATTTGTTATCTTCTAAACAAACCACACATGGATCCACCAGTGTCATTGCATGTGTGTTCTTCTCATGAACCACAACCAGTGTCATTGCATGTATATTCTTCTCACAAACCACACAAGGATCCACCAGTGTCATTGCATGTGTGTTCTTCTCATGGACCACAGCCAGTGTCATTGGATTCTGTTCTTCTCTCAAACCACATTAGTATCCACCAGTATCATTGCATGTATGTTCTTCTCACAAACCACACATGGATCCACCAGTGTCATTGGATGCGTGTTCTTCTCATGAACCACACATGGATCCACTAGTGTCATTGCATGTCTGTTCCTCTAAGCAAACCACACATGGATCCACCTAGTGTGATTGCATGTCTGTTCTTTTCATAAACCACAACTAGAGTCATTGCATGTGTGTTCTTCTAAACAAATCACACATGGATCCACCGAGTGTCATTCCATGTATGTTCCTCTAAACAAACCACACATGGATCCACCTGGTGTGATTGCATGTTTGTTCTTTTCACAAACCACACATGGATCCACCAGTGTCATTGGATGCGTGTTCTTCACATGAACCACACATGGATCCACTAGTGTCATTGCATGTTTGTTCCTCTAAGAAAACCACACATGGATCCACCTAGTGTGATTGCATGTCTGTTCTTTTCATGAACCACAACTAGAGTCATTGCATGTGTGTTCTTCTAACCAAATCACACATGGATCCACTCAGCGTCATTGCATGTCTGTTCCTCTAAACAAACCACACATGGATCCACCTGGTGTGATTGCATGTTTGTTCTTTTCAGAAACAACACATGGATCCACCAGTGTCATTGCATGTGTGTTCTTTTCATGAACCATAACTAGAGTCATTGCATGTGTGCTCTTCTAAATAAACCACACATGGATCCACCTAGTGTGATTGCATGTCTGTTCTTTTCACAAACCACACATGGATCCTCCAGTGTCATTGCATTGTGTTCTCTTCATGAACCACACATGGATACACCAGTGTCATAGAATGTGTGTTCTTTTCATGAACCACAGCTAGAGTCATTGAATGTCTTTTCTTTGACAAACCACACATGGATCCACTAGTGTCATTGCATGTGTGTTCTTTTCATGAACCACAACTAGAGTCATTGCATGTGTGTTCTTCTAAATAAACCACACATGGATCCACAAGTGTCATTGCTTGATTGGTAAATTGAATTGTGTTTGCTTGATTGACTTGTAGTGAAGTGTGAGACTAGCAAGATCAAGGAGTGAACCTATATCCTCTAAAAAAAAGTGATGCTTCATATCTTTAAAGTGAACCTATATCCTCTACCAAAAAAGTGATGTGCTTTTCATATCTTTCGTCCCATTATTTTCACTATGCATTAGTGTTTTTGCTAAGTAAAACCTGCATGGAATTTTGCTAAGTATAGACCTTGCTATGGGAAAACCTAGTAGATGAACCTTAGTGAAAATTACCTAAGTTAAGATTCCTATTACTATCATGCTTAGCTTAGCTACTAGAAAACAAGGGTGGTTTATATTTTCACACTATGGAAAAATATTCTAAGTCTGAGGACTTGTGTTTTGATTAATAAAACAACTAAGTTAATGAATCACACAGGTGGAATGGAAGGAATGGTTGTGTTGGTCCTGGCTTGTGTATCTCACTTGTGGATGGCCACCCAGGAACAAAGAGATTTGAGATGTCAAATGTTGAGAAGCTTCAAGTGCAACCACTTGGCATTATGGGCTGTGCCATGATCTTAGGTTGCTAGAACTTAGTCTCTTGGACAGTTGGTGGTAGAGGGAATGATGAGTTGGAGCAGCGTCCATTTGACTAAGGAAAGGCTTAAGGATCCTTGAAAAACCAAGTCTTGTGTCTTGTGTGAAGTACCACCCTCTGCAGTGTAAAACCTAAGTACTTAGCCATGTCCCTGGTAAAGGACAATTTGAGCATCAAGACATGGAAACTATCAAGAATCTCATCACTCCAATTTCTAAATAAAACTTGTGGGTGAACAAGGGCTAAAGGATCTTGAGTCTTTTGATTGGTAGATGCCTTGAGAGGATCTTCAGTCTTTTGATTGGTAGATGCCTTGAGAGGATCTTCCTTTGATGATTAGATGCTGAGAGGAGATCTCAGTCTTGATTGGTCTTCAGATGCCTTGGGATAGTTTATGCCAACAAAAACTTAGTATTTTCAAAATGTTAAGGAGAAAAATCTATTTTGAGCAATGCAAGCCTCAACTCCACTTGGCCAAATGCATATAGATGATAGACTCCACTATACTACCATGCCAGTATCACTTGTATACAATTCAAATGTATTGACAAATGTGGCCCTTGTGTAACTTATAATGTTGCAGGTTTAAATGATTTTAGTGAAGATTGATTGATTAGGATTACAAAGTCTACACAACAACATCTGTGGCACTTTGAAGATGAAGGACCCATGACTATAGTTATTCCGCTGCAATGTAATGTAATAGCCAAATGAGCTATGTATTGATGTAATAAAATTATGTTATTCCTGGTTATAAAGTTGTATTATGACCTTTGTTTCTTGATATTACATCTGAACTGTGGATGCTAGCTATTGATCCAGGGACTAGCATTGTAAACACAGGGGGCTCAATCTTATTAAAGGTTGGGGACCTTACATGGATCCACCTAGTGTGATTGCATGTCTGTTCTTTTCATGAACCACAACTAGAGTCATTGCATGTGTGTTCTTCTAACCAAATCACACATGGATCCACTCAGCGTCATTGCATGTCTGTTCCTCTAAACAAACCACACATGGATCCACCTGGTGTGATTGCATGTTTGTTCTTTTCACAAACCACACATGGATCCACCAGTGTCATTTCATGTGTGTTCTTTTCATGAACCAAAACTAGAGTCATTGCATGTGTGCTCTTCTAAATAAACCACACATGGATCCACCTAGTGTGATTGGATGTCTGTTCTTTTCACAAACCAGACATGGATCCACCTGTGTCATTGCATTGTGTTCTTTTCATGAACCACACATGGATACACCAGTGTCATTGCATGTGTGTTCTTTTCATGAACCACAGGTAGAGTCATTGAATATCTTTTCTTTGACAAACCACACATGGATCCACCATTGTCATTGCATGTGTGTTCTTCTCATGAACCACAACCAGTGTCATTGCATGTATGTTCTTCTCACAAACCACACAAGGATCCACTATGTGACATTGCATCTGTGTTCTTCTCATGAACCATAGCTAGTTTCATTGCATGTCTGTTCTTCTCACAAACCACAAAAGGATCAACTAGTGTCATTGCATGTGTGTTCTTCTCATGAACCACAGCCAGTGTCATTGGATTCTGTTCTTCTCACAAACCACATAAGTATCCACCAGTGTCATTGCATGTTTGTTCTTCTCACAAACCACATAAGGATCCACCAGTGACATTGCATCTGTGTTCTTCTCGTGAACCATAGCTAGTTTCATTGCATGTCTGTTCTTCTCACAAACCACAAAAGGATCAACCAGTGTCATTGCATGTGTGTTCTTCTCATGAACCACAGCCAGTGTCATTGGATTCTGTTCTTCTCACAAACCACATAAGTATCCACCAGTGTCATTGCATGTTTGTTCTTCTCACAAACCACACAAGGATCTACCAGTGACATTGCATCTGTGTTCTTCTCGTGAACCATAGCTAGTTTCATTGCATGTCTGTTCTTCTCACAAACCACAAAAGGATCAACCAGTGTCATTGCATGTGTGTTCTTCTCATGAACCACAGCCAGTGTCATTGGATTCTGTTCTTCTCACAAACCACATAAGTATCCACCAGTGTCATTGCATGTTTGTTCTTCTCACAAACCACATAAGGATCCACAAGTGACATTGCATCTGTGTTCTTCTCGTGAACCATAGCTAGTTTCATTGCATGTCTGTTCTTCTCACAAACCACAAAAGGATCAACCAGTGTCATTGCATGTGTGTTCTTCTCATGAACCACAGCCAGTGTCATTGGATTCTTTTCTTCTCACAAACCACATAAGTATCCACCAGTGTCATTGCATGTTTGTTCTTCTCACAAACCACACATGGATCCACCAGTGTCATTGGATGTGTGTTCTTCTCATAAACTACACATGGATCCACTAGTGTCATTGCATGTCTGTTCCTCTAAACAAACCACACATGGATCCACCTAGTGTGATTGCATGTGTGTTCTTTTCATGAACCACAGCTAGAGTCATTGAATGTCTGTTCTTTGACAAACCACACATGGATCCACCATTGTCATTGCATGTGTGTTCTTCTCATGAACCACAACTAGTGTGATTGCATGTCTGTTCTTTTCACAAACCACATGGATCCACCTGTCATTGCATTGTGTTCTTTTCATGAACCACATGGATACACCAGTGTCATTGCATGTGTTCTTTTCATGAACCACAGCTAGAGTCATTGAATGTGTTCTTTGACAAACCACACATGGATCCACCATTTTCATTACATGTGTGTTCTTCTCATGAACCACAACCAGTGTCATTGCATGTATGTTCTTCTCTCACAAACCACACAAGGATCCACCGGTGACATTGCATCATGTTCTTCTCATGAACCACAGCTAGTTTCATTGCATGTGTTCTTCTCACAAACCACAAAGGATCACCCGGTGTCATTGCATGTGTGTTCTTCTCATGAACCACAACCAGTGTCATTGGATTCTGTTCTTCTCACAAACCACATAAGTATCCACAGTGTCATTGCATATGCTGTTCTTCACAAACCACACATGGATCCACCAGTGTCATTGGATGAATGTTCTTCTCATGAACCACACATGGATCCACTAGTGTCATTTCATGTCTGTTCATATAAACAAACCACATTGATCCACCTAGTGTGATTGCATGTCATTCTTTTCATGAACCACAACCAGATTCATTGCATGTGTGTTCTTCTAAAAAAATCACACATGGATCCACCCAGTGTCATTGCATGTGTGTTCCTCTAAACAAACCACACATGGATCCACCTGGTGTGATTGCATGTCTGTTCTTTTCACAAACCACACATGGATCCACCAGTGTCATTGCATGTGTGTTCTTTTCATGAACCATAACTAGAGTCATTGCATGTGTGCTCTTCTAAATAAACCACACATGGATCCACCTAGTCTGATTGCATGTCTGTTCTTTCACAAACCACACATGGATCCTCCAATGTCATTGCATTGTGTTCTTTTCATGAACCACACATGGATACACCAGTGTCATTGCATGTGTGTTCTTTTCATGAACCACAGCTAGATTGATTGAATGTCTGTTCTTTGACAAACCACACATGGATCCACTAGTGTCATTGCATGTGTGTTCTTTTCATGAACCACAACTAGAGTCATTGCATGTGTGTTCTTCTAAATAAACCACACATGGATCCACCAGTGTCATTGCATGTGTGTTATTTTCATGAACCACAACTACAGTCATTGCATGTGTGTTCTTCTAAACAAACCACAGATGGATCCACCAGTGTCATTGCATGTGTGTTCTTCTCATGAACCACAACCAGTGTCATTGCATGTATATTCTTCTCACAAACCACACAAGGATCCACCAGTGTCATTGCATGTGTGTTCTTCTCATGAACCACAACCAGTGTCATTGGATTCTGTTCTTCTCACAAACCACATAAGTATCCACCAGTATCATTGCATGTCTGTTCTTCTCACAAACCACACATGGATCCACTAGTGTCATTGCATGTGTTCATCTCATGAACCACACATGGATCCACTAGTGTTATTGCATGTTTGTTCCTCTAAACAAACCACACATGGATCCACCTAGTGTGATTGCATATACATTCTTTTCATGAACCACAACTAGAGTCATTGCATGTGTGTTCTTCTAAACAAATCACACATGGATCCACCCAGTGTCATTGCATGTGTGTTCCTCTAAACAAACCACACATGGATCCACCTGGTGTGATTGCATGTCTGTTCTTTTCAGAAACCACACATGTATCCACCAGTGTCATTGCATGTGTGTTCTTTTCATGAACCATAACTAGAGTCATTGCATGTGTGCTCTTCTAAATAAACGACACATGGATCCACCTAGTATGATTGCATGTCTGTTCTTTTCACAAACCACACATGGATCCTCCAGTGTCATTGCATTGTGTTATTTTCATGAACCACATGGATACACCGGTGTCATTGCATGTGTGTTCTTTTCATGAACCACAGCTAGAGTCATTGAATGTCTGTTCTTTGACAAACCACACATGGATCCACTAGTGTCATTGCATGTGTGTTCTTTGCATGAACCACAACTAGAGTCATTGCATGTGTGTTCTTCTAAATAAACCACACATGGATCCACCAGTGTCATTGACATGTGTGTTATTTTCATGAACCACAACTACAGTCATTGCATGTGTGTTCTTCTAAACAAACCACACATGGATCCACCAGTGTCATTGCATGTGTGTTCTTCTCATGAACCACAACCAGTGTCATTGCATGTATATTCTTCTCACAAACCACACAAGGATCCACCAGTGTCATTACATGTGTGTTCTTCTCATGAACCATGCCAGTGTCATGGATTCATTCTTCTCACAAACCACATAAGTATCCACCAGTGTCATTGCATGTTTGTTCTTCTCACAAACCACACATGGATCCACCAGTGTCATTGGATGTGTGTTCTTCTCATAAACTACACATGGATCCACTAGTGTCATTGCATGTCTGTTCCTCTAAACAAACCACACATGGATCCACCTAGTGTGATTGCATGTGTGTTCTTTTCATGAACCACAGCTAGAGTCATTGAATGTCTGTTCTTTGACAAACCACACATGGATCCACCATTGTCATTGCATGTGTGTTCTTCTCATGAACCACAGCTAGTGTGATTGCATGTCTGTTCTTTTCACAAACCACACGTGGATCCACCAGTTTCATTGCATTGTGTTCTTTTCATGAACCACACATGGATACACCAGTGTCATTGCATGTGTGTTCTTTTCATGAACCACAGCTAGAGTCATTGAATGTCTGTTCTTTGACAAACCACACATGGATCCACCATTGTCATTGCATGTGTGTTCTTCTCATGAACCACAACTAGTGTCATTGCATGTATGTTCTTCTCACAAACCACACAAGGATCCACCAGTGACATTGCATCTGTGTTCTTCTCATGAACCACAGCTAGTTTCATTGCATGTCTGTTCTTCTCACAAACCACACATGGATCCACCAGTGTTATTGCATGTGTGTTATTTTCATGAACCACAACTACAGTCATTGCATGTGTGTTCTTCTAAACAAACCACACATGGATCCACTAGTGTCATTGCATGTGTGTTCTTCTCATGAACCACAACCAGTGTCATTGCATCTATATTCTTCTCACAAACCACACAAGGATCCACCAATGTCATTACATGTGTGTTCTTCTCATGAACCACATGAAGTGTCATTGGATTCTTTTCTTCTCACAAACCACATAAGTATCCACCAGTGTCATTGCATGTTTGTTCTTCTCACAAACCACACATGGATCCACCAGTGTCATTGGATGTGTGTTCTTCTCATAAACTACACATGGATCCACTAGTGTCATTGCATGTCTGTTCCTCTAAACAAACCACACATGGATCCACCTAGTGTGATTGCATGTGTGTTCTTTTCATGAACCACAGCTAGAGTCATTGAATGTCTGTTCTTTGACAAACCACACATGGATCCACCATTGTCATTGCATGTGTGTTCTTCTCATGAACCACAACTAGTGTGATTGCATGTCTGTTCTTTTCACAAACCACACATGGATCCACCAGTGTCATTGCATTGTGTTCTTTTCATGAACCACACATGGATACACCAGTGTCATTGCATCTGTGTTCTTTTCATGAACCACAGCTAGAGTCATTGAATGTCTGTTCTTTGACAAACCACACACGGATCCACCATTGTCATTACATGTGTGTTCTTCTCATGAACCACAACCAGTGTCATTGCATGTATGTTCTTCTCACAAACCACACAAGGATCCACCAGTGACATTGCATCTGTGTTCTTCTCATGAACCACAGCTAGTTTCATTGCATGTCTGTTCTTCTCACAAACCACAGAAGGATCACCCAGTGTCATTGCATGTGTGTTCTTCTCATGAACCACAACCAGTGTCATTGGATTCTGTTCTTCTCACAAACCACATAAGTATCCACCAGTGTCATTGCATATGTTTCTTCTCACAAACCACACATGGATCCACTAGTGTCATTGGATGCATGTTCTTCTCATGAACCACACATGGATCCACTAGTGTCATTGCATGTCTGTTCCTCTAAACAAACCACACATTGATCCACCTAGTGTGATTGCATGTCTGTTCTTTTCATGAACCACAACTAGAGTCATTGCATGTGTGTTCTTCTAAAAAAATCACACATGGATCCACCCAGTGTCATTGCATGTGTGTTCCTCTAAACAAACCACACATGGATCCACCTGGTGTGATTGCATGTCTGTTCTTTCACAAACCACACATGGATCCAGTGTCATTGCATGTGTGTTCTTTTCATGAACCATAACTAGAGTCATTGCATGTGTGCTCTTCTAAATAAACCACACATGGATCCACCTAGTCTGATTGCATGTCTGTTCTTTTCACAAACCACACATGGATCCTCCAATGTCATTGCATTGTGTTCTTTTCATGAACCACACATGGATACACCAGTGTCATTGCATGTGTGTTCTGTTCATGAACCACAGCTAGATTCATTGAATGTCTGTTCTTTGACAAACCACACATGGATCCACTAGTGTCATTGCATGTGTGTTTTTTTCATGAACCACAACTAGAGTCATTGCATGTGTGTTCTTCTAAATAAACCACACATGGATCCACCAGTGTCATTGCATGTGTGTTATTTTCATGAACCACAACTACAGTCATTGCATGTGTGTTCTTCTAAACAAACCACAGATGGATCCACCAGTGTCATTGCACGTGTGTTCTTCTCACGAACCACAACCAGTGTCATTGCATGTATATTCTTCTCACAAACCACACAAGGATCCACCAGTGTCATTGCATGTGTGTTCTTCTCATGAACCACAGCCAGTGTCATTGGATTCTGTTCTTCTCACAAACCACATAAGTATCCACCAGTATCATTGCATGTCTGTTCTTCTCACAAACCACACATGGATCCACCAGTGTCATTGGATGCGTGTTCATCTCATGAACCACACATGGATCCACTAGTGTCATTGCATGTCTGTTCCTCTAAGCAAACCACACATGGATCCACCTAGTGTGATTGCATGTCTGTTCTTTTCATGAACCACAACTAGAGTCATTGCATGTGTGTTCTTCTAAACAAATCACACATGGATCCACCCAGTGTCATTGCATGTCTGTTCCTCTAAACAAACCACACATGGATCCACCTTGTGTGATAGCATGTTTGTTCTTTTCACAACCCACACATGGATCCACCAGTGTCATTGCATGTGTGTTCTTTTCATGAACCATAACTAGAGTCATTGCATGTGTGCTCTTCTAAATAAACCACACACGGATCCACCTAGTGTGATTGCATGTCTGTTCTTTTCGCAAACCACACATGGATCCACCAATGTCATTGCATTGTGTTCTTTTCATGAACCACGCATGGATACACCAGTGTCATTGCATGTGTGTTCTTTTCATGAACCACAGCTAGAGTGATTGAATTTCTGTTCTGTGACAAACCACACATGGATCCACTAGTGTCATTGCATGTGTGTTCTTTTCATGAACCACAACTAGTCATTGCATGTGTGTGCTTCTAAATAAACCACACATGGATCCACCTAGTGTCATTGCATGTGTGTTCCTCAAAACAAACCACACATGGATACACCTTGTGTGATTGCATGTCTGTTCTTTTCACAAACCACACATGGATCCACCTGTGTTATTGCATGTGTGTTATTTTCATGAACCACAACTACAGTCATTGCATGTGTGTTCTTCTAAACAAACCACACATGGATCCACCAGTGTCATTGCATGTGTGTTCTTCTCATGAACCACAACCAGTGTCATTGCATGTATATTCTTCTCACAAACCACACAAGGATCCACCAGTGTCATTACATGTGTGTTCTTCTCATGAACCACAGCCAGTGTCATTGGATTCTGTTCTTCTCACAAACCACATAAGTATCCACCAGTGTCATTGCATGTTTGTTCTTCTCACAAACCACACATGGATCCACCAGTGTCATTGGATGTGTGTTCTTCTCATAAACTACACATGGATCCACTAGTGTCATTGCATGTCTGTTCCTCTAAACAAACCGCACATGGATCCACCTAGTGTGATTGCATGTGTGTTCTTTTCATGAACCACAGCTAGAGTCATTGAATGTCTGTTCTTTGACAAACCACACATGGATCCACCATTGTCATTGCATGTGTGTTCTTCTCATGAACCACAACCAATGTCATTGCATGTATGTTCTTCTCACAAACCTCACAAGGATCCACCAGTGACATTGCATCTGTGTTCTTCTCATGAACCACAGCTAGTTTCATTGCATGTCTGTTCTTCTCACAAACCACAAAAGGATCAACCAGTGTCATTGCATGTGTGTTCTTCTCATGAACCACAACTAGTGTCATTGCATGTATGTTCTTCTCACAAACCACACAAGGATCCACCAGTGACATTGCATCTGTGTTCTTTTCATGAACCACAGCTAGAGTCATTGCATGTGTGTTCTTATAAATAAACCACACATGGATCCACCAGTGTCATTGCATGTGTGTTATTTTCATGAACCACAACTACAGTCATTGCATGTGTGTTCTTCTAAACAAACCACACATGGATCCACCAGTGTCATTGCATGTGTGTTCTTCTCATGAACCACAACCAGTGTCATTGCATGTATATTCTTCTCACAAACCACACAAGGATCCACCAGTGTCATTGCATGTGTGTTCTTCTCATGAACCACAGTTAGTGTCATTGGATTCTGTTCTTCTCACAAACCACATAAGTATCCACCAGTATCATTGCATGTCTGTTCTTCTCACAAACCACACATGGATCCACTAGTGTCATTGGATGCGTGTTCATCTCATGAACCACACATGGATCCACTAGTGTCATTGCATGTCTGTTCCTCTAAGCAAACCAGACATGGATCCACCTAGTGTGATTGCATGTCTGTTCTTTTCATGAACCACAACTAGAGTCATTGCATGTGTGTTCTTCTAAACAAATCACACATGGATCCACCCAGTGTCATTGCATGTCTGTTCCTCTAAACAAACCACACATGGATCCACCTAGTGTTATTGCATGTTTATTCTTTTCACAACCCACACATGGATCCACCAGTGTCATTGCATGTGTGTTCTTTTCATGAACCATAACTAGAGTCATTGCATGTGTGCTCTTCTAAATAAACCACACACGGATACACCTAGTGTGATTGCATGTCTGTTCTTTTCACAAACCACACATGGATCTACCAGTGTCATTGCATTGTGTTCTTTTCATGAACCACGCATGGATACACCAGTGTCATTGCATGTGTGTTCTTTTCATGAACCACAACTAGAGTGATTGAATTTCTGTTCTTTGACAAACCACACATGGATCCACTAGTGTCATTGCATGTGTGTTCTTTTCATGAACCACAACTAGTCATTGCATGTGTGTGCTTCTAAATAAACCACACATGGATCCACCTAGTGTCATTGCATGTGTGTTCCACAAAACAAACCACACATGGATCCACCTAGTGTGATTGCATGTCTGTTCTTTTCACAAACCACACATGGATCCACCTGTGTTATTGCATGTGTGTTATTTTCATGAACCACAACTACAGTCATTGCATGTGTGTTCTTCTAAACAAACCACACATGGATCCACCAGTGTTATTGCATGTGTGTTCTTCTCATGAACCACAACCAGTGTCATTGCATGTATATTCTTCTCACAAACCACACAAGGATCCACCAGTGTCATTACATGTGTGTTCTTCTCATGAACCACAGCCAGTGTCATTGGATTCTGTTCTTCTCACAAACCACATAAGTATCCACCAGTGTCATTGCATGTTTGTTCTTCTCACAAACCACACAAGGATCCACCAGTGACATTGCATCTGTGTTCTTCTCATGAACCACAGCTAGTTTCATTGCATGTTTGTTCTTCTCACAAACCACACATGGATCCACCAGTGTTATTGCATGTGTGTTATTTTCATGAACCACAACTACAGTCATTGCATGTGTGTTCTTCTAAACAAACCACACATGGATCCACCAGTGTAATTGCATGTGTGTTCTTCTCATGAACCACAACCAGTGTCATTGCATGTATATTATTCTCACAAACCACACAAGGATCCACCAATGTCATTACATGTGTGTTCTTCTCATGAACCACAGGCAGTGTCATTGGATTCTGTTCTTCTCACAAACCACATAAGTATCCACCAGTGTCATTGCATGTTTGTTCTTCTCACAAACCACACATGGATCCACCAGTGTCATTGGATGTGTGTTCTTCTCATAAACTACACATGGATCCACTAGTGTCATTGCATGTCTGTTCCTCTAAACAAACCACACATGGATCCACCTAGTGTGATTGCTTGTGTGTTCTTTTCATGAACCACAGCTAGAGTCATTGAATGTCTGTTCTTTGACAAACCACACATGGATCCACCATTGTCATTGCATGTGTGTTCTTCTCATGAACCACAACTAGTGTGATTGCATGTCTGTTCTTTTCACAAACCACACATGGATCCACCAGTGTCATTGCATTGTGTTCTTTTCATGAACCACACATGGATACACCAGTGTCATTGCATGTGTGTTCTTTTCATGAACCACAGCTAGAGTCATTGAATGTCTGTTCTTTGACAAACCACACATGGATCCACCATTGTCATTACATGTGTGTTCTTGTCATGAACCACAACCAGTGTCATTGCATGTATGTTCTTCTCACAAACCACACAAGGATCCACCAGTGACATTGCATCTGTGTTCTTCTCATGAACCACAGCTAGTTTCATTGCATGTCTGTTCTTCTCACAAACCACAAAAGGATCAACCAGTGTCCTTGCATGTGTGTTCTTCTCATGAACCACAACCAGTGCCGTTTGATTCTGTTCTTCTCACAAACCACATAAGTATCCACCAGTGTCATTGCATGTCTGTTCTTCTCACAAACCACACATGGATCCACCGGTCTTTGCATGCGTGTTCTTCTCATGAACCACACATGGATCCACTAGTGTCATTGCATGTCTGTTCCTCTAAACAAACCACACATGGATCCACCTAGTGTGATTGCATGTCTGTTCTTTTCATGAACCACAACTAGAGTCATTGCATGTGTGTTCTTCTAAAAAAATCACACATGGATCCACCCAGTGTCATTGCATGTGTGTTCCTCTAAACAAACCACACATGGATCCACCTGGTGTGATTGCATGTCTGTTCTTTTCACAAACCACACATGGATCCACCAGTGTCATTGCATGTGTGTTCTTTTCATGAACCATAACTAGAGTCATTGCATGTGTGCTCTTCTAAATAAACCACACATGGATCCACCTAGTCTGATTGCATGTCTGTTCTTTTCACAAACCACACATGGATCCTCCAGTGTCATTGCATTGTGTTCTTTTCATGAACCACACATGGATACACCAGTGTCATTGCATGTGTGTTCTTTTCATGAACCACAGCTAGAGTCATTGAATGTCTGTTCTTTGACAAACCACACATGGAGCCACTAGTGTCATTGCATGTGTGTTCTTTTCATGAACCACAACTAGAGTCATTGCATGTGTGTTCTTCTAAATAAACCACACATGGATCCACCAGTGTCATTGCATGTGTGTTATTTTCATGAACCACAACTACAGTCATTGCATGTGTGTTCTTCTAAAAAAATCACACATGGATCCACCCAGTGTCATTGCATGTGTGTTCTTCTAAACAAACCACACATGGATCCACCAGTGTCATTGCATGTGTGTTCTTCTCATGAACCACAACCAGTGTCATTGCATGTATATTCTTCTCACAAACCACACAAGGATCCACCAGTGTCATTACATGTGTGTTCTTCTCATGAACCACAGCCAGTGTCATTGGATTTTGTTCTTCTCACAAACCACATAAGTATCCACCAGTGTCATTGCATGTTTGTTCTTCTCACAAACCACACATGGATCCACCAGTGTCATTGGATGTGTGTTCTTCTCATAAACTACACATGGATCCACTAGTGTCATTGCATGTCTGTTCCTCTAAACAAACCGCACATGGATCCACCTAGTGTGATTGCATGTGTGTTCTTTTCATGAACCACAGCTAGAGTCATTGAATGTCTGTTCTTTGACAAACCACACATGGATCCACCATTGTCATTGCATGTGTGTTCTTCTCATGAACCACAACCAATGTCATTGCATGTATGTTCTTCTCACAAACCTCACAAGGATCCACCAGTGACATTGCATCTGTGTTCTTCTCATGAACCACAACTAGTTTCATTGCATGTATGTTCTTCTCACAAACCACAAAAGGATCAACCAGTGTCATTGCATGTGTGTTCTTCTCATGAACCACAACTAGTGTCATTGCATGTTTGTTCTTTTCACAACCCACACATGGATCCACCAGTGTCACTTCATGTGTGTTCTTTTCATGAACCATAACTAGAGTCATTGCATGTGTGCTCTTCTAAATAAACCACACACGGATCCACCTAGTGTGATTTCATGTATGTTCTTTTCACAAACCACACATGGATCCACCAGTGTCATTGCATTGTGTTCTTTTCATGAACCACGCATGGATACACCAGTGTCATTGCATGTGTGTTCTTTTCATGAACCACAACTAGAGTGATTGAATTTCTGTTCTTTGACAAACCACACATGGATCCACTAGTGTCATTGCATGTGTGTTCTTTTCATGAACCACAACTAGTCATTGCATGTGTGTGCTTCTAAATAAACCACACATGGATCCACCTAGTGTCATTGCATGTGTGTTCCTCAAAACAAACCACACATGGATCCACCTAGTGTGATTGCATGTCTGTTCTTTTCACAAACCACACATGGATCCACATGTTATTGCATGTGTTATTTTCATGAACCACAACTACAGTCATTGCATGTGTGTTCTTATTAACAAACCACTCATGGATACACCAGTGTCATTGCATGTGTGTTCTTCTCATGAACCACAACCAGTGTCATTGCATGTATATTCTTCTCACAAACCACACAAGGAGCCACCAGGGTCATTACATGTGTGTTCTTCTCTTGTACCACAGAGTGTGTCATTTGATTGTGTTCTTCTCACAAACCACATAAGTATCCACCAGTGTCATTGCATGTTTGTTCTTCTCACAACCACACATGGATCCACCAGTGTCATTGGATGTGTGTTCTTCTCATAAACTACATATGGATCCACTAGTGTCATTGCATGTGTGTTCCTCTAAACAAACCGCACATGGATCCACCTAGTGTGATTGCATGTGTGTTCTTTTCATGAACCACAGCTAGAGTCATTGAATGTGTTCTTTGACAAACCACACATGGATCCACCATTGTCATTGCATGTGTGTTCTTCTCATGAACCACAACCAATGTCATTGCATGTATGTTCTTCTCACAAACCTCACAAGGATCCACCAGTGACATTGCATCTGTGTTCTTCTCATGAACCACAACTAGTTTCATTGCATGTATGTTCTTCTCACAAACCACAAAAGGATCAACCAGTGTCATTGCATGTGTGTTCTTCTCATGAACCACAACTAGTGTCATTGCATGTATGTTCTTCTCACAAACCACACAAGGATCCACCAGTGACATTGCATCTGTGTTCTTCTCATGAACCACAGCTAGTTTCATTGCATGTTTGTTCCTCTAAACAAACCACACATGGATCCACCTAGTGTGATTGCATGTTTGTTCTTTTCACAACCCACACATGGATCCACCAGTGTCACTTCATGTGTGTTCTTTTCATGAACCATAACTAGAGTCATTGCATGTGTGCTCTTCTAAATAAACCACACACGGATCCACCTAGTGTGATTGCATGTCTGTTCTTTTCACAAACCACACATGGATCCACCAGTGTCATTGCATTGTGTTCTTTTCATGAACCACGCATGGATACACCAGTGTCATTGCATGTGTGTTCTTTTCATGAACCACAGCTAGAGTGATTGAATTTCTGTTCTTTGACAAACCACACATGGATCCACTAGTGTCATTGCATGTGTGTTCTTTTCATGAACCACAACTAGTCATTGCATGTGTGTGCTTCTAAATAAACCACAGTTTGATACACCTAGTGTCATTGCATGTGTGTTCCTCAAAACAAACCACACATGGATCCACCTAGTGTGATTGCATGTCTGTTCTTTTCACAAACCACACATGGATCCACCTGTGTTATTGCATGTGTGGTATTTTCATGAACCACAACTACAGTCATTGCATGTGTGTTCTTCTAAACAAACCACACATGGATCCACCAGTGTCATTGCATGTGTCTTCTTCTCATGAACCACAACCAGTGTCATTGCATGTATATTCTTCTCACAAACCACACAAGGATCCACCAGTGTCATTACATGTGTGTTCTTCTCATGAACCACGGCCAAAGGTCATTGGATTCTGTTCTTCTCACAAACCACATAAGTATCCACCAGTGTCATTGCATGTTTGTTCTTCTCACAAACCACACATGGATCCACCAGTGTCATTGGATGTGTGTTCTTCTCATAAACTACACATGGATCCACTAGTGTCATTGCATGTCTGTTCCTCTAAACAAACCGCACATGGATCCACCTAGTGTGATTGCATGTGTGTTCTTTTCATGAACCACAGCTAGAGTCATTGAATGTCTGTTCTTTGACAAACCACACATGGATCCACCATTGTCATTGCATGTGTGTTCTTCTCATGAACCACAACCAATGTCATTGCATGTATGTTCTTCTCACAAACCTCACAAGGATCCACCAGTGACATTGCATCTGTGTTCTTCTCATGAACCACAACTAGTTTCATTGCATGTATGTTCTTCTCACAAACCACAAAAGGATCAACCAGTGTCATTGCATGTGTGTTCTTCTCATGAACCACAACTAGTGTCATTGCATGTATGTTCTTCTCACAAACCACACAAGGATCCACCAGTGACATTGCATCTGTGTTCTTCTCATGAACCACAGCTAGTTTCATTGCATGTTTGTTCCTCTAAACAAACCACACATGGATCCACCTAGTGTGATTGCATGTTTGTTCTTTTCACAACCCACACATGGATCCACCAGTGTCACTTCATGTGTGTTCTTTTCATGAACCATAACTAGAGTCATTGCATGTGTGCTCTTCTAAATAAACCACACACGGATCCACCTAGTGTGATTGCATGTCTGTTCTTTTCACAAACCACACATGGATCCACCAGTGTTATTGCATTTGTGTTATTTTCATTAACCACATGGATACACAGTGTCATTGCATGTGTGTTCTTTTCATGAACCACAGCTAGAGTGATTGAATTTCTGTTCTTTGACAAACCACACATGGATCCACTAGTGTCATTGCATGTGTGTTCTTTTCATGAACCACAACTAGTCATTGCATGTGTGTGCTTCTAAATAAACCACACATGGATCCACCTAGTGTCATTGCATGTGTGTTCCTCAAAACAAACCACACATGGATCCACCTAGTGTGATTGCATGTCTGTTCTTTTCACAAACCACACATGGATCCACCAGTGTGGTAGCAGGTGGGGTATTTTCATGAACCACAACTACAGTCATTGCATGTGTGTTCTTCTAAACAAACCACACATGGATCCACCAGTGTCATTGCATGTGTCTTCTTCTCATGAACCACAACCAGTGTCATTGCATGTATATTCTTCTCACAAACCACACAAGGATCCACCA
This sequence comes from Avena insularis, assembly GCA_023614405.1. Classification (NCBI taxonomy): domain Eukaryota; kingdom Viridiplantae; phylum Streptophyta; class Magnoliopsida; order Poales; family Poaceae; genus Avena; species Avena insularis. Next base: position 518,509,958 of record CM042688.1, on the reverse strand, counting down.
GTGTCATTACATGTGTGTTCTTCTCATGAACCACAGCCAGTGTCATTGGATTCTGTTCTTCTCACAAACCACATAAGTATCCACCAGTGTCATTGCATGTTTGTTCTTCTCACAAACCACACATGGATCCACCAGTGTCATTGGATGTGTGTTCTTCTCATAAACTACACATGGATCCACTAGTGTCATTGCATGTCTGTTCCTCTAAACAAACCGCACATGGATCCACCTAGTGTGATTGCATGTGTGTTCTTTTCATGAACCACAGCTAGAGTCATTGAATGTCTGTTCTTTGACAAACCACACATGGATCCACCATTGTCATTGCATGTGTGTTCTTCTCATGAACCACAACCAATGTCATTGCATGTATGTTCTTCTCACAAACCTCACAAGGATCCACCAGTGACATTGCATCTGTGTTCTTCTCATGAACCACAACTACTTTCATTGCATGTATGTTCTTCTCACAAACCACAAAAGGATCAACCAGTGTCATTGCATTAGTGTTCTTCTCATGAACCACAACTAGTGTCATTGCATGTATGTTCTTCTCACAAACCACACAAGGATCCACCAGTGACATTGCATCTGTGTTCTTCTCATGAACCACAGCTAGTTTCATTGCATGTTTGTTCTTCTCACAAACCACACATGGATCCACCAGTGTTATTGCATGTGTGTTATTTTCATGAACCACAACTACAGCCATTGCATGTGTGTTCTTCTAAACAAACCACACATGGATCCACCAGTGTCATTGCATGTGTGTTCTTCTAATGAACCACAACCAGTGTCATTGCATGTATATTCTTCTCACAAACCACACAAGGATCCACCAATGTCATTACATGTGTGTTCTTCTCATGAACCACATGAAGTGTCATTGGATTCTTTTCTTCTCACAAACCACATAAGTATCCACCAGTGTCATTGCATGTTTGTTCTTCTCACAAACCACACATGGATCCACCAGTGTCATTGGATTTGTGTTCTTCTCATAAACTACACATGGATCCACTAGTGTCATTGCATGTCTGTTCCTCTAAACAAACCACACATGGATCCACCTAGTGTGATTGCATGTGTGTTCTTTTCATGAACCACAGCTAGAGTAATTGAATGTCTGTTCTTTGACAAACCACACATGGATCCACCATTGTCATTGCATGTGTGTTCTTCTCATGAACCACAACTAGTGTGATTGCATGTCTGTTCTTTTCACAAACCACACATGGATCCACCAGTGTCATTGCATTGTGTTCTTTTCATGAACCACACATGGATACACCAGTGTCATTGCATGTGTGTTCTTTTCATGAACCACAGCTAGAGTCATTGAATGTCTGTTCTTTGACAAACCACACATGGATCCACCATTGTCATTACATGTGTGTTCTTCTCATGAACCACAACCAGTGTCATTGCATGTATGTTCTTCTCACAAACCACACAAGGATCCACCAGTGACATTGCATATGTGTTCTTCTCATAAACCACAGCTAGTTTCATTGCATGTCTGTTCTTCTCACAAACCACAAAAGGATCAACCAGTGTCCTTGCATGTGTGTTCTTCTCATGAACCACAACCAGTGTCGTTGGATTCTGTTCTTCTCACAAACCACATAAGTATCCACCAGTGTCATTGCTTGTCTGTTCTTCTCACAAACCACACATGGATCCACCAGTGTCATTGGATGCGCGTTCTTCTCATGAACCACACATGGATCCACTAGTGTCATTGCATGTCTGTTCCTCTAAACAAACCACACATGGATCCACCTAGTGTGATTGCATGTCTGTTCTTTTCACGAACCACAACTAGAGTCATTGCATGTGTGTTCTTCTAAAAAAATCACACATGGATCCACCCAGTGTCATTGCATGTGTGTTCCTCTAAACAAACCACACATGGATCCACCTGGTGTGATTGCATGTCTGTTCTTTTCACAAACCACACATGGATCCACCAGTGTCATTGCATGTGTGTTCTTTTCATGAACCATAACTAGAGTCATTGCATGTGTGCTCTTCTAAATAAACCACACATGGATCCACCTAGTCTGATTGCATGTCTATTCTTTTCACAAACCACACATGGATCCTCCAGTGTCATTGCATTGTGTTCTTTTCATGAACCACACATGGATACACCAGTGTCATTGCATGTGTGTTCTTTTCATGAACCACAGCTAGAGTCATTGAATGTCTGTTCTTTGACAAACCACACATGGATCCACTAGTGTCATTGCATGTGTCATATTTTCATGAACCACAACTAGAGTCATTGCATGTGTGTTCTTCTAAATAAACCACACATGGATCCACCAGTGTCATTGCATGTGTGTTATTTTCATGAACCACAACTACAGTCATTGCATGTGTGTTCTTCTAAACAAACCACACATGGATCCACCAGTGTCATTGCATGTGTTCTTCTCATGAACCACAACCAGTGTCATTGCATGTATATTCTTCTCACAAACCACACAAGGATCCACCAGTGTCATTGCATGTGTGTTCTTTTCATGAACCACAGCTAGAGTCATTGAATGTCTGTTCTTTGACAAACCACACATGGATCCACTAGTGTCATTGCATGTGTGTTCTTTTCATGAACCACAACTAGAGTCATTGCATGTGTGTTCTTCTAAATAAACCACACATGGATCCACCAGTGTCATTGCATGTGTGTTATTTTCATGAACCACAACTACAGTCATTGCATGTGTGTTCTTCTAAACAAACCACACATGGATCCACCAGTGTCATTGCATGTGTGTTCTTCTCATGAACCACAACCAGTGTCATTGCATGTATATTCTTCTCACAAACCACACAAGGATCCACCAGTGTCATTGCATGTGTGTTCTTCTCATGAACCACAGCCACTGTCATTGGATTCTGTTCTTCTCACAAACCACATAAGTATCCACCAGTATCATTGCATGTCTGTTCTTCTCACAAACCACACATGGATCCACCAATGTCATTGGATGCGTGTTCATCTCATGAACCACACATGGATCCACTAGTGTCATTGCATGTCTGTTCCTCTAAGCAAACCACACATGGATCCACCTAGTGTGATTGCATGTCTGTTCTTTTCATGAACCACAACTAGAGTCATTGCATGTGTGTTCTTCTAAACAAATCACACATGGATCCACCCAGTGTCATTGCATGTATGTTCCTCTAAACAAACCACACATGGATCCACCTAGTGTGATTGCATGTTTGTTCTTTTCACAACCCACACATGGATCCACCAGTGTCACTTCATGTGTGTTCTTTTCATGAACCATAACTAGAGTCATTGCATGTGTGCTCTTCTAAATAAACCACACACGGATCCACCTAGTGTGATTGCATGTCTGTTCTTTTCACAAACCACACATGGATCCACCAGTGTCATTGCATTGTGTTCTTTTCATGAACCACGCATGGATACACCAGTGTCATTGCATGTGTGTTCTTTTCATGAACCACAGCTAGAGTGATTGAATTTCTGTTCTTTGACAAACCACACATGGATCCACTAGTGTCATTACATGTGTGTTCTTTTCATGAACCACAACTAGTCATTGCATGTGTGTGCTTCTAAATAAACCACACATGGATCCACCTAGTGTCATTGCATGTGTGTTCCTCAAAACAAACCACACATGGATCCACCTAGTGTGATTGCATGTCTGTTCTTTTCACAAACCACACATGGATCCACCTGTGTTATTGCATGTGTGTTATTTTCATGAACCACAACTACAGTCATTGCATGTGTGTTCTTCTAAACAAACCACACATGGATCCACCAGTGTCATTGCATGTGTGTTCTTCTCATGAACCACAACCAGTGTCATTGCATGTATATTCTTCTCACAAACCACACAAGGATCCACCAGTGTCATTACATGTGTGTTCTTCTCATGAACCACAGCCAGTGTCATTGGATTCTGTTCTTCTCACAAACCACATAAGTATCCACCAGTGTCATTGCATGTTTGTTCTTCTCACAAACCACACATGGATCCACCAGTGTCATTGGATGTGTGTTCTTCTCATAAACTACACATGGATCCACTAGTGTCATTGCATGTCTGTTCCTCTAAACAAACCACACATGGATCCACCTAGTGTGATTGCATGTGTGTTCTTTTCATGAACCACAGCTAGAGTCATTGAATGTCTGTTCTTTGACAAACCACACATGGATCCACCATTGTCATTGCATGTGTGTTCTTCTCATGAACCACAACCAATGTCATTGCATGTATGTTCTTCTCACAAACCTCACAAGGATCCACCAGTGACATTGCATCTGTGTTCTTCTCATGAACCACAACTAGTTTCATTGCATGTATGTTCTTCTCACAAACCACAAAAGGATCAACCAGTGTCATTGCATGTGTGTTCTTCTCATGAACCACAACTAGTGTCATTGCATGTATGTTCTTCTCACAAACCACACAAGGATCCACCAGTGACATTGCATCTGTGTTCTTCTCATGAACCACAGCTAGTTTCATTGCATGTTTGTTCTTCTCACAAACCACACATGGATCCACCAGTGTTATTGCATGTGTGTTATTTTCATGAACCACCACTACGGCCATTGCATGTGTGTTCTTCTAAACAAACCACACATGGATCCACCAGTGTCATTGCATGTGTGTTCTTCTAATGAACCACAACCAGTGTCATTGCATGTATATTCTTCTCACAAACCACACAAGGATCCACCCATGTCATTACATGTGTGTTCTTCTCATGAACCACAGGCAGTGTCATTGGATTCATTCTTCTCACAAACCACATAAGTATCCACCAGTGTCATTGCATGTTTGTTCTTCTCACAAACCACACATGGATCCACCAGTGTCATTGGATGTGTGTTCTTCTCATAAACTACACATGGATCCACTAGTGTCATTGCATGTCTGTTCCTCTAAACAAACCACACATGGATCCACCTAGTGTGATTGCATGTGTGTTCTTTTCATGAACCACAGCTAGAGTAATTGAATGTCTGTTCTTTGACAAACCACACATGGATCCACCATTGTCATTGCATGTGTGTTCTTCTCATGAACCACAACTAGTGTGATTGCATGTCTGTTCTTTTCACAAACCACACATGGATCCACCAGTGTCATTGCATTGTGTTCTTTTCATGAACCACACATGGATACACCAGTGTCATTGCATGTGTGTTCTTTTCATGAACAACAGCTAGAGTCATTGAATGTCTGTTCTTTGACAAACCACACATGGATCCACCATTGTCATTACATGTGTGTTCTTCTCATGAACCACAACCAGTGTCATTGCATGTATGTTCTCCTCACAAACCACACAAGGATCCACCAGTGTCATTGCATATGTGTTCTTCTCATAAACCACAGCTAGTTTCATTGCATGTCTGTTCTTCTCACAAACCACAAAAGGATCAACCAGTGTCCTTGCATGTGTGTTCTTCTCATGAACCACAACCAGTGTCGTTGGATTCTGTTCTTCTCACAAACCACATAAGTATCCACCAGTGTCATTGCTTGTCTGTTCTTCTCACAAACCACACATGGATCCACCAGTGTCATTGGATGCGCGTTCTTCTCATGAACCACACATGGATCCACTAGTGTCATTGCATGTCTGTTCCTCTAAACAAACCACACATGGATCCACCTAGTGTGATTGCATGTCTGTTCTTTTCACGAACCACAACTAGAGTCATTGCATGTGTGTTCTTCTAAAAAAATAACACATGGATCCACCCAGTGTCATTGCATGTGTGTTCCTCTAAACAAACCACACATGGATCCACCTGGTGTGATTGCATGTCTGTTCTTTTCACAAACCACACATGGATCCACCAGTGTCATTGCATGTGTGTTCTTTTCATGAACCATAACTAGAGTCATTGCATGTGTGATCTTCTAAATAAACCACACATGGATCCACCTAGTCTGATTGCATGTCTATTCTTTTCACAAACCACACATGGATCCTCCAGTGTCATTGCATTGTGTTCTTTTCATGAACCACACATGGATACACCAGTGTCATTGCATGTGTGTTCTTTTCATGAACCACAGCTAGAGTCATATAATGTCTGTTCTTTGACAAACCACACATGGATCCACTAGTGTCATTGCATGTGTGTTATTTTCATGAACCACAACTAGAGTCATTGCATGTGTGTTCTTCTAAATAAACCACACATGGATCCACCAGTGTCATTGCATGTGTGTTATTTTCATGAACCACAACTACAGTCATTGCATGTGTGTTCTTCTAAACAAACCACACATGGATCCACCAGTGTCATTGCATGTGTGTTCTTCTCATGAACCACAACCAGTGTCATTGCATGTATATTCTTCTCACAAACCACACAAGGATCCACAAGTGTCATTGCATGTGTGTTCTTCTCATGAACCACAGCCAGTGTCACTGGATTCTGTTCTTCTCACAAACCACATAAGTATCCACCAGTATCATTGCATGTCTGTTCTTCTCACAAACCACACATGGATCCACTAGTGTCATTGGATGCGTGTTCATCTCATGAACCACACATGGATCCACTAGTGTCATTGCATGTCTGTTCCTCTAAGCAAACCACACATGGATCCACCTAGTGTGATTGCATGTCTGTTCTTTTCATGAACCACAACTAGAGTCATTGCATGTGTGTTCTTCTAAACAAATCACACATGGATCCACCCAGTGTCATTGCATGTCTGTTCCTCTAAACAAACCACACATGGATCCACCTGGTGTGATTGCATGTTTGTTCTTTTCACAACCCACACATGGATCCACCAGTGTCATTGCATGTGTGTTCTTTTCATGAACCATAACTAGAGTCATTGCATGTGTGCTCTTCTAAATAAACCACACACGGATCCACCTAGTGTGATTGCATGTCTGATCTTTTCACAAACCACACATGGATCCACCAGTGTCATTGCATTGTGTTCTTTTCATGAACCACGCGTGGATACACCAGTGTCATTGCATGTGTGTTCTTTTCATGAACCACAGCTAGAGTGATTGAATTTCTGTTCTTTGACAAACCACACATGGATCCACTAGTGTCATTGCACGTGTGTTCTTTTCATGAACCACAACTAGTCATTGCATGTGTGTTCTTTTAAATAAACCACACATGGATCCACCTAGTGTCATTGCATGTGTGTTCCTCAAAACAAACCACACATGGATCCACCTAGTGTGATTGCATGTCTGTTCTTTTCACAAACCACACATGGATCCACCTGTGTTATTGCATGTGTGTTATTTTCATGAACCACAACTACAGTCATTGCATGTGTGTTCTTCTAAACAAACCACACATGGATCCACCAGTGTCATTGCATGTGTGTTCTTCTCATGAACCACAACCAGTGTCATTGCATGTATATTCTTCTCACAAACCACACAAGGATCCACCAGTGTCATTACATGTGTGTTCTTCTCACAAACCACACATGGATCCACCAGTGTCATTGGATGTGTGTTCTTCTCATAAACTACACATGGATCCACTAGTGTCATTGCATGTCTGTTCCTCTAAACAAACCGCACATGGATCCACCTAGTGTGATTGCATGTGTGTTCTTTTCATGAACCACAACTAGAGTCATTGAATGTCTGTTCTTTGACAAACCACACATGGATCCACCATTGTCATTGCATGTGTGTTCTTCTCATGAACCACAACCAATGCCATTGCATGTATGTTCTTCTCACAAACCTCACAAGGATCCACCAGTGACATTGCATATGTGTTCTTCTCATGAACCACAACTAGTTTCATTGCATGTCTGTTCTTCTCACAAACCACAAAAAGATCAACCAGTGTCATTGCATGTGTGTTCTTCTCATGAACCAAAGCCAGTGTCATTGGATTCTGTTCTTTTCACAAACCACATAAGTATCCACCAGTGTCATTGCATGTCTGTTATTCTCACAAACCACACATGGATCCACCAGTGTCATTGGATGTGTGTTCTTCTCATGAACCACACATGGATCCACTAGTGTCATTGCATGTCTGTTCCTCTAAACAAACCACACATGGATCTACCTAGTGTGATTGCATGTCTGTTCTTTTGATGTACGATAAGTAGTGTCATTGCTTGTGTGTTCTTCTATTTAAATCACACATGGTTCCACCCAGTGTCATTGCATGTCTGTTCCTCTAAACAAACCACACATGGATCCACCTATTGTGATTGCATGTCTGTTCTTTCAAAACACACATGGATCCACCAGTGTCATTGCATGTCTGTTCTTTTCATGAACCATAACTAGAGTCATTGCATGTGTGGTCTTCTAACTAAACCCCACATGGATCCACCTAGTGTGATTGCATGTCTGTTCTTTTCACAAACCACACATGGATCCTCCAGTGTCATTGCATTGTGTTCTCTTCATGAACCACACATGGATACACCAGTGTCATTGCATGTGTGTTCTTTTCATGAACCACAGCTAGAGTCATTGAATGTCTTTTCTTTGACAAACCACACATGGATCCACTAGTGTCATTGCATGTGTGTTCTTTTCATGAACCACAACTAGAGTCATTGCATGTGTGTTCTTCTAAATAAACCACACATGGATCCACCTAGTGTCATTGCATGTCTGTTCTTTTCATGAACCACAACTAGAGTCATTGCATGTGTGTTCTTCTAAACAAACCACACATGGATCCACCAGTGTCATTGCATGTGTGTTCTTCTCATGAACCACAACCAGTGTCATTGCATGTATATTCTTCTCACAAACCACACAAGGATCCACCAGTGTCATTGCATGTGTGTTCTTCTCATGGACCACAGCCAGTGTCATTGGATTCTGTTCTTCTCACAAACCACATAAGTATCCACCAGTATCATTGCATGTCTGTTCTTCTCACAAACCACACATGGATCCACCAGTGTCATTGGATGCATGTTCTTCTCATGAACCACACATGGATCCACTAGTGTCATTGCATGTCTGTTCCTCTAAACAAACCACACATGGATCCACCTGGTGTGATTGCATGTTTGTTCTTTTCACAAACCACACATGGATCCACCAGTGTCATTGCATGTGTGTTCTTTTCATGAACGATAACTAGAGTCATTGCATGTGTGCTCTTCTAAATAAACCACACATGGATCCACCTAGTGTGATTCCATGTCTGTTCTTTTCACAAACCACACATGGATCCACCAGTGTCATTGCATTGTGTTCTTTTCATGAACCACACATGGATACACCAGTGTCATTGCATGTGTGTTCTTTTCATGAACCACAGCTAGAGTGATTGAATGTCTGTTCTTTGACAAACCACACATGGATCCACTAGTGTCATTGCATGTGTGTTCTTTTCATGAACCACAACTAGAGTCATTGCATGTGTGTTCTTCTAAAGAAACCACACATGGATCCACCTAGTGTCATTGCATGTGTGTTCCTCAAAACAAACCACACATGGATCCACCTAGTGTGATTGCATGTCTGTTCTTTTCACAAACGACACATGGATCCACCAGTGTCATTGCATGTGTGTTATTTTCATGAACCACAACTACAGTCATTGCATGTGTGTTCTTCTAAACAAACCACACATGGATCCACCAGTGTCATTGCATGTGTGTTCTTCTCATGAACCACAACCAGTGTCATTGCATGTATATTCTTCTCACAAACCACACAAGGATCCACCAGTGTCATTACATGTGTGTTCTTCTCATGAACCACAGCCAGTGTCATTGGATTATGTTCTTCTCACAAACCACATAAGTATCCATCAGTGTCATTGCATGTCTGTTCTTCTCACAAACCACACATGGATCCACCAGTGTCATTGGATGCGTGTTCTTCTCATGAACCACACATGGATCCACTAGTGTCATTGCATGTCTGTTCCTCTAAACAAACCACACATGGATCCACCTAGTGTGATTGCATGTCTGTTCTTTTCATGAACCACAACTAGAGTCATTGCATGTGTGTTCTTCTAAACAAATCACACATGGATCCACCGAGTGTCATTGCATGTATGTTCCTCTAAACAAACCACACATGGATCCACCTGGTGTGATTGCATGTTTGTTCTTTTCACAAACCACACATGGATCCACCAGTGTCATTGCATGTGTGTTCTTTTCATGAACCATAACTAGAGTCATTGCATGTGTTCTCTTCTAAATAAACCACACATGGATCCACCTAGTGTGATTCCATGTCTGTTCTTTTCACAAACCACACATGGATCCACCAGTGTCATTGCATTGTGTTCTTTTCATGAACCACACATGGATACACCAGTGTCATTGCATGTGTGTTATTTTCATGAACCACAGCTAGAGTCATTGAATGTCTGTTCTTTGACAAACCACACATGGATCCACTAGTGTCATTGCATGTGTGTTCTTTTCATGAACCACAACTAGAGTCATTGCATGTGTGTTCTTCTAAAGAAACCACACATGGATCCACCTAGTGTCATTGCATGTGTGTTCCTCAAAAGAAACCACACATGGATCCACCTAGCGTGATTGCATGTCTGTTCTTTTCACAAACCACACATGGATCCACCAGTGTCATTGCATGTGTGTTATTTTCATGAACCACAACTACAGTCATTGCATGTGTGTTCTTCTAAACAAACCACACATGGATCCACCAGTGTCATTGCATGTGTGTTCTTCTCATGAACCACAACCAGTGTCATTGCATGTATATTCTTCTCACAAACCACACAAGGATCCACCAGTGTCATTACATGTGTATTCTTCTCATGAACCACAGCCAGTGTCATTGGATTCTGTTATTCTCACAAACCACATAAGTATCCACCAGTGTCATTGCATGTCTGTTCTTCTCACAAACCACACATGGATCAACCAGTGTCATTGGATGCGTGTTCTTCTCATGAACCACACATGGATCCACTAGTGTCATTGCATGTATGTTCCTCTAAACAAACCACACATGGATCCACCTAGTGTGATTGCATGTCTGTTCTTTTCATCAACCACAACTAGAGTCATTGCATGTGTGTTCTTCTAAACAAATCACACATGGATCCACCCAGTGTCATTGCATGTCTGTTCCTCTAAACAAACCACACATGGATCCACCTGGTGTGATTGCATGTTTGTTCTTTTCAGAAACAACACATGGATCCACCAGTGTCATTGCATGTGTGTTCTTTTCATGAACCATAACTAGAGTCATTGCATGTGTGCTCTTCTAAATAAACCACACATGGATCCACCTAGTGTGATTGCATGTCTGTTCTTTTCACAAACCACACATGGATCCTCCAATGTCATTGCATTGTGTTCTCTTCATGAACCACACATGGATACACCAGTGTCATTGCATGTGTGTTCTTTTCATGAACCACAGCTAGAGTCATTGAATTTCTTTTCTTTGACAAACCACACATGGATCCACCAGTGTCATTGCATGTGTGTTCTTCTCATGAACCACAACCAGTGTCATTGCATGTATATTCTTCTCACAAACCACACAAGGATCCACCAGTGTCATTACATGTGTGTTCTTCTCATGAACCACAGCCAGTGTCATTGGATTCTGTTCTTCTCACAAACCACATAAGTATCCACCAGTGTCATTGCATGTCTGTTCTTCTCACAAACCACACATGGATCCACCAGTGTCATTGGATGCGTGTTCTTCTCATGAACCACACATGGATCCACTAGTGTCATTGCATGTCTGTTCCTCTAAACAAACCACACATGGATCCACCTAGTGTGATTGCATGTCTGTTCTTTTCATCAACCACAACTAGAGTCATTGCATGTGTGTTCTTCTAAACAAATCACACATGGATCCACCCAGTGTCATTGCATGTCTGTTCCTCTAAACAAACCACACATGGATCCACCTGGTGTGATTGCATGTTTGTTCTTTTCAGAAACAACACATGGATCCACCAGTGTCATTGCATGTGTGTTCTTTTCATGAACCATAACTAGAGTCATTGCATGTGTGCTCTTCTAAATAAACCACACATGGATCCACCTAGTGTGATTGCATGTCTGTTCTTTTCACAAACCACACATGGATCCTCCAGTGTCATTGCATTGTGTTCTCTTCATGAACCACACATGGATACACCAGTGTCATTGCATGTGTGTTCTTTTCATGAACCACAGCTAGAGTCATTGAATGTCTTTTCTTTGACAAACCACACATGGATCCACTAGTGTCATTGCATGTGTGTTCTTTTCATGAACCACAACTAGAGTCATTGCATGTGTGTTCTTCTAAATAAACCACACATGGATCCACCAGTGTCATTGCATGTGTGTTATTTTCATGAACCACAACTACAGTCATAGCATGTGTTATCTTCTAAACAAACCACACATGGATCCACCAGTGTCATTGCATGTGTGTTCTTCTCATGAACCACAACCAGTGTCATTGCATGTATATTCTTCTCACAAACCACACAAGGATCCACCAGTGTCATTGCATGTGTGTTCTTCTCATGGACCACAGACCGGTCATTGGATTCTTCTTCTCTCAAACCACATAAGTATCCACCAGTATCATTGCATGTCTGTTCTTCTCACAAACCACACATGGATCCACCAGTGTCATTGGATGCGTGTTCTTCTCATGAACCACACATGGATCCACTAGTGTCATTGCATGTCTGTTCCTCTAAGCAAACCACACATGGATCCACCTAGTGTGATTGCATGTCTGTTCTTTTCATGAACCACAACTAGAGTCATTGCATGTGTGTTCTTCTAAACAAATCACACATGGATCCACCGAGTGTCATTCCATGTATGTTCCTCTAAACAAACCACACATGGATCCACCTGGTGTGATTGCATGTTTGTTCTTTTCACAAACCACACATGGATCCACCAGTGTCATTGGATGCGTGTTCTTCACATGAACCAAACATGGATCCACTGGTTTCATTGCATGTTCTGTTCTAAGAAAACCACACATGGATCCACCTAGTGTGATTGCATCTCTGTTCTTTTCATGAACCACAACTAGAGTCATTGCATGTGTGTTCTTCTAAACAAATCACACATGGATCCACCCAGTGTCATTGCATGTCTGTTCCTCTAAACAAACCACACATGGATCCACCTGGTGTGATTGCATGTTTGTTCTTTTCACAAACCACACATGGATCCACCAGTGTCATTGCATGTGTGTTCTTTTCATGAACCATAACTAGAGTCATTGCATGTGTGCTCTTCTAAATAAACCACACATGGATCCACCTAGTGTGATTGCATGTCTGTTCTTTTCACAAACCACACATGGATCCACCAGTGTCATTGCATTGTGTTCTTTTCATGAACCACACATGGATACACCAGTGTCATTGCATGTGTGTTCTTTTCATGAACCACAGCTAGAGTGATTGAATGTCTGTTCTTTGACAAACCACACATGGATCCACTAGTGTCATTGCATGTGTGTTCTTTTCATGAACCACAACTAGAGTCATTGCATGTGTGTTCTTCTAAAGAAACCACACATGGATCCACCTAGTGTCATTGCATGTGTGTTCCTCAAAACAAACCACACATGGATCCACCTAGTGTGATTGCATGTCTGTTCTTTTCACAAACCACACATGGATCCACCAGTGTCATTGCATGTGTGTTATTTTCATGAACCACAACTACAGTCATTGCATGTGTGTTCTTCTAAACAAACCACACATGGATCCACCAGTGTCATTGCATGTGTGTTCTTCTCATGAACCACAACCAGTGTCATGGCATGTATATTCTTCTCACAAACCACACAAGGATCCACTAGTGTCATTACATGTGTGTTCTTCTCATGAACCACAGCCAGTGTCATTGGATTATGTTCTTCTCACAAACCACATAAGTATCCACCAGTGTCCTTGCATGTCTGTTCTTCTCACAAACCACACATGGATCCACCAGTGTCATTGGATGCGTGTTCTTCTCATGAACCACACATGGATCCACTAGTGTCATTGCATGTCTGTTCCTCTAAACAAACCACACATGGATCCACCTAGTGTGATTGCATGTCTGTTCTTTTCATGAACCACAACTAGAGTCATTGCATGTGTGTTCTTCTAAAAAAATCACACATGGATCCACCTAGTGTCATTGCATGTCTGTTCCTCTAAACAAACCACACATGGATCCACCTGGTGTGATTGCATGTTTGTTCTTTTCACAAACCACACATGGATCCACCAGTGTCATTGCATGTGTGTTCTTTTCATGAACCATAACTAGAGTCATTGCATGTGTGCTCTTCTAAATAAACCACACATGGATCCACCTAGTGTGATTGCATGTCTGTTCTTTTCACAAACCACACATGGATCCTCCAGTGTCATTGCATTGTGTTCTCTTCATGAACCACACATGGATACACCAGTGTCATTGCATGTGTGTTCTTTTCATGAACCACAGCTAGAGTCATTGAATGTCTTTTCTTTGACAAACCACACATGGATCCACTAGTGTCATTGCATGTGTGTTCTTTTCATGAACCACAACTAGAGTCATTGCATGTGTGTTCTTCTAAATAAACCACACATGGATCCACCAGTGTCATTGCATGTGTGTTATTTTCATGAACCACAACTACAGTCATTGCATGTGTGTTCTTCTAAACAAACCACACATGGATCCACCAGTGTCATTGCATGTGTGTTCTTCTCATGAACCACAACCAGTGTCATTGCATGTATATTCTTCTCACAAACCACACAAGGATCCACCAGTGTCATTGCATGTGTGTTCTTCTCATGGACCACAGCCAGTGTCATTGGATTCTGTTCTTCTCACAAACCACATAAGTATCCACCAGTATCATTGCATTTCTGTTCTTCTCACAAACCACACATGGATCCACCAGTGTCATTGGATGCGTGTTCTTCTCATGAACCACACATGGATCCACTAGTGTCATTGCATGTCTGTTCCTCTAAGCAAACCACACATGGATCCACCTAGTGTGATTGCATGTCTGTTCTTTTCATGAACCACAACTAGAGTCATTGCATGTGTGTTCTTCTAAAAAAATCACACATGGATCCACCGAGTGTCATTGCATGTATGTTCCTCTAAACAAACCACACATGGATCCACCTGGTGTGATTGCATGTTTGTTCTTTTCACAAACCACACATGGATCCACCAGTGTCATTGCATGTGTGTTCTTTTCATGAACCATAACTAGAGTCATTGCATGTGTTCTCTTCTAAATAAACCACACATGGATCCACCTAGTGTGATTCCATGTCTGTTCTTTTCACAAACCACACATGGATCCACCAGTGTCATTGCATTGTGTTCTTTTCATGAACCACACATGGATACACCAGTGTCGTTGAAAGTGTGTTATTTTCATGAACCACAGCTAGAGTCATTGAATGTCTGTTCTTTGACAAACCACACATGGATCCACTAGTGTCATTGCATGTGTGTTCTTTTCATGAACCACAACTAGAGTCATTGCATGTGTGTTCTTCTAAAGAAACCACACATGGATCCACCTAGTGTCATTGCATGTGTGTTCCTCAAAACAAACCACACATGGATCCACCTAGTGTGATTGCATGTCTGTTCTTTTCACAAACCACACATGGATCCACCAGTGTCATTGCATGTGTGTTATTTTCATGAACCACAACTACAGTCATTGCATGTGTGTTCTTCTAAACAAACCACACATGGATCCACCAGTGTCATTGCATGTGTGTTCTTCTCATGAACCACAACCAGTGTCATTGCATGTATATTCTTCTCACAAACCACACAAGGATCCACCAGTGTCATTACATGTGTGTTCTTCTCATGAACCACAGCCAGTGTCATTGGAATCTGTTCTTCTCACAAACCACATAAGTATCCACCAGTGTCATTGCATGTCTGTTCTTCTCACAAACCACACATGGATCCACCAGTGTCATTGGATGCGTGTTCTTCTCATGAACCACACATGGATCCACTAGTGTCATTGCATGTCTGTTCCTCTAAACAAACCACATGGATCCACCTAGTGTGATTGCATGTCCTTATTTTCATGAACCACAACTAGAGTCATTGCATGTGTGTTCTTCTAAACAAATCACACATGGATCCACCCAGTGTCATTGCATGTCTGTTCCTCTAAACAAACCACACATGGATCCACCTGGTGTGATTGCATGTTTGTTCTTTTCAGAAACAACACATGGATCCACCAGTGTCATTGCATGTGTGTTCTTTTCATGAACCATAACTAGAGTCATTGCATGTGTGCTCTTCTAAATAAACCACACATGGATCCACCTAGTGTGATTGCATGTCTGTTCTTTTCACAAACCACACATGGATCCTCCAGTGTCATTGCATTGTGTTCTCTTCATGAACCACACATGGATACACCAGTGTCATTGCATGTGTGTTCTTTTCATGAACCACAGCTAGAGTCATTGAATGTCTTTTCTTTGACAAACCACACATGGATCCACTAGTGTCATTGCATGTGTGTTCTTTTCATGAACCACAACTAGAGTCATTGCATGTGTGTTCTTCTAAATAAACCACACATGGATCCACCAGTGTCATTGCATGTGTGTTATTTTCATGAACCACAACTACAGTCATAGCATGTGTTATCTTCTAAACAAACCACACATGGATCCACCAGTGTCATTGCATGTGTGTTCTTCTCATGAACCACAACCAGTGTCATTTCATGTATATTCTTCTCACTAACCACACAAGGATCCACCAGTGTCATTGCATGTGTGTTCTTCTCATGGACCACATCCAGTGTCATTGGATTCTGTTCTTCTCTCAAACCACATAAGTATCCACCAATATCATTGCATGTCTGTTCTTCTCACAAACCACACATGGATCCACCAGTGTCATTGGATGCGTGTTCTTCTCATGAACCACACATGGATCCACTAGTGTCATTGCATGTCTGTTCCTCTAAGCAAACCACACATGGATCCACCTAGTGTGATTGCATGTCTGTTCTTTTCATGAACCACAACTAGAGTCATTGCATGTGTGTTCTTCTAAACAAATCACACATGGATCCACCGAGTGTCATTCCATGTATGTTCCTCTAAACAAACCACACATGGATCCACCTGGTGTGATTGCATGTTTGTTCCTTTCACAAACCACACATGGATCCACCAGTGTCATTGGATGCGTGTTCTTCACATGAACCACACATGGATCCACTAGTGTCATTGCATGTTTGTTCCTCTAAGAAAACCACACATGGATCCACCTAGTGTGATTGCATCTCTGTTCTTTTCATGAACCACAACTAGAGTCATTGCATGTGTGTTCTTCTAAACAAATCACACATGGATCCACCCAGTGTCATTGCATGTATGTTCCTCTAAACAAACCACACATGGATCCACCTGCTGTGATTGCATGTCTGTTCTTTTCACAAACCACACATGGATCCACCAGTGTCATTGCATGTGTGTTCTTTTCATGAACCATAACTAGAGTCATTGCATGTGTGCTCTTCTAAATAAACCACACATGGATCCACCTAGTGTGATTGCATGTCTGTTCTTTTCACAAACCACACATGGATCCACCAGTGTCATTGCATTGTGTTCTTTTCATGAACCACACATGGATACACCAGTGTCATTGCATGTGTGTTCTTTTCATGAACCACAGCTAGAGTGATTGAATGTCTGTTCTTTGACAAACCACACATGGATCCACTAGTGTCATTGCATGTGTGTTCTTTTCATGAACCACAACTAGAGTCATTGCATGTGTGTTCTTCTAAATAAACCACACATGGATCCACCTAGTGTCATTGCATGTGTGTTCCTCAAAACAAACCACACATGGATCCACCTAGTGTGATTGCATGTCTGTTCTTTTCACAAACCACACATGGATCCACCAGTGTCATTGCATGTGTGTTATTTTCATGAACCACAACTACATGGATCCACCAGTGTCATTGCATGTGTGTTCTTCTCATGAACCACAACCAGTGTCATTGCATGTATATTCTTCTCACAAACCACACAAGGATCCACCAGTGTCATTACATGTGTGTTCTTCTCATGAACCACAGCCAGTGTCATTGGATTCTGTTCTTCTCACAAACCACATAAGTATCCACCAGTGTCATTGCATGTCTGTTCTTCTCACAAACCACACATGGATCCACCAGTGTCATTGGATGCGTGTTCTTCTCATGAACCACACATGGATCCACTAGTGTCATTGCATGTCTGTTCCTCTAAACAAACCACACATGGATCCACCTAGTGTGATTGCATGTTTGTTCTTTTCATGAACCACAACTAGAGTCATTGCATGTGTGTTCTTCTAAACAAATCACACATGGATCCACCCAGTGTCATTGCATGTCTGTTCCTCTAAACAAATCACACATGGATCCACCTAGTGTGATTGCATGTCTGTTCTTTTCACAAACCACACATGGATCCACCAGTGTCATTGCATGTGTGTTATTTTCATGAACCATAACTAGAGTCATTGCATGTGTGCTCTTCTAAATAAACCACACATGGATCCACCTAGTGTCATTGCATGTGTGTTCTTTTCATGAACCACATGGATCCTCCAGAGTCATTGCATTGTGTTCTTTCATGAACCACACATGGATCCACCAGTGTCATTGCATGTGTGTTCTTATCATGAACCACATCCAGAGTCATTGTATTTGTGTACTGTGACAAACCACACAAGGATCCACAAGTCTCATTGCATGTCTGTTCTTTTCATGAACCACACATGGATCCACTAGTGTCATTGCATGTGTGTTCTTCTAAAAAAACCACACATGGATCCACCATGTGTCATTGCATGTGTGTTATTTTCATGAACCACAACTACAGTCATTGCATGTGTGTTCTTCTAAACAAACCACACATGGATCCACCAGTGTCATTGCATGTGTGTTCTTCTCATGAACCACAACCAGTGTCATTGCATGTATATTCTTCTCACAAACCACACAAGGATCCACCAGTGTCATTGCATGTGTGTTCTTCTCATGAACCACAGCCAGTGTCATTGGATTCTGTTCTTCTCACAAACCACATAAGTATCCACCAGTATCATTGCATGTCTGTTCTTCTCACAAACCACACATGGATCCACCAGTGTCATTGGATGCGTGTTCTTCTCATGAACCACACATGGATCCACTAGTGTCATTGCATGTCTGTTCCTCTAAGCAAACCACACATGGATCCACCTAGTGTGATTGCATGTCTGTTCTTTTCATGAACCACAACTAGAGTCATTGCATGTGT
Source organism: Avena insularis (assembly GCA_023614405.1). Taxonomy (NCBI): domain Eukaryota; kingdom Viridiplantae; phylum Streptophyta; class Magnoliopsida; order Poales; family Poaceae; genus Avena; species Avena insularis. The sequence continues at coordinate 518,490,628 of CM042688.1, read as the reverse complement.
GTTCTTCTAAACAAATCACACATGGATCCACCCAGTGTCATTGCATGTATGTTCCTCTAAACAAACCACACATGGATCCACCTGGTGTGATTGCATGTTTGTTCTTTTCACAAACCACACATGGATCCACCAGTGTCATTGCATGTGTGTTCTTTTCATGAACCATAACTAGAGTCATTGCATGTGTGCTCTTCTAAATAAACCACACATGGATCCACCTAGTGTGATTGCATGTCTGTTCTTTTCACAAACCACACATGGATCCACCAGTGTCATTGCATTGTGTTCTTTTCATGAACCACACATGGATACACCAGTGTCATTGCATGTGTGTTCTTTTCATGAACCACAGCTAGAGTGATTGAATGTCTGTTCTTTGACAAACCACACATGGATCCACTAGTGTCATTGCATGTGTGTTCTTTTCATGAACCACAACTAGAGTCATTGCATGTGTGTTCTTCTAAATAAACCACACATGGATCCACCTAGTGTCATTGCATGTGTGTTCCTCAAACAAACCACACATGGATCCACCTAGTGTGATTGCATGTCTGTTCTTTTCACAAACCACACATGGATCCACCAGTGTCATTGCATGTGTGTTATTTTCATGAACCACAACTACAGTCATTGCATGTGTGTTCTTCTAAACAAACCACACATGGATCCACCAGTGTCATTGCATGTGTGTTCTTCTCATGAACCACAACCAGTGTCATTGCATGTATATTCTTCTCACAAACCACACAAGGATCCACCAGTGTCATTACATGTGTGTTCTTCTCATGAACCACAGCCAGTGTCATTGGATTCTGTTCTTCTCACAAACCACATAAGTATCCACCAGTGTCATTGCATGTCTGTTCTTCTCACAAACCACACATGGATCCACCAGTGTCATTGGATGCGTGTTCTTCTCATGAACCACACATGGATCCACTAGTGTCATTGCATGTCTGTTCCTCTAAACAAACCACACATGGATCCACCTAGTGTGATTGCATGTCTGTTCTTTTCATGAACCACAACTAGAGTCATTGCATGTGTGTTCTTCTAAACAAATCACACATGGATCCACCCAGTGTCATTGCATGTCTGTTCCTCTAAACAAACCACACATGGATCCACCTGGTGTGATTGCATGTCTGTTCTTTTCACAAACCACACATGGATCCACCAGTGTCATTGCATGTGTGTTCTTTTCATGAACCATAACTAGAGTCATTGCATGTGTGCTCTTCTAAATAAACCACACATGGATCCACCTAGTGTGATTGCATGTCTGTTCTTTTCACAAACCACACATGGATCCTCCAGTGTCATTGCATTGTGTTCTCTTCATGAACCACACATGGATACACCAGTGTCATTGCATGTGTGTTCTTTTCATGAACCACAGCTAGAGTCATTGAATGTCTGTTCTTTGACAAACCACACATGGATCCACTAGTGTCATTGCATGTGTGTTCTTTTCATGAACCACAACTAGAGTCATTGCATGTGTGTTCTTCTAAATAAACCACAGATGGATCCACCTAGTGTCATTGCATTTGTGTTATTTTCATGAACCACAACTACAGTCATTTTATGTGTTATTCTAAACAAACCACACATGGATCCACCAGTGTCATTGCATGTGTGTTCTTCTCATGAACCACAACCAGTGTCATGTATTTTCTTCTCACAAACCACACATGGATCCACCAGTGTCATTGCATGTGTGTTCTTCTTATGAACCACATCCAGTGTCATTGGATGTCTTCTTCTCTCAAACCACATAAGTATCCACCAATGTCATTGCATGTGTGTTCTTCTCACAAACCACACATGGATCCACCTAGTGTGATGGCATGTATGTTCTTCTCACAAACCACACATGGATCCACTAGTGTCATTGCATGTCTGTTCCTTCCAGAAACCACATCTGGATCCACCTAGTGTCATTGCATGTGTGTTCTTTTCATGAACCACAACTAGAGTCATTGCATGTGTGTTCTTCTAAACAAACCACACATGGATCCACCTAGTGTCATTGCATGTGTGTTCCTCAAAACAAACCACACATGGATCCACCTAGTGTGATTGCATGTCTGTTCTTTTCACAAACCACACATGGATCCACCAGTGTCATTGGATGCGTGTTCTTCTCATGAACCACACATGGATCCACTAGTGTCATTGCATGTCTGTTCCTCTAAGTAAACCACACATGGATCCACCTAGTGTGATTGCATGTCTGTTCTTTTCATGAACCACAACTAGAGTCATTGCATGTGTGTTCTTCTAAACAAATCACACATGGATCCACAAGTGTCATTGCATGTCTGTTCTAAACAAACCACACATGGATCCACCTGGTGTGATTGCATGTTTGTTCTTTTCACAAACCACACATGGATCCACCAGTGTCATTGCATGTGTGTTCTTTTCATGAACCATAACTAGAGTCATTGCATGTGTGCTCTTCTAAATAAACCACACATGGATCCACCTAGTGTGATTGCATGTCTGTTCTTTTCACAAACCACACATGGATCCACAAGTGTCATTGCATTGTGTTCTTTTCATGAACCACACATGGATACACCAGTGTCATTGCATGTGTGTTCTTTTCATGAACCACAGCTAGAGTGATTGAATGTCTGTTCTTTGACAAACCACACATGGATCCACTAGTGTCATTGCATGTGTGTTCTTTTCATGAACCACAACTAGAGTCATTGCATGTGTGTTCTTCTAAATAAATCACACATGGATCCACCTAGTGTCATTGCATGTGTGTTCCTCAAAACAAACCACACATGGATCCACCTAGTGTGATTGCATGTCTGTTCTTTTCTCAAACCACACATGGATCCACCAGTGTCATTGCATGTGTGTTATTTTCATGAACCACAACTACAGTCATTGCATGTGTGTTCTTCTAAACAAACCACACATGGATCCACCAGTGTCATTGCATGTGTGTTCTTCTCATTAACCACCACCAGTGTCATTGCATGTCTGTTCTTTTCACAAACCACACATGGATCCACAAGTGTCATTGCATTGTGTTCTTTTCATGAACCACACATGGATACACCAGTGTCATTGCATGTGTGTTCTTTTCATGAACCACAGCTAGAGTGATTGAATGTCTGTTCTTTGACAAACCACAAATGGATCCACTAGTGTCATTGCATGTGTGTTCTTTTCATGAACCACAACTAGAGTCATTGCATGTGTGTTCTTCTAAATAAACCACACATGGATCCACCTAGTGTCATTGCATGTGTGTTCCTCAAAATAAACCACACATGGATCCACCTAGTGTGATTGCATGTCTGTTCTTTTCACAAACCACACATGGATCCACTAGTGTCATTGCATGTGTGTTATTTTCATGAACCACAGCCAGTGTCATTGCATGTATATTCTTCTCACAAACCACACAAGGATCCACCAGTGTCATTGCATGTGTGTTCTTCTCATGAACCACAGCCAGTGTCATTGGATTCTGTTCTTCTCACAAACCACATAAGTATCCACCAGTATCATTGCATGTCTGTTCTTCTCACAAACCACACATGGATCCACCAGTGTCATTGGATGCGTGTTCTTCTCATGAACCACACATGGATCCACTAGTGTCATTGCATGTCTGTTCCTCTAAGTAAACCACACATGGATCCACCTAGTGTGATTGCATGTCTGTTCTTTTCATGAACCACAACTAGAGTCATTGCATGTGTGTTCTTCTAAACAAATCACACATGGATCCACCCAGTGTCATTGCATGTCTGTTCCTCTAAACAAACCACACATGGATCCACCTGGTGTGATTGCATGTTTGTTCTTTTCACAAACCACACATGGCTCCACCAGTGTCATTGCATGTGTGTTCTTTTCATGAACCATAACTAGAGTCATTGCATGTGTGCTCTTCTAAATAAACCACACATGGATCCACCTAGTGTGATTGCATGTCTGTTCTTTTCACAAACCACACATGGATCCACAAGTGTCATTGCATTGTGTTCTTTTCATGAACCACACATGGATACACCAGTGTCATTGCATGTGTGTTCTTTTCATGAACCACAGCTAGAGTGATTGAATGTCTGTTCTTTGACAAACCACACATGGATCCACTAGTGTCATTGCATGTGTGTTCTTTTCATGAACCACAACTAGAGTCATTGCATGTGTGTTCTTCTAAATAAATCACACATGGATCCACCTAGTGTCATTGCATGTGTGTTCCTCAAAACAAACCACACATGGATCCACCTAGTGTGATTGCATGTCTGTTCTTTTCTCAAACCACACATGGATCCACCAGTGTCATTGCATGTGTGTTATTTTCATGAACCACAACTACAGTCATTGCATGTGTGTTCTTCTAAACAAACCACACATGGATCCACCAGTGTCATTGCATGTGTGTTCTTCTCATTAACCACCACCAGTGTCATTGCATGTCTGTTCTTTTCACAAACCACACATGGATCCACAAGTGTCATTGCATGTGTGTTCTTCTCATGAACCACAGCCAGTGTCATTGGATTCTGTTCTTCTCACAAACCACACAAGTATCCACCAGTATCATTGCATGTCTGTTCTTCTCACAAACCACACATGGATCCACCAGTGTCATTGGATGCGTGTTCTTCTCATGAACCACACATGGATCCACTAGTGTCATTGCATGTCTGTTCCTCTAAGCAAACCACACATGGATCCACCTAGTGTGATTGCATGTCTGTTCTTTTCATGAACCACAACTAGAGTCATTGCATGTGTGTTCTTCTAAACAAATCACACATGGATCCACCCAGTGTCATTGCATGTCTGTTCCTCTAAACAAACCACACATGGATCCACCTGGTGTGATTGCATGTTTGTTCTTTTCACAAACCACACATGGATCCACCAGTGTCATTGCATGTGTGTTCTTTTCATGAACCATAACTAGAGTCATTGCATGTGTGCTCTTCTAAATAAACCACACATGGATCCACCTAGTGTGATTGCATGTCTGTTCTTTTCACAAACCACACATGGATCCATAAGTGTCATTGCATTGTGTTCTTTTCATGAACCACACATGGATACACCAGTGTCATTGCATGTGTGTTCTTTTCATGAACCACAGCTAGAGTGATTGAATGTCTGTTCTTTGACAAACCACACATGGATCCACTAATGTCATTGCATGTGTGTTCTTTTCATGAACCACAACTAGAGTCATTACATGTGTGTTCTTCTAAATAAATCACACATGGATCCACCTAGTGTCATTGCATGTGTGTTCCTCAAAACAAACCACACATGGATCCACCTAGTGTGATTGCATGTCTGTTCTTTTCTCAAACCACACATGGATCCACCAGTGTCATTGCATGTGTGTTATTTTCATGAACCACAACTACAGTCATTGCATGTGTGTTCTTCTAAACAAACCACACATGGATCCACCAGTGTCATTGCATGTGTGTTCTTCTCATTAACCACCACCAGTGTCATTGCATGTCTGTTCTTTTCACAAACCACACATGGATCCACAAGTGTCATTGCATTGTGTTCTTTTCATGAACCACACATGGATACACCAGTGTCATTGCATGTGTGTTCTTTTCATGAACCACAGCTAGAGTGATTGAATGTCTGTTCTTTGACAAACCACAAATGGATCCACTAGTGTCATTGCATGTGTGTTCTTTTCATGAACCACAACTAGAGTCATTGCATGTGTGTTCTTCTAAATAAACCACACATGGATCCACCTAGTGTCATTGCATGTGTGTTCCTCAAAATAAACCACACATGGATCCACCTAGTGTGATTGCATGTCTGTTCTTTTCACAAACCACACATGGATCCACTAGTGTCATTGCATGTGTGTTCTTCTCATGAACCACAACCAGTGTCATTGCATGTATATTCTTCTCACAAACCACACAAGGATCCACCAGTGTCATTGCATGTGTGTTCTTCTCATGAACCACAGCCAGTGTCATTGGATTCTGTTCTTCTCACAAACCACATAAGTATCCACCAGTGTCATTGCATGTCTGTTCTTCTCACAAACCACACATGGATCCACCAGTGTCATTGGATGTGTGTTCTTCTCATGAACCACACATGGATCCACTAGTGTCATTGCATGTCTGTTCCTCTAAACAAACCACACATGGATCCACCTAGTGTGATTGCATGTCTGTTCTTTTCATGAACCACAACTAGAGTCATTGCACGTGTGTTCTTTTAAACAAATCACACATGGATCCACCCACTGTCATTGCATGTCTGTTCCTCTAAACAAACCACCCATGGATCCACCTGGTGTGATTGCATGTCTGTTCTTTTCACAAACCACACATGGATCCACCAGTGTCATTGCATGTGTGTTCTTTTCATGAACCATAACTAGAGTCATTGCATGTGTGCTCTTCTAAATAAACCACACATGGATCCACCTAGTGTGATTGGATGTCTGTTCTTTTCAGAAACCACACATGGATCCACCAGTGTCATTGCATTGTGTTCTTTTCTTAAACCACACATGGATACACCAGTGTCATTGCATTTGTGTTCTTTTCATGAACCACAGCTAGAGTGATTGAATGTCTGTTCTTTGACAAACCACACATGGATCCACTAGTGTCATTGCATGTGTGTTCTTTTCATGAACCACAACTAGAGTCATTGCATGTGTGTTCTTCTAAATAAACCACACAAGGATCCACCAGTGACATTGCATCTGTGTTCTTCTCAAGAAACACAACTAGTTTCATTGCTTGTCTGTTCTTCTTAGAAACCACATAAGGATCCACCAGTGTCATTGGATGTTTGTTCTTCTCATGAACCACACATGGATCCACTAGTGTCATTGCATGTCTGTTCTCCTCATGAACAACACATGGATCCACTAGTGTCATTGCATGTCTGTTCTTTTCATGAACCACAGCTAGACTCATTGCATGTCTGTTCTTTTCACAAACCACACATGGATCAACCAGTGTCATTGCATGTTTGTTATTTTGATGAACCACAACTAGAGTCATTGCATGTGTGTTCTTCTAAACAAACCACACATGGATCCACCTAGTGTGATTGCATGTCTGTTCTTTACACAAAACACACATGGATCGACCGGGGTCATGTGTGTTCTTCTCATGAACCACAACCAGTGTCATTGCATGTATGTTCTTCTCATAAACCACACATAGATCCACCAGTGTCATTGCGTGTGTGTTCTTCTCACAAACCACACATGGATCCACCAGTGTCATTGCATGTCTGTTCTTTTCATGAACCATCACTAGAGTCATTGCATGTGTGCTCTTCTAAATAAACCACACATGGATCCACCTAGTGTGATTGGATGTCTGTTCTTTTCACAAACCACACATGGATCCACCAGTGTCATTGCATTGTGTACTTTTCATGAACCACACATGGATACACCAGTGTCATTGCATGTGTGTTCTTTTCATGAACCACAGCTAGAGTGATTGAATGTCTGTTCTTTGACAAACCACACATGGATCCACTAGTGTCATTGCATGTGTGTTCTTTTCATGAACCACAACTAGAGTCATTGCATGTGTGTTCTTCTAAATAAACCACACATGGATCCACCTAGTGTCATTGCATGTGTGTTCCTCAAAACAAACCACACATGGATCCACCTAGTGTGATTGCATGTCTGTTGTTTTCACAAACCACACATGGATCCACCAGTGTCATTGCATGTTTGTTATTTTGATGAACCACAACTAGAGTCATTGCATGTGTGTTCTTCTAAACAAACCACACATGGATCCACCTAGTGTGATTGCATGTCTGTTCTTTACACAAATCACACATGGATCGACCGGGGTCATCGCATGTGTGTTCTTCTCATGAACCACAACCAGTGTCATTGCATGTATGTTCTTCTCATAAACCACACATAGATCCACCAGTGTCATTGCGTGTGTGTTCTTCTCACAAACCACACATGGATCCACCAGTGTCATTGCATGTCTGTTCTTTTCATGAACCATCACTAGAGTCATTGCATGTGTGCTCTTCTAAATAAACCACACATGGATCCACCTAGTGTGATTGGATGTCTGTTCTTTTCACAAACCACACATGGATCCACCAGTGTCATTGCATTGTGTACTTTTCATGAACCACACATGGATACACCAGTGTCATTGCATGTGTGTTCTTTTCATGAACCACAGCTAGAGTGATTGAATGTCTGTTCTTTGACAAACCACACATGGATCCACTAGTGTCATTGCATGTGTGTTCTTTTCATGAACCACAACTAGAGTCATTGCATGTGTGTTCTTCTAAATAAACCACACATGGATCCACCTAGTGTCATTGCATGTGTGTTCCTCAAAACAAACCACACATGGATCCACCTAGTGTGATTGCATGTCTGTTGTTTTCACAAACCACACATGGATCCACCAGTGTCATTGCATGTGTGTTATTTTCATGAACCACAACTACAGTCATTGCATGTGTGTTCTTCTAAACAAACCACACATGGATCCACTAGTGTCATTGCATGTGTGTTCTTGTCATGAACCACAACCAGTGTCATTGCATGTATATTCTTCTCACAAACCACACAAGGATCCACCAGTGTCATTGCATGTGTGTTCTTCTCATGAACCACAACCAGTGTCATTGGATTCTGTTCTTCTCACAAACCACATAAGTATCCACCAGTGTCATTGCATGTCTGTTCTTCTCACAAACCACACATGGATCCACCAGTGTCATTGGATGTGTGTTCTTCTCATGAACCACACATGGATCCACTAGTGTCATTGCATGTCTGTTCCTCTAAACAAACCACATGGATCCATCTAGTGTGATTGCATGTCTGTTCTTTTCATGAACCACAACTAGAGTCATTGCATGTGTGTTCTTCTAAATAAATCACACATGGATCCAGCTAGTGTCATTACATGTTTGTTCCTCTAAACAAACCACACATGGATCCACCTGGTGTGATTGCATGTCTGTTCTTTTCACAAACCACACAAGGATCCACCAGTGTCATTGCATGTGTGTTCTTTTCATGGACCATAACTAGAGTCATTGCATGTGTGCTCTTCTAAATAAACCACACATGGATCCACCTAGTGTGATTGCATGTCTGTTCTTTTCACAAACCACACATGGATCCACCAGTGTCATTGCATTGTGTTCTTTTCATGAACAACACATGGATACACCAGTGTCATTACATGTGTGTTCTTTTCATGAACCACAGCTAGAGTCATTGAATGTCTGTTCTTTGACAAACCACACATGGATCCACTAGTGTCATTGCATGTGTGTTCTTTTCATGAACCACAACTAGAGTCATTGCATGTGTGTTCTTCTAAATAAACCACACATGGATCCACCTAGTGTCATTGCATGTGTGTTCCTCAAAATAAACCACACATGGATCCACCTAGTGTGATTGCATGTCTGTTCTTTTCACAAACCACACATGGATCCACTAGTGTCATTGCATGTGTGTTCTTCTCATGAACCACAACCAGTGTCATTGCATGTATATTCTTCTCACAAATCACACAAGGATCCACCAGTGTCATTGCATGTGTGTTCTTCTCATGAACCACAGCCAGTGTCATTGGATTCTGTTCTTCTCACAAACCACATAAGTATCCACCAGTGTCATTGCATGTCTGTTCTTCTCACAAACCACACATGGATCCACCAGTGTCATTGGATGTGTGTTCTTCTCATGAACCACACATGGATCCACTAATGTCATTGCATGTCTGTTCCTCTAAACAAACCACACATGGATCCACCTAGTGTGATTGCATGTCTGTTCTTTTCATGAACCACAACTAGAGTCATTGCATGTGTGTTCTTCTAAACAAATCACACATGGATCCACCCACTGTCATTGCATGTCTGTTCCTCTAAACAAACCACCCATGGATCCACCTGGTGTGATTGCATGTCTGTTCTTTTCACAAACCACACATGGATCCACCAGTGTCATTGCATGTGTGTTCTTTTCATGAACCATAACTAGAGTCATTGCATGTGTGCTCTTCTAAATAAACCACACATGGATCCACCTAGTGTGATTGGATGTCTGTTCTTTTCAGAAACCACACATGGATCCACCAGTGTAATTGCATTGTGTTCTTTTCATAAACCACACATGGATACACCAGTGTCATTGCATTTGTATTCTTTTCATGAACCACAGCTAGAGTCATTGAATGTCTGTTCTTTGACAAACCACACATGGATCCACCATTGTCATTGCATGTGTGTTCTTATCATGAACCACAACCAGTGTTATTGCATGTATGTTCTTCTCACAAACCACACAAGGATCCACCAGTGACATTGCATCTGTGTTCTTCTCAAGAAACACAACTAGTTTCATTGCTTGTCTGTTCTTAGAAACCACATAAGGATCCACCAGTGTCATTGGATGTTTGTTCTTCTCATGAACCACATGGATCCACTAGTGTCATTGCATGTCTGTTTCTCTCATGAACAACACATGGATCCACTAGTGTCATTGCATGTCTGTTCTTTTCATGAACCACAGCTAGAGTCATTGCATGTCTGTTCTTTTCACAAACCACACATGGATCAACCAGTGTCATTGCATGTTTGTTATTTTGATGAACCACAACTAGAGTCATTGCATGTGTGTTCTTCTAAACAAACCACACATGGATCCACCTAGTGTGATTGCATGTCTGTTTACACAAATCACACATGGATCGACCAGGTCATCGCATGTGTGTTCTTCTCATGAACCACAACCAGTGTCATTGCATGTATGTTCTTCTCATAAACCACACATAGATCCACCAGTGTCATTGCGTGTGTGTTCTTCTCACAAACCACACATGGATCCACCAGTGTAATTGCATGTCTGTTCTTTTCATGAACCATCACTAGAGTCATTGCATGTGTGCTCTTCTAAATAAACCACACATGGATCCACCTAGTGTGATTGGATGTCTGTTCTTTTCACAAACCACACATGGATCCACCAGTGTCATTGCATTGTGTTCTTTTCATGAACCACACATGGATACACCAGTGTCATTGCATGTGTGTTCTTTTCATGAACCACAGCTAGATTCATTGAATGACTGTTCTTTGACAAACCACACATGGATCCACCATTGTCATTGCATGTGTGTTCTTCTCATGAACCACAACCAGTGTCATTGCATGTATGTTCTTCTCACAAACAAAACACAAGGATCCACCAGTGACATTGCATCTGTGTTCTTCTCATGAACCACGGCTAGTTTCATTGCATGTCTGTTCTTCTCACAAACCACAAAAGGATCAACCAGTGTCATTGCATGTGTGTTCTTCTCATGAACCACAGCCAGTGTCATTGGATTCTGTTCTTCTCACAAACCACATAAGTATCCAGCAGTGTCATTGCATGTCTGTTCTTCTCACAAACCACACATGGATCCACCAGTGTCATTGGATGCTTGTTCTTCTCATGAACCACACATGGATCCACTAGTGTCATTGCATGTCTGTTCCTCTAAACAAACCACACATGGATCCACCTAGTGTGATTACATGTCTGTTCTTTTCATGAACCACAACTAGAGTCATTGCATGTGTGTTCTTCTAAACAAATCACACATGGATCCACCCAGTGTCATTGCATGTTTGTTCCTCTAAACAAACCACACATGGATCCACTGGTGTGATTGCATGTTTGTTCTTTTCACAAACCACACATGGATCCACCAGTGTCATTGCATGTGTGTTCTTTTCATGAACCATAACTAGAGTCATTGCATGTGTGCTCTTCTAAATAAACCACACATGGATCCACCTAGTGTGATTGCATGTCTGTCCTTTTCACAAACCACACATGGATCCACCAGTGTCATTGCATTGTGTACTTTTCATGAACCACACATGGATACACCAGTGTCATTGCATGTGTGTTCTTTTGATGAACCACAGCTAGAGTGATTGAATGTCTGTTCTTTGACAAACCACACATGGATCCACTAGTGTCATTGCATGTGTGTTCTTTTCATGAACCACAACTAGAGTCATTGCATGTGTGTTCTTCTAAATAAACCACACATGGATCCACCTAGTGTCATTGCATGTGTGTTCCTCAAAACAAACCACACATGGATCCACCTAGTGTGATTGCATGTCTGTTGTTTTCACAAACCACACATGGATCCACTAGTGTCATTGCATGTGTGTTATTTTCATGAACCACAACTACAGTCATTGCATGTGTGTTCTTGTAAACAAACCACACATGGATCCACTAGTGTCATTGCATGTGTGTTCTTCTCATGAACCACAACCAGTGTCATTGCATGTATATTCTTCTCACAAACCACACAAGGATCCACCAGTGTCATTGCATGTGTGTTCTTCTCATGAACCACAACCAGTGTCATTGGATTCTGTTCTTCTCACAAACCACATAAGTATCCACCAGTGTCATTGCATGTCTGTTCTTCTCACAAACCACACATGGATCCACCAGTGTCATTGGATGTGTGTTCTTCTCATGAACCACACATGGATCCACTAGTGTCATTGCATGTCTGTTCCTCTAAACAAACCACACATGGATCCATCTAGTGTGATTGCATGTCTGTTCTTTTCATGAACCACAACTAGAGTCATTGCATGTGTGTTCTTCTAAATAAATCACACATGGATCCAGCTAGTGTCATTACATGTTTGTTCCTCTAAACAAACCACACATGGATCCACCTGGTGTGATTGCATGTCTGTTCTTTTCACAAACCACACAAGGATCCACCAGTGTCATTGCATGTGTGTTCTTTTCATGGACCATAACTAGAGTCATTGCATGTGTGCTCTTCTAAATAAACCACACATGGATCCACCTAGTGTGATTGCATGTCTGTTCTTTTCACAAACCACACATGGATCCACCAGTGTCATTGCATTGTGTTCTTTTCATGAACCACACATGGATACACCAGTGTCATTGCATGTGTGTTCTTTTCAAGAACCACAGCTAGATTCATTGAATGACTGTTCTTTGACAAACCACACATGGATCCACCATTGTCATTGCATGTGTGTTCTTCTCATGAACCACAACCAGTGTCATTGCATGTATGTTCTTCTCACAAACAAAACACAAGGATCCACCAGTGACATTGCATCTGTGTTCTTCTCATGAACCACGGCTAGTTTCATTGCATGTCTGTTCTTCTCACAAACCACAAAAGGATCAACCAGTGTCATTGCATGTGTGTTCTTCTCATGAACCATAGCCAGTGTCATTGGATTCTGTTCTTCTCACAAACCACATAAGTATCCAGCAGTGTCATTGCATGTCTGTTCTTCTCACAAACCACACATGGATCCACCAGTGTCATTGGATGCTTGTTCTTCTCATGAACCACACATGGATCCACTAGTGTCATTGCATGTCTGTTCCTCTAAACAAACCACACATGGATCCACCTAGTGTGATTACATGTCTGTTCTTTTCATGAACCACAACTAGAGTCATTGCATGTGTGTTCTTCTAAACAAATCACACATGGATCCACCCAGTGTCATTGCATGTCTGTTCCTCTAAACAAACCACACATGGATCCACCTGGTGTGATTGCATGTCTATTCTTTTCACAAACCACACATGGATCCACCAGTGTCATTGCATGTGTGTTCTTTTCATGAACCATAACTAGAGTCATTGCATGTGTTCTCTTCTAAATAAACCACACATGGATCCACCTAGTGTGATTGCATGTCTGTTCTTTTCACAAACCACACATGGATCCACTAGTGTCATTGCATGTGTGTTCATCTCATGAACCACAACCAGTGTCATTGCATGTATATTCTTCTCACAAACCACACAAGGATCCACCAGTGTCATTGCATGTGTGTTCTTCTCACGAACCACAGCCAATGTCATTGGATTCTGGTCTTCTCACAAACCACATAAGTATCCACCAGTGTCATTGCATGTCTGTTTTCTCACAAACCACACATGGATCCACCTAGTGTGATTGCATGTCTGTTCTTTTCATGAACCACAACTAGAGTCATTGCATGTGTGTTCTTCTAAACAAATCACACATGGATCCACCTAGTGTCATTACATGTCTGTTCCTCTAAACAAACCACACAAGGATCCACCTGGTGTGCTTGCATGTCTGTTCTTTTCACAAACCACACATGGATCCACCAGTGTCATTGCATGAGTGTTCTTTTCATGAACGATAACTAGAGTCATTGCATGTGTGCTCTTCTAAATAAATCACACATGGATCCACCTAGTGTGATTGCATGTCTGTTCTTTTCACAAACCACACATGGATCCACTAGTGTCATTGCATTGTGTTCTTTTCATGAACCACACATGGATACACCAGTGTCATTGCATGTGTGTTCTTTTGATGAACCACAGCTAGAGTCATTGAATGTCTGTTCTTTGACAAACCACACATGGATCCACCAGTGTCATTGCATGTGTGTTCTTTTCATGAACCACAACTAGAGTCATTGCATGTGTGTTCTTCTAAATAAACCACACATGGATCCACCTAGTGTCATTTCATGTGTGTTCCTCAAAATAAACCACACATGGATCTACCTAGTGTGATTGCATGTCTGTTCTTTTCACAAACCACACATGGATCCACTAGTGTCATTGCATGTGTGTTCTTCTCATGAACCACAACCAGTGTCATTGCTTGTATATTCTTCTCACAAAACACACAAGGATCCACCAGTGTCATTGCATGTGTGTTCTTCTCATGAACCACAGCCAGTGTCATTGGATTCTGTTCTTCTCACAAACCACATAAGTATCCACCAAAGTGTCATTGCATGTCATTCTTCTCACAAACCACACATGGATCCACCAGTGTCATTGGATGTGTGTTCTTCTCATGAACCACACATGGATCCACTAGTGTCATTGCATGTCTGTTCCTCTAAACAAACCACACATGGATCCACCTAGTGTGATTGCATGTCTGTTCTTTTCATGAACCACAACTAGAGTCATTGCATGTGTGTTCTTCTAAACAAATCACACATGGATCCACCCAGTGTCATTGCATGTCTGTTCCTCTAAACAAACCACACATGGATCCACCTAGTGTGATTGCATGTCTGTTCTTTTCACAAACCACACATGGATCCACCAGTGTCATTGCATGTGTTCTTTTCATGAACCACACATGAATACACCAGTGTCATTGCATGTGTGTTCTTTTCATGAACCACAACTAGAGTCATTGAATGTCTGTTCTTTGACAAACCACACATGGATCCACTAGTGTCATTGCATGTGTGTTCTTTTCATGAACCACAACTAGAGTCATTGCATGTGTGTTCTTCTAAATAAACCACACATGGATCCACCTAGTGTCATTGCATGTGTGTTCCTCAAAACAAACCACACATGGATCCACCAGTGTCATTGCATGTGTGTTCTTTTCATGAACCACACATGAATACACCAGTGTCATTGCATGTGTGTTCTTTTCATGAACCACAACTAGAGTCATTGCATGTCTGTTCTTTTCACAAACCACACATGGATCCACCAGTGTCATTGCATGTGTGTTATTTTCATGAACCACAACTATAGTCATTGCATGTGTGTTCTTCTAAACAAACCACACATGGATCGACCAGTGTCATTGCATGTGTGTTCTTCTCATGAACCACAACCAGTGTCATTGCATGTATATTCTTCTCACAAACCACACAAGGATCCACCAGTGTCATTGCATGTGTGTTCTTCTCATGAACCACAGCCCGGTCATTGGATTACATTCTTCTCACAAACCACATAAGTATCCACCAGTATCATTGCATGTTTGTTCTTCTCACAAACCACACATGGATCCACCAGTGTCATTGGATGCGTGTTCTTCTCATGAACCACACATGGATCCACTAGTGTCATTGCATGTCTGTTCCTCTAAGTAAACCACACATGGATCCACCTAGTGTGATTGCATGTCTGTTCTTTTCATGAACCACAACTAGAGTCATTGCATGTGTGTTCTTCTAAACAAATCACACATGGATCCACCCAGTGTCATTGCATGTCTGTTCCTCTAAACAAACCACACATGGATCCACCTGGTGTGATTGCATGTTTGTTCTTTTCACAAACCACACATGGCTCCACCAGTGTCATTGCATGTGTGTTCTTTTCATGAACCATAACTAGAGTCATTGCATGTGTGCTCTTCTAAATAAACCACACATGGATCCACCTAGTATGATTGCATGTCTGTTCTTTTCACAAACCACACATGGATCCACCAGTGTCATTGCATTGTGTTCTTTTCATGAACCACACATGGATACACCAGTGTCATTGCATGTGTGTTCTTTTCATGAACCACAGCTAGAGTCATTGAATGTCTGTTCTTTGACAAACCACACATGGATCCACCAGTGTCATTGCATGTGTGTTCTTTTCATGAACCACAACTAGAGTCATTGCATGTGTGTTCTTCTAAATAAACCACACATGGATCCACCTAGTGTCATTTCATGTGTGTTCCTCAAAATAAACCACACATGGATCTACCTAGTGTGATTGTATGTCTGTTCTTTTCACAAACCACACATGGATCCACTAGTGTCATTGCATGTGTGTTCTTCTCATGAACCACAACCAGTGTCATTGCTTGTATATTCTTCTCACAAAACACACAAGGATCCACCAGTGTCATTGCATGTGTGTTCTTCTCATGAACCACAGCCAGTGTCATTGGATTCTGTTCTTCTCACAAACCACATAAGTATCCACCAGTGTCATTGCATGTCAGTTCTTCTCACAAACCACAGATGGATCCACCAGTGTCATTGGATGTGTGTTCTTCTCATGAACGACACATGGATCCACTAGTGTCATTGCATGTCTGTTCCTCTAAACAAACCACACATGGATCCACCTAGTGTGATTGCATGTCTGTTCTTTTCATGAACCACAACTAGAGTCATTGCATGTGTGTTCTTCTAAACAAATCACACATGGATCTACCCAGTGTCATTGCATGTCTGTTCCTCTAAACAAACCACACATGGATCCACCTAGTGTGATTGCATGTCTGTTCTTTTCACAAACCACACATGGATCCACCAGTGTCATTGCATGTGTGTTCTTTTCATGAACCACACATGAATACACCAGTGTCATTGCATGTGTGTTCTTTTCATGAACCACAACTAGAGTCATTGAATATCTGTTCTTTGACAAACCACACATGGATCCACTAGTGTCATTGCATGTGTGTTCTTTTCATGAACCACAACTAGAGTCATTGCATGTGTGTTCTTCTGAATAAACCACACATGGATCCACCTAGTGTCATTGCATGTGTGTTCCTCAAAACAAACCACACATGGATCCACCTAGTGTGATTGCATGTATGTTCTTTTCACAAACCACACATGGATCCACCAGTGTCATTGCATGTGTGTTATTTTCATGAACCACAACTACAGTCATTGAATGTGTGTTCTTCTAAACAAACCACACATGGATCCACCAGTGTCATTGCATGTGTGTTCTTCTCATGAACCACAACCAGTGTCATTGCATGTATATTCTTCTCACAAACCACACAAGGATCCACCAGTGTCATTGCATGTGTGTTCTTCTCATGGACCACAGCCAGTGTCATTGGATTCTGTTCTTCTCACAAACCACATAAGTATCCACCAGTATCATTGCATGTTTGTTCTTCTCACAAACCACACATGGATCCACCAGTGTCATTGGATGCGTGTTCTTCTCATGAACCACACATGGATCCACTAGTGTCATTGCATGTCTGTTCCTCTAAGTAAACCACACATGGATCCACCTAGTGTGATTGCATGTCTGTTCTTTTCATGAACCACAACTAGAGTCATTGCATGTGTTCTTCTAAACAAATCACACATGGATCCACCCAGTGTCATTGCATGTCTGTTCCTCTAAACAAACCACACATGGATCCACCTGGTGTGATTGCATGTTTGTTCTTTTCACAAACCACACATGGCTCCACCAGTGTCATTGCATGTGTGTTCTTTTCATGAACCATAACTAGAGTCATTGCATGTGTGCTCTTCTAAATAAACCACACATGGATCCACCTAGTGTGATTGCATGTCTGTTCTTTTCACAAACCACACATGGATCCACCAGTGTCATTGCATTGTGTTCTTTTCATGAACCACACATGGATACACCAGTGTCATTGCATGTGTGTTCTTTTCATGAACCACAGCTAGAGTCATTGAATGTCTGTTCTTTGACAAACCACACATGGATCCACCAGTGTCATTGCATGTGTGTTCTTTTCATGAACCACAACTAGAGTCATTGCATGTGTGTTCTTCTAAATAAACCACACATGGATCCACCTAGTGTCATTTCATGTGTGTTCCTCAAAATAAACCACACATGGATCTACCTAGTGTGATTGCATGTCTGTTCTTTTCACAAACCACACATGGATCCACTAGTGTCATTGCATGTGTGTTCTTCTCATGAACCACAACCAGTGTCATTGCTTGTATATTCTTCTCACAAAACACACAAGGATCCACCAGTGTCATTGCATGTGTGTTCTTCTCATGAACCACAGCCAGTGTCATTGGATTCTGTTCTTCTCACAAACCACATAAGTATCCACCAGTGTCATTGCATGTCAGTTCTTCTCACAAACCACAGATGGATCCACCAGTGTCATTGGATGTGTGTTCTTCTCATGAACCACACATGGATCCACTAGTGTCATTGCATGTCTATTCCTCTAAACAAACCACACATGGATCCACCTAGTGTGATTGCATGTCTGTTCTTTTCATTAACCACAACTAGAGTCATTGCATGTGTGTTCTTCTAAACAAATCACACATGGATCCACCCAGTGTCATTGCATGTCTGTTCCTCTAAACAAACCACACATGGATCCACCTAGTGTGATTGCATGTCTGTTCTTTTCACAAACCACACATGGATCCACCAGTGTCATTGCATGTGTGTTCTTTTCATGAACCACACATGAATACACCAGTGTCATTGCATGTGTGTTCTTTTCATGAACCACAACTAGAGTCATTGAATGTCTCTTCTTTGACAAACCACACATGGATCCACTAGTGTCATTGCATGTGTGTTCTTTTCATGAACCACAACTAGAGTCATTGCATGTGTGTTCTTCTGAATAAACCACACATGGATCCACCTAGTGTCATTGCATGTGTGTTCCTCAAAACAAACCACACATGGATCCACCTAGTGTGATTGCATGTCTGTTCTTTTCACAAACCACACATGGATCCACCAGTGTCATTGCATGTGTGTTATTTTCATGAACCACAACTACAGTCATTGCATGTGTGTTCTTCTAAACAAACCACACATGGATCCACCAGTGTCATTGCATGTGTGTTCTTCTCATGAACCACAACCAGTGTCATTGCATGTATATTCTTCTCACAAACCACACAAGGATCCACCAGTGTCATTGCATGTGTGTTCTTCTCATGGACCACAGCCAGTGTCATTGGATTCTGTTCTTCTCACAAACCACATAAGTATCCACCAGTATCATTGCATGTTTGTTCTTCTCACAAACCACACATGGATCCACCAGTGTCATTGGATGCGTGTTCTTCTCATGAACCACACATGGATCCACTAGTGTCATTGCATGTCTGTTCCTCTAAGTAAACCACACATGGATCCACCTAGTGTGATTGCATGTCTGTTCTTTTCATGAACCACAACTAGAGTCATTGCATGTGTGTTCTTCTAAACAAATCACACATGGATCCACCCAGTGTCATTGCATGTCTGTTCCTCTAAACAAACCACACATGGATCCACCTGGTGTGATTGCATGTTTGTTCTTTTCACAAACCACACATGGCTCCACCAGTGTCATTGCATGTGTGTTCTTTTCATGAACCATAACTAGAGTCATTGCATGTGTGCTCTTCTAAATAAACCACACATGGATCCACCTAGTGTGATTGCATGTCTGTTCTTTTCACAAACCACACATGGATCCACCAGTGTCATTGCATTGTGTTCTTTTCATGAACCACACATGGATACACCAGTGTCATTGCATGTGTGTTCTTTTCATGAACCACAGCTAGACTCATTGAATGTCTGTTCTTTGACAAACCACACATGGATCCACCAGTGTCATTGCATGTGTGTTCTTTTCATGAACCACAACTAGAGTCATTGCATGTGTGTTCTTCTAAATAAACCACACATGGATCCACCTAGTGTCATTTCATGTGTGTTCCTCAAAATAAACCACACATGGATCTACCTAGTGTGATTGCATGTCTGTTCTTTTCACAAACCACACATGGATCCACTAGTGTCATTGCATGTGTGTTCTTCTCATGAACCACAACCAGTGTCATTGCTTGTATATTCTTCTCACAAAACACACAAGGATCCACCAGTGTCATTGCATGTGTGTTCTTCTCATGAACCACAGCCAGTGTCATTGGATTCTGTTCTTCTCACAAACCACATAAGTATCCACCAGTGTCATTGCATGTCAGTTCTTCTCACAAACCACAGATGGATCCACCAGTGTCATTGGATGTGTGTTCTTCTCATGAACCACACATGGATCCACTAGTGTCATTGCATGTCTGTTCCTCTAAACAAACCACACATGGATCCACCTAGTGTGATTGCATGTCTGTTCTTTTCATTAACCACAACTAGAGTCATTGCATGTGTGTTCTTCTAAACAAATCACACATGGATCCACCGATGTCATTGCATGTCTGTTCCTCTAAACAAACCACATGGATCCACCTAGTGTGATTGCATGTCCATTCTTTTCACAAACCACACATGGATCCACCAGTGTCATTGCATGTGTGTTCTTTTCATGAACCACACATGAATACACCAGTGTCATTGCATGTGTGTTCTTTTCATGAACCACAACTAGAGTCATTGAATGTCTGTTCTTTGACAAACCACACATGGATCCACTAGTGTCATTGCATGTGTGTTCTTTTCATGAACCACAACTAGAGTCATTGCATGTGTGTTCTTCTAAATAAACCACACATGGATCCACCTAGTGTCATTGCATGTGTGTTCCTCAAAACAAACCACACATGGATCCACCTAGTGTGATTGCATGTCTGTTCTTTTCACAAACCACACATGGATCCACCAGTGTCATTGCATGTGTGTTATTTTCATGAACCACAACTACAGTCATTGCATGTGTGTTCTTCTAAACAAACCACACATGGATCCACCAGTGTCATTGCATGTGTGTTCTTCTCATGAACCACAACCAGTGTCATTGCATGTATATTCTTCTCACAAACCACACAAGGATCCACCAGTGTCATTGCATGTGTGTTCTTCTCATGAACCACAGCCAGTGTCATTGGATTCTGTTCTTCTCACAAACCACATAAGTATCCACCAGTATCATTGCATGTCTGTTCTTCTCACAAACCACACATGGATCCACCAGTGTCATTGGATGCGTGTTCTTCTCATGAACCACACATGGATCCACTAGTGTCATTGCATGTCTGTTCCTCTAAGTAAACCACACATGGATCCACCTAGTGTGATTGCATGTCTGTTCTTTTCATGAACCACAACTAGAGTCATTGCATGTGTGTTCTTCTAAACAAATCACACATGGATCCACCCAGTGTCATTGCATGTCTGTTCCTCTAAACAAACCACACATGGATCCACCTGGTGTGATTGCATGTTTGTTCTTTTCACAAACCACACATGGCTCCACCAGTGTCATTGTATGTGTGTTCTTTTCATGAACCATAACTAGAGTCATTGCATGTGTGCTCTTCTAAATAAACCACACATGGATTCACCTAGTGTGATTGCATGTCTGTTCTTTTCACAAACCACACATGGATCCACCAGTGTCATTGCATTGTGTTCTTTTCATGAACCACACATGGATACACCAGTGTCATTGCATGTGTGTTCTTTTCATGAACCACAGCTAGAGTGATTGAATGTCTGTTCTTTGACAAACCACACATGGATCCACTAGTGTCATTGCATGTGTGTTCTTTTCATGAACCACAACTAGAGTCATTGCATGTGTGTTCTTCTAAATAAACCACACATGGATCCACCTAGTGTCATTGCATGTGTGTTCCTCAAAACAAACCACACATGGATCCACCTAGTGTGATTGCATGTCTATTCTTTTCACAAACCACACATGGATCCACCAGTGTCATTGCATGTGTGTTATTTTCATGAACCACAACTACAGTCATTGCATGTGTGTTCTTCTAAACAAACCACACATGGATCCACCAGTGTCATTGCATGTGTGTTCTTCTCATGAACCACAACCAGTGTCATTGCATGTATATTCTTCTCACAAACCACACAAGGATCCACCAGTGTCATTGCATGTGTGTTCTTCTCATGAACCACAGCCAGTGTCATTGGATTCTGTTCTTCTCACAAACCACATAAGTATCCACCAGTATCATTGCATGTCTGTTCTTCTCACAAACCACACATGGATCCACCAGTGTCATTGGATGCGTGTTCTTCTCATGAACCACACATGGATCCACTAGTGTCATTGCATGTCTGTTCCTCTAAGCAAACCACACATGGATCCACCTAGTGTGATTGCATGTCTGTTCTTTTCATGAACCACAACTAGAGTCATTGCATGTGTGTTCTTCTAAACAAATCACACATGGATCCACCACTGGCATTGCATGTACATTCCTCTAAACAAACCACACATGGATCCACCTAGTGTGATTGCATGTTTGTTCTTTTCACAAACCACACATGGATCCACCAGTGTCATTGCATGTGTGTTCTTTTCATGAACCATAACTAGAGTCATTGCATGTGTGCTCTTCTAAATAAACCACACATGGATCCACCTAGTGTGATTGCATGTCTGTTCTTTTCACAAACCACACATGGATCCACAAGTGTCATTGCATTGTGTTCTTTCCATGAACCACACATGGATACACCAGTGTCATTGCATGTGTGTTCTTTTCATGAACCACAGCTAGAGTGATTGAATGTCTGTTCTTTGACAAACCACACATGGATCCACTAGTGTCATTGCATGTGTGTTCTTTTCATGAACCACAACTAGAGTCATTGCATGTGTGTTCTTCTAAATAAACCACACATGGATCCACCTAGTGTCATTGCATGTGTGTTCCTCAAAACAAACCACACATGGATCCACCTAGTGTGATTGCATGTCTGTTGTTTTCACAAACCACACATGGATCCACCAGTGTCATTGCATGTGTGTTATTTTCATGAACCACAACTACAGTCATTGCATGTGTGTTCTTGTAAACAAACCACACATGGATCCACTAGTGTCATTGCATGTGTGTTCTTCTCATGAACCACAACCAGTGTCATTGCATGTATATTCTTCTCACAAACCACACAAGGATCCACCAGTGTCATTGCATGTGTGTTCTTCTCATGAACCACAGCCAGTGTCATTGGATTCTGTTCTTCTCACAAACCACATAAGTATCCACCAGTGTCATTGCATGTCTGTTCTTCTCACAAACCACACATGGATCCACCAGTGTCATTGGATGTGTGTTCTTCTCATGAACCACACATGGATCCACTAGTGTCATTGCATGTCTATTCCTCTAAACAAACCACACATGGATCCATCTAGTGTGATTGCATGTCTGTTCTTTTCATGAACCACAACTAGAGTCATTGCATGTGTGTTCTTCTAAATAAATCACACATGGATCCAGCTAGTGTCATTACATGTTTGTTCCTCTAAACAAACCACACATGGATCCACACAGGTGATTGCATGTCTGTTCTTTTCACAAACCACACAAGGATCCACCAGTGTCATTGCATGTGTGTTCTTTTCATGGACCATAACTAGAGTCATTGCATGTGTGCTCTTCTAAATAAACCACACATGGATCCACCTAGTGTGATTGCATGTCTGTTCTTTTCACAAACCACACATGGATCCACCAGTGTCATTGCATTGTGTTCTTTTCATGAACAACACATGGATACACCAGTGTCATTACATGTGTGTTCTTTTCATGAACCACAGCTAGAGTCATTGAATGTCTGTTCTTTGACAAACCACACATGGATCCACTAGTGTCATTGCATGTGTGTTCTTTTCATGAACCACAACTAGAGTCATTGCATGTGTGTTCTTCTAAATAAACCACATGGATCCACCTAGTTTCATTGCATGTGCTCCTCTAAATAAACCACACATGGATCCACCTAGTGTGATTGCATGTCTGTTCTTTTCACAAACCACACATGGATCCACTAGTGTCATTGCATGTGTGTTCTTCTCATGAACCACAACCAGTGTCATTGCATGTATATTCTTCTCACAAACCACAAAAGGATCAACCAGTGTCATTGCATGTGTGTTCTTCTCATGAACCACAGCCAGTGTCATTGGATTCTGTTCTTCTCACAAACCACATAAGTATCCACCAGTGTCATTGCATGTCTGTTCTTCTCACAAACCACACATGGATCCACCAGTGTCATTGGATGTGTGTTCTTCTCATGAACCACACATGGATCCACTAATGTCATTGCATGTCTGTTCCTCTAAACAAACCACACATGGATCCACCTAGTGTGATTGCATGTCTGTTCTTTTCATGAACCACAACTAGAGTCATTGCATGTGTGTTCTTCTAAACAAATCACACATGGATCCACCCACTGTCATTGCATGTCTGTTCCTCTAAACAAACCACACATGGATCCACCTGGTGTGATTGCATGTTCTTTTCACAAACCACACATGGATCCACCAGTGTCATTGCATGTGTGTTCTTTTCATGAACCATAACTAGAGTCATTGCATGTGTTCTCTTCTAAATAAACCACACATGGATCCACCTAGTGTGATTGGATGTCTGTTCTTTTCAGAAACCACACATGGATCCACCAGTGTCATTGCATTGTGTTCTTTTCATAAACCACACATGGATACACCAGTGTCATTGCATTTGTGTTCTTTTCATGAACCACAGCTAGAGTCATTGAATGTCTGTTCTTTGACAAACCACACATGGATCCACCATTGTCATTGCATGTGTGTTCTTATCATGAACCACAACCAGTGTTATTGCATGTATGTTCTTCTCACAAACCACACAAGGATCCACCAGTGACATTGCATCTGTGTTCTTCTCAAGAAACACAACTAGTTTCATTGCTTGTCTGTTCTTCTTAGAAACCACATAAGGATCCACCAGTGTCATTGGATGTTTGTTCTTCTCATGAACCACATGGATCCACTAGTGTCATTGCATGTCTGTTCTCCTCATGAACAACACATGGATCCACTAGTGTCATTGCATGTCTGTTCTTTTCATGAACCAAGTCATTGCATGTCTGTTCTTTTCACAAACCACACATGGATCAACCAGTGTCATTGCATGTTTGTTATTTTGATGAACCACAACTAGAGTCATTGCATGTGTGTTCTTCTAAACAAACCACACATGGATCCACCTAGTGTGATTGCATGTCTGTTCTTTACACAAATCACACATGGATCGACCGGGGTCATCGCATGTGTGTTCTTCTCATGAACCACAACCAGTGTCATTGCATGTATGTTCTTCTCATAAACCACACATAGATCCACCAGTGTCATTGCGTGTGTGTTCTTCTCACAAACCACACATGGATCCACCAGTGTCATTGCATGTCTGTTCTTTTCATGAACCATCACTAGAGTCATTGCATGTGTGCTCTTCTAAATAAACCACACATGGATCCACCTAGTGTGATTGGATGTCTGTTCTTTTCACAAACCACACATGGATCCACTAGTGTCATTGCATTGCGTTCTTTTCATGAACCACACATGGATACACCAGTGTCATTGCATGTGTGTTCTTTTCATGAACCACAGCTAGATTCATTGAATGACTGTTCTTTGACAAACCACACATGGATCCACCATTGTCATTGCATGTGTGTTCTTCTCATGAACCACAACCAGTGTCATTGCATGTATGTTCTTCTCACAAACAAAACACAAGGATCCACCAGTGACATTGCATCTGTGTTCTTCTCATGAACCA
This sequence comes from Avena insularis, assembly GCA_023614405.1. Classification (NCBI taxonomy): domain Eukaryota; kingdom Viridiplantae; phylum Streptophyta; class Magnoliopsida; order Poales; family Poaceae; genus Avena; species Avena insularis. Next base: position 518,464,474 of record CM042688.1, on the reverse strand, counting down.
CGACTAGTTTCATTGCATGTCTGTCTTCTCACAAACCACAAAAGGATCAACCAGTGTCATTGCATGTGTGTTCTTCTCATGAACCACAGCCAGTGTCATTGGATTCTGTTCTTCTCACAAACCACATAAGTATCCAGCAGTGTCATTGCATGTACATTCTTCTCACAAACCACACATGGATCCACAGTGTCATTGGATGCTTGTTCTTCTCATGAACCACACATGGATCCACTAGTGTCATTGCATGTCTGTTCCTCTAAACAAACCACACATGGATCCACCTAGTGTGATTACATGTCTGTTCTTTTCATGAACCACAACTAGAGTCATTGCATGTGTGTTCTTCTAAACAAATCACACATGGATCCACCCAGTGTCATTGCATGTTTGTTCCTCTAAACAAACCACACATGGATCCACTGGTGTGATTGCATGTTTGTTCTTTTCACAAACCACACATGGATCCACCAGTGTCATTGCATGTGTGTTCTTTTCATGAACCATAACTAGAGTCATTGCATGTGTGCTCTTCTAAATAAACCACACATGGATCCACCTAGTGTGATTGCATGTCATCCCTTTTCACAAACCACACATGGATCCACCAGTGTCATTGCATTGTGTACTTTTCATGAACCACACATGGATACACCAGTGTCATTGCATGTGTGTTCTTTTGATGAACCACAGCTAGAGTGATTGAATGTCTGTTCTTTGACAAACCACACATGGATCCACTAGTGTCATTGCATGTGTGTTCTTTTCATGAACCACAACTAGAGTCATTGCATGTGTGTTCTTCTAAATAAACCACCCATGGATCCACCTAGTGTCATTGCATGTGTGTTCCTCAAAACAAACCACACATGGATCCACCTAGTGTGATTGCATGTCTGTTGTTTTCACAAACCACACATGGATCCACTAGTGTCATTGCATGTGTGTTATTTTCATGAACCACAACTACAGTCATTACATGTGTGTTCTTGTAAACAAACCACACATGGATCCACTAGTGTCATTGCATGTGTGTTCTTCTCATGAACCACAACCAGTGTCATTGCATGTATATTCTTCTCACAAACCACACAAGGATCCACCAGTGTCATTGCATGTGTGTTCTTCTCATGAACCACAACCAGTGTCATTGGATTCTGTTCTTCTCACAAACCACATAAGTATCCACCAGTGTCATTGCATGTCTGTTCTTCTCACAAACCACACATGGATCCACCAGTGTCATTAGATGTGTGTTCTTCTCATGAACCACACATGGATCCACTAGTGTCATTGCATGTCTGTTCCTCTAAACAAACCACACATGGATCCATCTAGTGTGATTGCATGTCTGTTCTTTTCATGAACCACAACTAGAGTCATTGCATGTGTGTTCTTCTAAATAAATCACACATGGATCCAGCTAGTGTCATTACATGTTTGTTCCTCTAAACAAACCACACATGGATCCACCTGGTGTGATTGCATGTCTGTTCTTTTCACAAACCACACAAGGATCCACCAGTGTCATTGCATGTGTGTTCTTTTCATGGACCATAACTAGAGTCATTGCATGTGTGCTCTTCTAAATAAACCACACATGGATCCACCTAGTGTGATTGCATGTCTGTTCTTTTCACAAACCACACATGGATCCACCAGTGTCATTGCATTGTGTTCTTTTCATGAACCACACATGGATACACCAGTGTCATTGCATGTGTGTTCTTTTCAAGAACCACAGCTAGATTCATTGAATGACTGTTCTTTGACAAACCACACATGGATCCACCATTGTCATTGCATGTGTGTTCTTCTCATGAACCACAACCAGTGTCATTGCATGTATGTTCTTCTCACAAACAAAACACAAGGATCCACCAGTGACATTGCATCTGTGTTCTTCTCATGAACCACGGCTAGTTTCATTGCATGTCTGTTCTTCTCACAAACCACAAAAGGATCAACCAGTGTCATTGCATGTGTGTTCTTCTCATGAACCACAACCAGTGTCATTGGATTCTGTTCTTCTCACAAACCACATATGTATCCAGCAGTGTCATTGCATGTCTGTTCTTCTCACAAACCACACATGGATCCACCAGTGTCATTGGATGCTTGTTCTTCTCATGAACCACACATGGATCCACTAGTGTCATTGCATGTCTGTTCCTCTAAACAAACCACACATGGATCCACCTAGTGTGATTACATGTCTGTTCTTTTCATGAACCACAACTAGAGTCATTGCATGTGTGTTCTTCTAAACAAATCACACATGGATTCACCCAGTGTCATTGCATGTCTGTTCCTCTAAACAAACCACACATGGATCCACCTGGTGTGATTGCATGTCTATTCTTTTCACAAACCACACATGGATCCACCAGTGTCATTGCATGTGTGTTCTTTTCATGAACCATAACTAGAGTCATTGCATGTGTTCTCTTCTAAATAAACCACACATGGATCCACCTAGTGTGATTGCATGTCTGTTCTTTTCACAAACCACACATGGATCCACTAGTGTCATTGCATGTGTGTTCTTCTCATGAACCACAACCAGTGTCATTGCATGTATATTCTTCTCACAAACCACACAAGGATCCACCAGTGTCATTGCATGTGTGTTCTTGTCACATCCCAAATTTTAGATTTGGTCTTGCATATCATTCATTGCATCGCATCATATCTTACCATGCATTACCGTCGAGTAGAGAGGATCGACGAAACGCTATTTGCAAAACCCCGTTTCTCCTTCGCTTCGAGTTTCCTGCGGGAGGCTTCAGAGGGGCTTGCTACAACCACCCCTGTAGGTTCGAGCTTTCGCTCAAACTTCGACTGAAGGTTGTTCCTCGACGTCTGAACCCGTAGGCGTGAAAATCGCTCAATCGGAGTTCGATGCAAAAGACTCGGACGTTTAGTAAACCGCCGGAAAACGGTCCGAAAATCCGGTCCGATTTCCGATTTGTATTCCATTTATTGTCCGTTTCTGTTTCAGTTTTTTTTTTTTTTTTTTTTCACGCGTGGGACTTCTTAAAGGCTGCCTCGTTTTCCGTGCCCACCTACCGCCGCCAGACCTCCCCTCGCGCTCCTCCTCTGGTACGCGTAGCCGCCGCTTCGCTTACGCCGCTGCCCCTCCGTCGCCGTTAATCGCCGCGCGTCATTGCGGGTTCGTCGCCGCCTCTTTCCGTTCCGTGCTCGCGTCTCCATCGCCGCCGCTAAGCTGCGCTGCAGATCGCCAGCGACGCGCCGCGTTTATTATTCCGGAGCCGTAGTTGACCGTGTGTACTGCAGGAGTTTCCACGCCACCGGATCCGATCGTTGCCGCCGTCCGAGCTCGCCGGAGTTCGTTGCAGTCCGTTTCGGTAAGACAGCAGCCACCGTCAGATCTCGATCAGCGGCTTAGATCGTTGACTGGTCAGCACTCCAGACGTTGACTAGTCAGAGGCCCCAGACGTTGACTGGTCAGACGCTTGATCGGCGCCATCATCGAACCGCTTGACTGGGTCAATTTCGTTAATCCTATTAGTTGACAGATTTGGTAGAATCTTGTAAATTGCGTAGAAATTAAATCGCTTGGCCAAAATTTGCAAATAAAATGCACGCGTTCAGTGAGTCGTAGAATCTCGCTGTAGCTTTGGTTCAGATTTTACTGTCAGGTTTAGTACAGTTTAATCAAACTAGTTAGTGGCCTTTTCAGAGTAATAAATTCGTAGTAAAAGTTTCGTAGCTCAAAAATCGCGTATGATATGTCCCTGAACTCGTATGAACGAGGGAATCTCATCGTGAAATAAAAGATAGGCTTACAGTAAAAACTTCTGCAGTATTTGTCTAATGGCTTTCTGCAGTGTTTTAATTACTCGGGATGTTTTATAACTCCTTTTTGAGTAATTCCAATTGGTACTGTTTCTTATCAGCGATGCCTATGGGGTAGAATTTTTCTAGGATTTTACAAACAGTATACTACCGGTAGTGAATTATTTAAGTTCTAGCTCTAGTAGTGATCACCACTTTTGGTTAATAGTTTCCCTTGCGCCAAATCTATTTTCCATGCATGTATTCGGTAGTAATATGTATTAGTATTATGTGGTGCAGCTGTAGCACCAATTCACTTGCCGTTCTTGCATTCATGCATCATCTTTGTTGCATATGTTTGTGAATTGTTTGTTTATAGATGCAATTGTGTCGTGTAGATTGTGGAGTGCAACCCTTGCTCGTGTGTGGATTGTTCTTCCGACCGCTACAACCAAGGCAAGTAGATGCTACTTTGTTCATGATATCATCCTACTATTTTCAATGCATTGTCGTGTATTTTGTAGATGCATGTGTAGGATGATACTATCGCTATGCTATGTCCTATTATGTGGTAGGGTTTTCCTTGTAGATGAACCACCGTTGTAGATGTGCTTAGCCATGCTATGTTGAACGAGGGCTGGGTTACATCATTGATACTTGTTTTCTCAAAGTTTTGGTTTGTGAAAACTAAAACAACAATCAATGAACCCCACAGGTGTGATGGTATTGATAAATTTTGGTGGTTTCATTGCGGAAAGGCACCGGGTATCAAGAGAATGATTGGCTTCTTTATTGTGTAGCTTACGTGTACAACCATGTGCCAATAATGGAATGGGCGGTTGGTTGGACTTAGTAGGTTGTGGTAACTCGAACCCGCGTATCCAGAGATGTAGAATTTTGGTAGGTTGGACCGGTGCGCGTCGGGATTGAGGAGCTACTTCCCGAACAGTCTCTTCTTGGTCTTCTCCCTATCATCACCCAAAATGAGAGTGATGGTACGAGCTGGGCTGGCCAAGTCACATGGGTAAAGTGTACTAACCTCTGCAGAGTGTATAATCTAATCGATTAGCCGTGTCCCCGGTTATGGACATCTGAGTTGCTAGATATTGATTCCATGACATGTTTCTCGCTCATTCTAATTTCATAATTGTTTTAATCTTGTTGGGTTAACTTAATTGGGATCTTTTCAAAGAAAATTCAAAACTGTTTATGAAAGTAGGACAAAGTTATTTGCAAATGCAAGCCAGACACAGCTCCACTTGCCAAATATGCATGTAGTTGTTAGTACTATTGTCTCCTTTACTAGCTCTACTTGCCATACATTCCATGTATTGACCCTTCGGGGCTGTTGCGTTTTATGCTGCAGGTTATTCCGATTCTGATTGATCGTTATAGGCCACGGTACTCCACTCGGCACTTGTTCACTTGTGGGCAATTTGAAGAATGGAGGATTTATCTCGCTTTTGTTGCTACCTGAACAATTTGAGCTAGCTCTATGCTAAGCTTTTACATTGTAATAATGGTACTCTGGATCTTGTAGATCATGATACACGGTTATTTGCTATGATTATCTATCTTACTCTATTGTGGGCCAATGAACCGATCCAGGGATTGGCATGTCACATAGAGGCCACGGTCTTTTCAGAACCGGGGTGTCACAGGATGGTATCAGAGCCCGTGTGTCGATCAGAGATCGTGACCTAGAATTGGATTAGGAAGCCATAGATTTATTAAAGCCTATATTAACTCTATCTTTCATCTTATGCCTTTCACCGTGAAATTCTTACCATATGCTATTCTCACACTTTCCTCTTTTACTTGATAGATGGGAGAAGTCAGGACTGAGTATGTCACCATGGAGTCACCAAGGCCCTTTGCAAGGCAGTTAGCTCAGCTCTCTCAGTCATTGGGATTGCCACTGCCTATGTTCAAGGGAAGAAGGCTGTACACCTATGGATATGGAGAGGATGCATGGGAGATCACTACCTTCATATTCAGAGATGCCTTGCCAAACCGGTGCACTTGATCTACACCAAGACCTCATGGCGGGGACTTGGAATCAACTTGGCCATACATGAAGCCCTGTCTGCCAGTGCCATCAAGTCCGACACCTACTACGGCAGATTCACCCTACCGTGACTATGGAAGGCGTGATGAAGATGGGAACATTGTGGTTACCCCGGCAGGAACAACATGCGCCGCCGGAGGCACATAGAGGACATGGAAAGGGAGAATGGAGCTCTAGCAGAGAAGGTGAGGATGATAAAGGAGATTGCAGATTTTACTAGCAATGGTATGGTGGTCCAAGGACAGGAGATTGACACTTTGCATGAAGCTGTGGGAGTTCTGAGAATGCCTGATAGCCAGAGATGCAACCATAGCACATCTTCATGGTAATGCGTGCGGAGAACACCCGAACATACAAAGAACTGCAAGGGACAGTCCAGGAAAGGGATCAAACTATTGAAGCTATGACAGCCCAGATTGCCGCTCTCCAAGCACAGATGAATCCACCCTCTGATGATGACAATGGAGATGATGGCAACAATGGGGATGATGATGACAGTGGAGATGATGATGATGAGGACGAGGATGATGATGATGGAGACGATGATGGTGGAGGAGATGAAGTTGTTGTTGTAGCAGCTGAGGATGAAGAAGAAGAGGAGGATCCAGAAGAGGTGGAGTTTGAAGTCTCAAGTGATGGTTCAGGAGAGGTGTATACTCCGCCGCCATGGTTGTACCGCGAGCCGAAGCGCCAACGCATGACCGCAAGGGCCTACCTCAAACTCTTCAAGAAGTAGATAGAAGTCCACCAATTAGTCCTCGTTAGGCGAAATCGTTAGGATTATTCTCGATTGTTGTGATACTTAGTTCGTGTTAGTGTAAGAGTGTTTAGATGCTTATTTGTGTACTCCAATATCTCAGGAATTATTTGTGCAAATTATATGAAAGAGTTATGGCAATTTGGTTACTATCTGTGTTGTTTTCGCTGCAGTTTTTCTGCTGATACAGCAGTACTGCGCGATTTTTCATATTTTTCTGGTAACTCGGAAAAATCTGAAAAAAATTGGGCTCATGCGGAACTTCCTGTTCTATATGCACAAAAATTGGCTTAATTTTCTGACGAGTTTAAGTCAGGCGGAAAAATTCGCGAACACAGCAGAACTGTTCTGTCAGAATTGCTGTTTTGTCGTTTTGATGCTCAATTGTTTAGTTAACCATTGCCAACTCTTGCAAAACTATTTCAGTAGGTATATACTGCTAGGATAACACCTGGGATGTTGCTGGATCGCTTGCTTGCTGATGTGTTGCTTGGTTGTGATTGTCTGCTATTGTTTGTTGTTGTTTGATCATATGCATGGGTAGAATCCTATTATCGTAGTTGATTCTTTCTAAACTTACCTGTGCTGGAGGAGATATGATAGCTAGCGCGGGATGCCGCGATTTAACTGTGAAGATTGGAACACACAACTTCATTGCACATTTGGTAGTGTTGGATTCACAAGGATTAGACGTTATTCTGGGTATGGATTAGATGTCTATGCATGGGGGACACATAGATTGTGCACAGCGAGCTGTTTCACTCAAAACCCCGGATGGTAAGAGGATTAGATTCAAGTCAGCCGCACGACCAGGAAGGTGTAAGCTGAATTCTCTTAAGGGGGTTAGCATGGATACTGTGCCAGTGATTAGGGATTACCCCGACGTGTTTCCGGAAGAACTGCCAGGGATGCCACCTGACAGAGATGTAGAGTTTCTTATCGACCTGATGCCGGGAACAGGACCTATAGCAAAGAAACCATATAAGATGGATGTCGATGAGCTGAAGGAATTGAAGAAATAGTTGAAGGAACAACTGGAAAAGGGATTCATTCAGCCTAGTGCGTCGTCATGGGGAGCACCTGTTCTATTTGTGGAGAAGAAAGACAGCACCAAGAGATTAGTGGTAGACTATCGCTCACTGAATGAAGTAACCATCAAGAACAAGTACCCTCTGCCGAACATAAATGATTTGTTTGATCAACTGGAAGGAGCAAAGGTGTTTAGCAAGATTGATCTGCGATCAGGCTACTTTCAATTGAAGATCCGAGAGGAGGATGTACCAAAAACCGCCTTCACCACTAGGTATGGTCTATATGAGTATACAGTTATGTCTTTTGGACTAACGAATGCCCCTGCGTATTTCATGACCATGATGAACAAGGTATTTATGGAGTACTTGGACAAGTTCGTGGTGGTGTTTATTGATGACATACTGATATATTCCAAGGATGATGCTGAGCATGAGAAGCATCTGCGACTGATTATGGAGAAACTGAGAGAACACCAGCTGTACGCCAAATTCAGCAAGTGTGAATTCTGGCTTAACACTGTTGGGTTTCTTGGACACGTAGTGTCAGGAGAAGGAATTGCTGTTGATCCAAACAAAGTGACTGCAGTAACAGAGTGGGAAGCACCCAAGAATGCGGGAGATTCAAGCTTTTGGGACTTTGGATATTACCGGTTCATAGAAAACTTTTCTTAGATTGCTAAGCCGTTGACTGAACTTCAAGAAGGAGAGGAAGTTTGAATGGTCGATGTATGTGAAGCCAGCTTTCGAGAACTGAAGCGTCGACTAATGCTTCTGCCTACGTGTTTACCAGATCTTCAGAAGGATTTCCAAGTGTACTGTGATGCTTCACGACAGGGACTTGGGAGTGTGCTGATGCAAGATGGGAGAGTAGTGTCATATGCCTCGCGACAACTCAAGCACCATGAGCGGAATTACCCCACACACGACTTGGAGTTAGCGTCAGTGGTTCATGCGCTCAAGGTATGGAGGCATTACTTAATGGGAAAACACTGTGATGTGTACACCGACCACAAGAGCCTGAAGTACATATTTACGTATGAACTGAACATGAGACAAATGAGATGGTTGGAACTTATCAAGGATTATGATATGAATCTACAATACCACCCAGGAAAGGCCAATGTAGTAGCAGATGCTCTGAGCCGGAAGGTTTATGCCAATGGATTGACAATTGGTGAATTGCCTGAGGATTTGTGCAAGCAATTCAAGGACCTTAGACTGGAAGTAGTATCTGAGGGATATTTAGCTACAATGGAAGTCCAACCGACGCTACAGGACAGGATCGTAAAGGCTCAAGTGGGAGACAAGGAGATAGAAGAAATAAAGGAGAAGATGAAGGAGAACCGGGAAAAGGATATTCGCGAGGATGAGAATGGTACCTTGTGGTATGGAGATCGTTTGTGTGTTCCCAACGATCCCGAGATAAGGAAGTTGATTCTGCAGGAAGCTCATGACTCGCCATATTCCATACATCCGGGCAACACAAAGATGTATATGGATTTGAAGAGCAGATTTTGGTGGAACAACATGAAGGGAGATATCGCCAAGCATATTGCCCTATGTGATGTATGTAGCCGAGTGAAGGCAGAACACCAGAAGCCAGCAGGATTGCTACAGCCGTTGCCTGTGCCGGATTGGAAGTGGGATAGAGTGGGAATGGACTTTATCACAGGATTGCCCAGGACCAGGTCAGGATATGACTCTATTTGGGTAGTGGTCGACCATTTGACCAAGGTAGCCCATTTTATACCGGTAAAGACGACCTATACGAGTGCAAAGTTGGCCAAGATTTACATGGACAGGATTGTGTGCCTACACGGAGTTCCCAAGAGTATTGTATCTGATAGAGGCACCCAATTTACCTCACACTTCTGGCGCCAACTACACGATTCACTTGGTACTAGGTTGGAGTTTAGCACAGCGTTTCACCCTGGTGATGGATGCATGAGAGGGTGAATCAGATTTTGGAGGACATGCTAAGAGCTTGCGCCTTGGCTCATGGTTCTAGTTGGGATGAGAATTTACCATATGCGGAGTTTTCCTACAACAACAGCTATCAAACCAGCATCAAGACGTCACCGTTCGATGTGCTGTATGGGAAACGGTGCCGAACACCATTGCTATGGGATGGAGTAGGAGAACGTCAGTTGTTTGGACCTGATTTGATCAAGGATGCTGAGGAGAAGGTCGCCTTGATTAGGGATAGGCTGAAGGTAGCACAATCAAGGCAGAAGAGCTACGCTGACGCCAAGCGCATGGAAGTGGTGTATGAGATAGGTGATAGAGCATACCTCAGAGTATCGCCGCTTCGTGGAATTAAGAGATTTGGTATTAAGGGTAAGCTGGCACCTCGATTTATTGGACCGTATCGAGTCTTAGCACGCAAAGGAGAGGTTGCTTATCAGTTGGAGTTGCCAGAGGCTCTGTCTGCTATTCACAATGTGTTCCACGTATCCCAGCTGAAGAAGTGCCATCCGGAGATGGTGGATACACCGTTGAGAGACACTGTACCGCTAGAGGAGGTTCAGCTGGAGAACGATTTGACCTATGAGGAGAAACCGGTCAAGATTCTGGAGACAGCAGAAAGGACTACCCGTACCAAGACAATCAAGTTTTGCAAGGTGCAGTGGAGTCACCACACCGAAGAGGAAGCTACTTGGGAGCGTGAAGATGACATCCGAGAGGACTACCCACACCTATTTGCTAGCTACCGAATCTCGAGGACGAGATTCATCTTAAGGGGGTTAGTCTTGTCACATCCCAAATTTTAGATTTGGTCTTGCATATCATTCATTGCATCGCATCATATCTTACCATGCATTACCGTCGAGTAGAGAGGATCGACGAAACGCTATTTGCAAAACCCCGTTTCTCCTTCGCTTCGAGTTTCCTGCGGGAGGCTTCAGAGGGGCTTGCTACAACCACCCCTGTAGGTTCGAGCTTTCGCTCAAACTTCGACTGAAGGTTGTTCCCCTCGACGATACGAACCCGTAGGCGCGAAAATCGCTCCAATCGGAGTTCGTATGCAAAAGACTCGGACGTTTTAGTAAACCGCCGGAAAACGGTCCGAAAATCCGGACCGATTTCCGAGTTGTAGTCCAGTTCTGGACCGTTTCTGTTTCAGTTTTTTTTTTTTTTTTTTTTCACGCGTGGGACTTCTTAAAGGCTGCCTCGTTTTCCGTGCCCACCTACCCCGCCGCCAGACCTCCAGCAGCGCGACCTCCTCCCTGGTGCACGTAGCCGCCGCTTCACGCCTGCCGCCCACCCCTCCGTCGCCGTTTCGCCGCGTGCATTGCGGGTTCGTCGCCGCCCTCTTTCCGTTCCGTGCTCGCGTCTCCATCCGTCGCCGCCAATGCGCCGCAGATCGCAGCGTCTGCGCCGCGTTATTATTCCGGAGCCGAGTTGACCGTGTGTGTACTTGCAGGAGTTTCCACGCCACCGGATCCGATCGTTGCCGCCGTCCGGAGCTCGCCGGAGTTCGTTTCGCCGTCCGTTTCCGGTAAGACAGCAGCCACCGTCAGATCTCAGATCAGCGGCTTAGATCGTTCGTTGACTGGTCAGCACTCCAGACGTTGACTAGTCAGAGGCCCCAGACGTTGACTGGTCAGACGCCCAGTCAGCGCCCAGTCATCAGACACAGTTGACTGGGTCAATTTCGTTAATCCTATTAGTTGACAGATTTCGGTAGAATCTTGTAAATTGCGTAGAAATTAAATCGCTTGGCCAAAATTTGCAAATAAAATATGCACGCGTTCAGTGAGTCGTGTAGAATCTCGCTGTAGCTTTGGTTCAGATTTTTACTATCAGGTTTAGTACAGTTTAATCAAACTAGTTAGTGGCCTTTTCGGAGTAATAAATTCGTAGTAAAAGTTTCGTAGCTCCAAAAATCGCGTATGATATGTCCCTGAACTCGTATGAACGAGGGGAATCTCATCGTGAAATAAAAAGATAGGCTTACAGTAAAAACTTCTGCAGTATTTGTCTAATGGCTTTCTGCAGTGTTTTAATTACTCGGGATGTTTTATAACTCCTTTTTGAGTAATTCCAATTGGTACTGTTTCTTATCAGCGATGCCTATGGGGTAGAATTTTTCTAGGATTTTACAAACAGTATACTACCGGTAGTGAATTATTTAAGTTCTAGCTCTAGTAGTGATCACCACTTTTGGTTAATAGTTTCCCTTACGCCAAATCTATTTTCCATGCATGTATTCGGTAGTAATATGTATTAGTATTATGTGGTGCAGCTGTAGCACCAATTCACTTGCCGTTCTTGCATTCATGCATCATCTTTGTTGCATATGTTTGTGAATTGTTTGTTTATGAATGCAATTGTGTCGTGTAGATTGTGTGGAGTGCAACCCTTGCTCGTGTGTGGATTGTTCTTCCGACCGCTACAACCAAGGCAAGTAGATGCTACTTTGTTCATGATATCATCCTACTATTTTCAATGCATTGTCGTGTATTTTGTAGATGCATGTGTAGGATGATACTATCGCTATGCTATGTCCTATTATGTGGTAGGGTTTTCCTTGTAGATGAACCACCGTTGTAGATGTGCTTAGCCATGCTATGTTGAACGAGGGCTGGGTTACATCATTGATACTTGTTTTCTCAAAGTTTTGGTTTGTGAAAACTAAAAACAACAATCAATGAACCCCACAGGTGTGATGGTATTGATAAATTTTGGTGGTTTCATTGCGGAAAGGCACCCAGGTATCAAGAGAGAATGATTGGCTTCTTTATTGTGTAGCTTACGTGTACAACCATGTGCCAATAATGGAATGGGCGGTTGGTTGGACTTAGTAGGTTGTGGTAACTCGAACCCGCGTATCCAGAGATGTAGAATTTTGGTAGGTTGGACGGTCTGCCGGGATTGAGGAGCTACTTCCCGAACAGTCTCTTCTTGGTCTTCTCCTATCATCACCCAAAATGAGAGTGATGAATGCGAGATGGGCTGGCCAAGTCACATGGGTAAAGTGTACTAACCTCTGCAGAGTGTATAATCTAATCGATTAGCCGTGTCCCCGGTTATGGACATCTGAGTTGCTAGATATTGATTCCATGACATGTTTCTCGCTCATTCTAATTTCATAATTGTTTTAATCTTGTTGGGTTAACTTAATTGGGATCTTTTCAAAGAAAATTCAAAACTGTTTATGAAAGTAGGACAAAGTTATTTGCAAATGCAAGCCAGACACAGCTCCACTTGCCAAATATGCATGTAGTTGTTAGTACTATTGTCTCCTTTACTAGCTCTACTTGCCATACATTCCATGTATTGACCCTGAGGGCTGTTGCGTTTATCTGCAGGTTATTCCGATTCTGATTGATCGTTATAGGCCACGGTACTCCACTCGGCACTTGTTCACTTGTGGGCAATTTGAAGAATGGAGGATTTATCTCGCTTTTGTTGCTACCTGAACAATTTGAGCTAGCTCTATGCTAAGCTTTTACATTGTAATAATGGTACTCTGGATCTTGTAGATCATGATACACGGTTATTTGCTATGATTATCTATCTTACTCTATTGTGGGCCAATGAACCGATCCAGGGATTGGCATGTCACATAGAGGCCACGGTCTTTTCAGAACCGGGGTGTCACAGTTCTTCTCACGAACCACAGCCAATGTCATTGGATTCTGTTCTTCTCACAAACCACATAAGTATCCACCAGTGTCATTGCATGTCTGTTTTCTCACAAACCACACATGGATCCACCTAGTGTGATTGCATGTCTGTTCTTTTCATGAACCACAACTAGAGTCATTGCATGTGTGTTCTTCTAAACAAATCACACATGGATCCACCTAGTGTCATTACATGTCTGTTCCTCTAAACAAACCACACATGGATCCACCTGGTGTGCTTGCATGTCTGTTCTTTTCACAAACCACACATGGATCCACCAGTGTCATTGCATGTGTGTTCTTTTCATGAACGATAACTAGAGTCATTGCATGTGTGCTCTTCTAAATAAATCACACATGGATCCACCTAGTGTGATTGCATATCTGTTCTTTTCACAAACCACACATGGATCCACTAGTGTCATTGCATTGTGTTCTTTTCATGAACCACACATGGATACACCAGTGTCATTGCATGTGTGTTCTTTTGATGAACCACAGCTAGAGTCATTGAATGTCTGTTCTTTGACAAACCACACATGGATCCACCAGTGTCATTGCATGTGTGTTCTTTTCATGAACCACAACTAGAGTCATTGCATGTGTGTTCTTCTAAATAAACCACACATGGATCCACCTAGTGTCATTTCATGTGTGTTCCTCAAAATAAACCACACATGGATCTACCTAGTGTGATTGCATGTCTGTTCTTTTCACAAACCACACATGGATCCACTAGTGTCATTGCATGTGTGTTCTTCTCATGAACCACAACCAGTGTCATTGCTTGTATATTCTTCTCACAAAACACACAAGGATCCACCAGTGTCATTGCATGTGTGTTCTTCTCATGAACCACAGCCAGTGTCATTGGATTCTGTTCTTCTCACAAACCACATAAGTATCCACCAGTGTCATTGCATGTCAGTTCTTCTCACAAACCACAGATGGATCCACCAGTGTCATTGGATGTGTGTTCTTCTCATGAACCACACATGGATCCACTAGTGTCATTGCATGTCTGTTCCTCTAAACAAACCACACATGGATCCACCTAGTGTGATTGCATGTCTGTTCTTTTCATGAACCACAACTAGAGTCATTGCATGTGTGTTCTTCTAAACAAATCACACATGGATCCACCCAGTGTCATTGCATGTCTGTTCGTCTAAACAAACCACACATGGATCCACCTAGTGTGATTGCATGTCTGTTCTTTTCACAAACCACACATGGATCCACCAGTGTCATTGCATGTGTGTTCTTTTCATGAACCACACATGAATACACCAGTGTCATTGCATGTGTGTTCTTTTCATGAACCACAACTAGAGTCATTGAATGTCTGTTCTTTGACAAACCACACATGGATCCACTAGTGTCATTGCATGTGTGTTCTTTTCATGAACCACAACTAGAGTCATTGCATGTGTGTTCTTCTAAATAAACCACACATGGATCCACCTAGTGTCATTGCATGTGTGTTCCTCAAAACAAACCACACATGGATCCACCAGTGTCATTGCATGTGTGTTCTTTTCATGAACCACACATGAATACACCAGTGTCATTGCATGTGTGTTCTTTTCATGAACCACAACTAGAGTCATTGCATGTCTGTTCTTTTCACAAACCACACATGGATCCACCAGTGTCATTGCATGTGTGTTATTTTCATGAACCACAACTACAGTCATTGCATGTGTGTTCTTCTAAACAAACCACACATGGATCCACCAGTGTCATTGCATGTGTGTTCTTCTCATGAACCACAACCAGTGTCATTGCATGTATATTCTTCTCACAAACCACACAAGGATCCACCAGTGTCATTGCATGTGTGTTCTTCTCATGGACCACAGCCAGTGTCATTGGATTCTGTTCTTCTCACAAACCACATAAGTATCCACCAGTATCATTGCATGTTTGTTCTTCTCACAAACCACACATGGATCCACCAGTGTCATTGGATGCGTGTTCTTCTCATGAACCACACATGGATCCACTAGTGTCATTGCATGTCTGTTCCTCTAAGTAAACCACACATGGATCCACCTAGTGTGATTGCATGTCTGTTCTTTTCATGAACCACAACTAGAGTCATTGCATGTGTGTTCTTCTAAACAAATCACACATGGATCCACCCAGTGTCATTGCATGTCTGTTCCTCTAAACAAACCACATGGATCCACCGTGTCATTGCATGTTTGTTCTTTTCACAAACCACACATGGCTCCACCAGTGTCATTGCATGTGTGTTCTTTTCATGAACCATAACTAGAGTCATTGCATTTGTGCTCTTCTAAATAAACCACACATGGATCCACCTAGTGTGATTGCATGTCTGTTCTTTTCACAAACCACACATGGATCCACCAGTGTCATTGCATTGTGTTCTTTTCATGAACCACACATGGATACACCAGTGTCATTGCATGTGTGTTCTTTTCATGAACCACAGCTAGAGTCATTGAATATGTTCTTTGACAAACCACACATGGATCCACAGTGTCATTGCATGTGTGTTCTTTTCATGAACCACAACTAGAGTCATTGCATGTGTGTTCTTCTAAATAAACCACACATGGATCCACCTAGTGTCATTTCATGTGTGTTCCTCAAAATAAACCACACATGGATCTACCTAGTGTGATTGCATGTCTGTTCTTTTCACAAACCACACATGGATCCACTAGTGTCATTGCATGTGTGTTCTTCTCATGAACCACAACTAGTGTCATTGCTTGTATATTCTTCTCACAAACCACACAAGTATCCACCAGTGTCATTTCATGTGTGTTCTTCTCATGAACCACAGCCAGTGTCATTGGATTATGTTCTTCTCATGAACCACACATGGATCCACTAGTGTCATTGCATGTCTTTTCCTCTAAACAGACCACACATGGATCCACATAGTGTGATTGCATGTCTGTTCTTTTCATGAACCACAACTAGAGTCATTGCATGTGTGTTCTTCTAAACAAATCACACATGGATCCACCCAGTGTCATTGCATGTCTGTTCCTCTAAACAAACCACACATGGATCCACCTAGTGTGATTGCATGTCTGTTCTTTTCACAAACCACACATGGATCCACCAGTGTCATTGCATGTGTGTTCTTTTCATGAACCACACATGAATACACAAGTGTCATTGCATGTGTGTTCTTTTCATGAACCACAACTAGAGTCATTGAATGTCTGTTCTTTGACAAACCACACATGGATCCACTAGTGTCATTGCATGTGTGTTCTTTTCATGAACCACAACTAGAGTCATTGCATGTGTGTTCTTCTGAATAAACCACACATGGATCCACCTAGTGTCATTGCATGTGTGTTCCTCAAAACAAACCACACATGGATCCACCTAGTGTGATTGCATGTATGTTCTTTTCACAAACCACACATGGATCCACCAGTGTCATTGCATGTGTGTTATTTTCATGAACCACAACTACAGTCATTGCATGTGTGTTCTTCTAAACAAACCACACATGGATCCACCAGTGTCATTGCATGTGTGTTCTTCTCATGAACCACAACCAGTGTCATTGCATGTATATTCTTCTCACAAACCACACAAGGATCCACCAGTGTCATTGCATGTGTGTTCTTCTCATGGACCACAGCCAGTGTCATTGGATTCTGTTCTTCTCACAAACCACATAAGTATCCACCAGTATCATTGCATGTTTGTTCTTCTCACAAACCACACATGGATCCACCAGTGTCATTGGATATGTGTTCTTCTCATGAACCACACATGGATCCACTAGTGTCATTGCATGTCTGTTCCTCTAAGTAAACCACACATGGATCCACCTAGTGTGATTGCATGTCTGTTCTTTTCATGAACCACAACTAGAGTCATTGCATATGTGTTCTTCTAAACAAATCACACATGGATCCACCCAAAGGTCATTGCATGTCTGTTCCTCTAAACAAACCACACATGGATCCACAGTGTGATTGCATGTTTGTTCTTTTCACAAACCCCACATGGATCCACCAGTGTCATTGCATGTGTGTTCTTTTCATGAACCATAACTAGAGTCATTGCATGTGTGCTCTTCTAAATAAACCACACATGGATCCACCTAGTGTGATTGCATGTCTGTTCTTTTCACAAACCACACATGGATCCACCAGTGTCATTGCATTGTGTTCTTTTCATGAACCACACATGGATACACCAGTGTCATTGCATGTGTGTTCTTTTCATGAACCACAGCTAGAGTCATTGAATGTCTGTTCTTTGACAAACCACACATGGATCCACCAGTGTCATTGCATGTGTGTTCTTTTCATGAACCACAACTAGAGTCATTGCATGTGTGTTCTTCTAAATAAACCACACATGGATCCACCTAGTGTCATTTCATGTGTGTTCCTCAAAATAAACCACACATGGATCTACCTAGTGTGATTGTATGTCTGTTCTTTTCACAAACCACACATGGATCCACTAGTGTCATTGCATGTGTGTTCTTCTCATGAACCACAACCAGTGTCATTGCTTGTATATTCTTCTCACAAAACACACAAGGATCCACCAGTGTCATTGCATGTGTGTTCTTCTCATGAACCACAGCCAGTGTCATTGGATTCTGTTCTTCTCACAAACCACATAAGTATCCACCAGTGTCATTGCATGTCAGTTCTTCTCACAAACCACAGATGGATCCACCAGTGTCATTGGATGTGTGTTCTTCTCATGAACCACACATGGATCCACTAGTGTCATTGCATGTCTGTTCCTCTAAACAAACCACACATGGATCCACCTAGTGTGATTGCATGTCTGTTCTTTTCATGAACCACAACTAGAGTCATTGCATGTGTGTCTTCTAAACAAAATCACACATGGATCCACCCAGTGTCATTGCATGTCTGTTCTTTAAACAAACCACACATGGATCCACCAGTGTCATTGCATGTGTGTTCTTTTCATGAACCACACATGAATACACCAGTGTCATTGCATGTGTGTTCTTTTCATGAACCACAACTAGAGTCATTGAATGTCTGTTCTTTGACAAACCACACATGGATCCACTAGTGTCATTGCATGTGTGTTCTTTTCATGAACCACAACTAGAGTCATTGCATGTGTGTTCTTCTGAATAAACCACACATGGATCCACCTAGTGTCATTGCATGTGTGTTCCTCAAAAACCACACATGGATCCACCTAGTGTGATTGCATGTCTGTTCTTTTCACAAACCACACATGGATCCACCAGTGTCATTGCATGTGTGTTATTTTCATGAACCACAACTACAGTCATTGAATGTGTGTTCTTCTAAACAAACCACACATGGATCCACCAGTGTCATTGCATGTGTGTTCTTCTCATGAACCACAACCAGTGTCATTGCATGTATATTCTTCTCACAAACCACACAAGGATCCACCAGTGTCATTGCATGTGTGTTCTTCTCATGAACCACAGCCAGTGTCATTGGATTCTGTTCTTCTCACAAACCACATAAGTATCCACCAGTCATTGCATGTTTGTTCTTCTCACAAACCACATGGATCCACCAGTGTCATTGGATGCGTGTTCTTCTCATGAACCACACATGGATCCACTAGTGTCATTGCATGTCTGTCCTCTAAGCAAACCACACATGGATCCACCTAGTGTGATTGCATGTCTGTTCTTTTCATGAACCACAACTAGAGTCATTGCATGTGTGTTCTTCTAAACAAATCACACATGGATCCACCAGTGTCATTACATGTCTGTTCCTCTATACAAACCACACATGGATCCACCTGGTGTGCTTGCATGTCTGTTCTTTTCACAAACCACACATGGCTCCACCAGTGTCATTGCATGTGTGTTCTTTTCATGAACCATAACTAGAGTCATTGCATGTGTGCTCTTCTAAATAAACCACACATGGATCCACCTAGTGTGATTGCATGTACATTCTTTTCACAAACCACACATGGATCCACCAGTGTCGTTGCATTGTGTTCTTTTCATGAACCACACATGGATACACCAGTGTCATTGCATGTGTGTTCTTTTCATGAACCACAGCTAGACTCATTGAATGTCTGTTCTTTGACAAACCACACATGGATCCACCAGTGTCTTTGCATGTGTGTTGTTTTCATGAACCACAACTAGAGTCATTGCATGTGTGTTCTTCTAAATAAACCACACATGGATCCACCTAGTGTCATTTCATGTGTGTTCCTCAAAATAAACCACACATGGATCTACCTAGTGTGATTGCATGTCTGTTCTTTTCACAAACCACACATGGATCCACTAGTGTCATTGCATGTGTGTTCTTCTCATGAACCACAACCAGTGTCATTGCATGTATATTCTTCTCACAAAACACACAAGGATCCACCAGTGTCATTGCATGTGTGTTCTTCTCATGAACCACAGCCAGTGTCATTGGATTCTGTTCTTCTCACAAACCACATAAGTATCCACCAGTGTCATTGCATGTCAGTTCTTCTCACAAACCACAGATGGATCCACCAGTGTCATTGGATGTGTGTTCTTCTCATGAACCACACATGGATCCACTAGTGTCATTGCATGTTTGTTCCTCTAAACAAACCACACATGGATCCACCTAGTGTGATTGCATGTCTGTTCTTTTCATGAACCACAACTAGAGTCATTGCATGTGTGTTCTTCTAAACAAATCACACATGGATCCACCCAGTGTCATTGCATGTCTGTTCCTCTAAACAAACCACACATGGATCCACCTAGTGTGATTGCATGTCTGTTCTTTTCACAAACCACACATGGATCCACCAGTGTCATTGCATGTGTGTTCTTTTCATGAACCACACATGAATACACCAGTGTCATTGCATGTGTGTTCTTTTCATGAACCACAACTAGAGTCATTGAATGTCTGTTCTTTGACAAACCACACATGGATCCACTAGTGTCATTGCATGTGTGTTCTTTTCATGAACCACAACTAGAGTCATTGCATGTGTGTTCTTCTAAATAAACCACACATGGATCCACCTAGTGTCATTGCATGTGTGTTCCTCAAAACAAACCACACATGGATCCACCTAGTGTGATTGCATGTCTGTTCTTTTCACAAACCACACATGGATCCACCAGTGTCATTGCATGTGTGTTATTTTCATGAACCACAACTACAGTCATTGCATGTGTGTTCTTCTAAACAAACCACACATGGATCCACCAGTGTCATTGCATGTGTGTTCTTCTCATGAACCACAACCAGTGTCATTGCATGTATATTCTTCTCACAAACCACACAAGGATCCACCAGTGTCATTGCATGTGTGTTCTTCTCATGAACCACAGCCAGTGTCATTGGATTATGTTCTTCTCACAAACCACATAAGTATCCACCAGTATCATTGCATGTCTGTTCTTCTCACAAACCACACATGGATCCACCAGTGTCATTGGATGCGTGTTCTTCTCATGAACCACACATGGATCCACTAGTGTCATTGCATGTCTGTTCCTCTAAGTAAACCACACATGGATCCACCTAGTGTGATTGCATGTCTGTTCTTTTCATGAACCACAACTAGAGTCATTGCATGTGTGTTCTTCTAAACAAATCACACATGGATCCACCCAGTGTCATTGCATGTCTGTTCCTCTAAACAAACCACACATGGATCCACCTCGTGTGATTGCATGTTTGTTCTTTTCACAAACCACACATGGCTCCACCAGTGTCATTGCATGTGTGTTCTTTTCATGAACCATAACTAGAGTCATTGCATGTGTGCTCTTCTAAATAAACCACACATGGATCCACCTAGTGTGATTGCATGTCTGTTCTTTTCACAAACCACACATGGATCCACCAGTGTCATTGCATTGTGTTATTTTCATGAACCACACATGGATACACCAGTGTCATTGCATGTGTGTTCTTTTCATGAACCACAGCTAGAGTGATTGAATGTCTGTTCTTTGACAAACCACACATGGATCCACTAGTGTCATTGCATGTGTGTTCTTTTCATGAACCACAACTAGAGTCATTGCATGTGTGTTCTTCTAAATAAACCACACATGGATCCACCTAGTGTCATTGCATGTGTGTTCCTCAAAACAAACCACACATGGATCCACCTAGTGTGATTGCATGTCTGTTCTTTTCACAAACCACACATGGATCCACCAGTGTCATTGCATGTGTGTTATTTTCATGAACCACAACTACAGTCATTGCATGTGTGTTCTTCTAAACAAACCACACATGGATCCACAAGTGTCATTGCATGTGTGTTCTTCTCATGAACCACAACCAGTGTCATTGCATGTATATTCTTCTCACAAACCACACAAGGATCCACCAGTGTCATTGCATGTGTGTTCTTCTCATGAACCACAGCCAGTGTCATTGGATTCTGTTCTTCTCACAAACCACATAAGTATCCACCAGTGTCATTGCATGTCTGTTCTTCTCACAAACCACACATGGATCCACCAGTGTCATTGGATGCGTGTTCTTCTCATGAACCACACATGGATCCACTAGTGTCATTGCATGTCTGTTCCTCTAAACAAACCACACATGGATCCACCTAGTGTGATTGCATGTCTGTTCTTTTCATGAACCACAACTAGAGTCATTGCATGTGTGTTCTTCTAAACAAATCACACATGGATCCACCCAGTGTCATTGCATGTCTGTTCCTCTAAACAAACCACACATGGATCCACCTGGTGTGATTGCATGTCTGTTCTTTTCACAAACCACACATGGATCCACTAGTGTCATTGCATGTGTGTTCTTTTCATGAACCATAACTAGAGTCATTGCATGTGTTCTCTTCTAAATAAACCACACATGGATCCACCTAGTGTGATTGCATGTCTGTTCTTTTCACAAACCACACATGGATCCTCCAGTGTCATTGCATTGTGTTCTTTTCATGAACCACACATGGATACACCAGTGTCATTGCATGTGTGTTCTTTTCATGAACCACAACTAGAGTCATTGAATGTCTGTTCTTTGACAAACCACACATGGATCCACTAGTGTCATTGCATGTGTGTTCTTTTCATGAACCACAACTAGAGTCATTGCATGTGTGTTCTTCTAAATAAACCACACATGGATCCACCTAGTGTCATTGCTTGTGTGTTCCTCAAAACAAACCACACATGGATCCACCTAGTGTGATTGCATGTCTGTTCTTTTCACAAACCACACATGGATCCACCAGTGTCATTGCATGTGTGTTATTTTCATGAACCACAACTACAGTCATTGCATGTGTGTTCTTCTAAACAAACCACACATGGATCCACCAGTGTCATTGCATGTGTGTTCTTCTCATGAACCACAACCAGTGTCATTGCATGTATATTCTTCTCACAAACCACACAAGGATCCACCAGTGTCATTGCATGTGTGTTCTTCTCATGAACCACAGCCAGTGTCATTGGATTATATTCTTCTCACAAACCACATAAGTATCCACCAGTATCATTGCATGTCTGTTCTTCTCACAAACCACACATGGATCCACCAGTGTCATTGGATGCGTGTTCTTCTCATGAACCACACATGGATCCACTAGTGTCATTGCATGTCTGTTCCTCTAAGCAAACCACACATGGATCCACCTAGTGTGATTGCATGTATGTTCTTTTCATGAACCACAACTAGAGTCATTGCATGTGTGTTCTTCTAAACAAATCACACATGGATCCACCCAGTGTCATTGCATGTCTGTTCCTCTAAACAAACCACACATGGATCCACCTGGTGTGATTGCATGTTTGTTCTTTTCACAAACCACACATGGATCCACTAGTGTCATTGCATGTGTGTTCTTTTCATGAACCATAACTAGAGTCATTGCATGTGTGCTCTTCTAAATAAACCACACATGGATCCACCTAGTGTGATTGCATGTCTGTTCTTTTCACAAACCACACATGGATCCACCAGTGTCATTGCATTGTGTTCTTTTCATGAACCACACATGGATACACCAGTGTCATTGCATGTGTGTTCTTTTCATGAACCACAGCTAGAGTGATTGAATGTCTGTTCTTTGACAAACCACACATGGATCCACTAGTGTCATTGCATGTGTGTTCTTTTCATGAACCACAACTAGAGTCATTGCATGTGTGTTCTTCTAAATAAACCACACATGGATCCACCTAGTGTCATTGCATGTGTGTTCCTCAAAACAAACCACACATGGATCCACCTAGTGTGATTGCATGTCTGTTCGTTTCACAAACAACACATGGATCCACCAGTGTCATTGCATGTGTGTTATTTTCATGAACCACAACTACAGTCATTGCATGTGTGTTCTTCTAAACAAACTACACATGGATCCACCAGTGTCATTGCATGTGTGTTCTTCTCATGAACCACAACTACTGTCATTGCATGTATATTCTTCTCACAAACCACACAAGGATCCACCAGTGTCATTGCATGTGTGTTCTTCTCATGAACCACAGCCAGTGTCATTGGATTATGTTCTTCTCACAAACCACATAAGTATCCACCAGTGTCATTGCATGTCTGTTCTTCTCACAAACCACACATGGATCCACCAGTGTCATTGGATGTGTGTTCTTCTCATGAACCACACATGGATCCACTAGTGTCATTGCATGTCTGTTCCTCTAAAGAAACCACACATGGATCCACCTAGTGTGATTGCATGTCTGTTCTTTTCATGAACCACAACTAGAGTCATTGCATGTGTGTTCTTCTAAACAAATCACACATGGATCCACCTAGTGTCATTACATGTCTGTTCCTCTAAACAAACCACACATGGATCCACCTGGTGTGCTTGCATGTCTGTTCTTTTCACAAACCACACATGGATCCACCAGTGTCATTGCATGTGTGTTCTTTTAATGAACCATAACTAGAGTCATTGCATGTGTGCTCTTCTAAATAAACCACACATGGATCCACCTAGTGTGATTGCATGTCTGTTCTTTTCACAAACCACACATGGATCCACCAGTGTCATTGCATTGTGTTCTTTTCATGAACCACACATGGATACACCAGTGTCATTGCATGTGTGTTCTTTTCATGAACCACAGCTAGAGTCATTGAATGTCTGTTCTTTGACAAACCACACATGGATCCACCAGTGTCATTGCATGTGTGTTCTTTTCATGAACCACAACTAGAGTCATTGCATGTGTGTTCTTCTAAATAAACCACACGTGGATCCACCTAGTGTCATTGCATGTGTGTTCCTCAAAATAAACCACACATGGATCCACCTAGTGTGATTGCATGTTTGTTCTTTTGACAAACCACACATGGATCCACTAGTGTCATTGCATGTGTGTTCTTCTCATGAACCACAACCAGTGTCATTGCATGTATATTCTTCTCACAAACCACACAAGGATCCACCAGTGTCATTGCATGTGTGTTCTTCTCATGAACCACAGCCAGTGTCATTGGATTCTGTTCTTCTCACAAACCACATAAGTATCCACCAGTGTCATTGCATGTCTGTTCTTCTCACAAACCACACATGGATCCACCAGTGTCATTGGATGTGTGTTCTTCTCATGAACCACACATGGATCCACTAGTGTCATTGCATGTCTGTTCCTCTAAACAAACCACACATGGATCCACCTAGTGTGATTGCATGTCTGTTCTTTTCATGAACCACAACTAGAGTCATTGCATGTGTGTTCTTCTAAACAAATCACACATGGATCCACCCAGTGTCATTGCATGTCTGTTCCTCTAAACAAACAAACCACACATGGATCCACCTAGTGTGATTGCATGTCTGTTCTTTTCACAAACCACACATGGATCCACCAGTGTCATTGCATGTGTGTTCTTTTCATGAACCATAACTAGAGTCATTGCATGTGCGCTCTTCTAAATAAACCACACATGGATCCACCTAGTGTGATTGCATGTCTGTTCTTTTCACAAACCACACATGGATCCACCAGTGTCATTGCATTGTGTTCTTTTCATGAACCACACATGGATACACCGGTGTCATTGCATGTGTGTTCTTTTCATGAACCACAACTAGAGTCATTGAATGTCTGTTCTTTGACAAACCACACATGGATCCACTAGTGTCATTGCATGTGTGTTCTTTTCATGAACCACAACTAGAGTCATTGCATGTGTGTTCTTCTAAATAAACCACACATGGATCCACCTAGTGTCATTGCATGTGTGTTCCTCAAAACAAACCACACATGGATCCACCTAGTGTGATTGCATGTATGTTCTTTTCACAAACCACACATGGATCCACCAGTGTCATTGCATGTGTGTTATTTTCATGAACCACAACTACAGTCATTGCATGTGTGTTCTTCTAAACAAACCACACATGGATCCACCAGTGTCATTGCATGTGTGTTCTTCTCATGAACCACAACCAGTGTCATTGCATGTATATTCTTCTCACAAACCACACAAGGATCCACCAGTGTCATTGCATGTGTGTTCTTCTCATGAACCACAGCCAGTGTCATTGGATTCTGTTCTTCTCACAAACCACATAAGTATCCACCAGTATCATTGCATGTCTGTTCTTCTCACAAACCACACATGGATCCACCAGTGTCATTGGATGCGTGTTCTTCACATGAACCACACATGGATCCACTAGTGTCATTGCATGTTTGTTCCTCTAAGAAAACCACACATGGATCCACCTAGTGTGATTGCATCTCTGTTCTTTTCATGAACCACAACTAGAGTCATTGCATGTGTGTTCTTCTAAACAAATCACACATGGATCCACCCAGTGTAATTGCATGTTTGTTCCTCTAAACAAACCACACATGGATCCACCTGGTGTGATTGCATGTTTGTTCTTTTCACAAACCACACATGGATCCACCGGTGTCATTGCATGTGTGTTCTTTTCATGAACCATAACTAGAGTCATTGCATGTCCTCTTCTAAATAAACCACACATGGATCCACCTAGTGTGATTGCATGTCTGTTCTTTTCACAAACCACACATGGATCCACCAGTGTCATTGCATTGTGTTCTTTTCATGAACCACACATGGATACACCAGTGTCATTGCATGTTTGTTCTTTTCATGAACCACAGCTAGAGTGATTGAATGTCTTCTTTGACAAACCACACATGGATCCACTAGTGTCATTGCATGTGTGTTCTTTTCATGAACCACAACTAGAGTCATTGCATGTGTGTTCTTCTAAATAAACCACACATGGATCCACCTAGTGTCATTGCATGTGTGTTCCTCAAAGCAAACCACACATGGATCCACCTAGTGTGATTGCATGTCATTCTTTTCACAAACCACACATGGATCCAGTGTCATTGCATGTGTGTTATTTTCATGAACCATCACTAGAGTCATTGCATGTGTGCTCTTCTAAATAAACCACACATGGATCCACTAGTGTCATTGCATGTGTGTTCTTCTCATGAACCACAACCAGTGTCATTGCTTGTATATTCTTCTCAAAAAACACACAAGGATCCACCAGTGTCATTGCATGTGTGTTCTTCTCATGAGCCACAGCCAGTGTCATTGGATTCTGTTCTTCTCACAAACCACATAAGTATCCACCAGCGTCATTGCATGTCTGTTCTTCTCACAAACCACACATGGATCCACCTGTGTCATTGGATGTGTGTTCCTCTCATGAACCACACATGGATCCACTAGTGTCATTGCATGTCTGTTCGTCTAAACAAACCACACATGGATCCACCTAGTGTGATTGCATGTCTGTTCTTTTCATGAACCACAACTAGAGTCATTGCATGTGTGTTCTTCTAAATAAACCACACATGGATCCACTAGTGTCATTGCATGTTTGTTCCTCTAAACAAACCACACATGGATCCACTAGTGTGATTGCATGTCTGTTGTTCTCACAAACCACACATGGATCCACTAGTGTCATTGCATGTGTGTTCTTCTCATGAACCACAACCAGTGCCATTGCATGTATATTCTTCTCACAAACCACACAAGGATCCACCAGTGTCATTGCATGTGTGTTCTTCTAATTAACCACAGCCAGTGTCAGTTGATTCTGTTGTTCTCTCAAACCTCATAAGTATCCACAGTGTCATTGCATGTATATTCTTCTCACAAACCACATAAGGAACCACCAGTGTCATTGCAAGTGTGTTCTTCTCATGAACCACACATGGATCCACCCAGTGTCATTGCATGTCTGTTCCTCTAAACAAACCACACATGGATCCACCTAGTGTGATTGCATGTGTTCTTTTCATGAACCAAACTAGAGTCATTGCATGTATGTTCTTCTAAACAAACCACACATGGATCCACCTAGTGTCATTGCATGTCTGTTCCTGTAAACAAACCACACATGGATCCAGCCAGTGTCATTGCATGTCTGCTCTTTTCATGAACCACACATGGATCCACCAGTGCCATTGCATGTGTTCTTTTCATGAACCGTAACTAGAGTCATTGCATGTGTGCTCTTCTAAATAAACCACACATGGATCCACCTAGTGTGATTGCATGTCTGTTCTTTTCACAAACCACACATGGATCCACCAGTGTCATTGCATTGTGTTCTTTTCATGAACCACACATGGATACACCGGTGTCATTGCATGTGTGTTCTTTTCATGAACCACAACTAGAGTCATTGAATGTCTGTTCTTTGACAAACCACACATGGATCCACTAGTGTCATTGCATGTGTGTTCTTTTCATGAACCACAACTAGAGTCATTGCATGTGTGTTCTTCTAAATAAACCACACATGGATCCACCTAGTGTCATTGCATGTGTGTTCCTCAAAACAAACCACACATGGATCCACCTAGTGTGATTGCATGTATGTTCTTTTCACAAACCACACATGGATCCACCAGTGTCATTGCATGTGTGTTATTTTCATGAACCACAACTACAGTCATTGCATGAGTTTGATTGTAAACAAACCACACATGGATCCACCAGTGTCATTGCATGTGTGTTCTTCTCATGAACCACAACCAGTGTCATTGCATGTATATTCTTCTCACAAACCACACAAGGATCCACCAGTGTCATTGCATGTGTGTTCTTCTCATGAACCACAGCCAGTGTCATTGGATTCTGTTCTTCTCACAAACCACATAAGTATCCACCAGTATCATTGCATGTCTGTTCTTCTCACAAACCACACATGGATCCACCAGTGTCATTGGATGCGTGTTCTTCTCATGAACCACACATGGATCCACTAGTGTCATTGCATGTCTGTTCCTCTAAGCAAACCACACATGGATCCACCTAGTGTGATTGCATGTCTGTTCTTTTCATGAACCACAACTAGAGTCATTGCATGTGTGTTCTTCTAAACAAATCACACATGGATCCACCCAGTGTCATTGCATGTATGTTCCTCTAAACAAACCACACATGGATCCACCTGGTGTGATTGCATGTCTGTTCCTCTAAGCAAACCACACATGGATCCACCAGTGGCATTGCATGTGTGTTCTTTTCATGAACCATAACTAGAGTCATTGCATGTGTCCTCTTCTAAATAAACCACACATGGATCCACCTAGTGTGATTTCATGTCTGTTCTTTTCACAAACCACACATGGATCCACCAGTGTCATTGCATTGTGTTCTTTTCATGAACCACACATGGATACACCAGTGTCATTGCATGTGTGTTCTTTTCATGAACCACAGCTAGAGTGATTGAATGTCTGTTCTTTGACAAACCACACATGGATCCACTAGTGTCATTGCATGTGTGTTATTTTCATGAACCACAACTAGAGTCATTGCATGTGTGTTCTTCTAAATAAACCACACATGGATCCACCTAGTGTCATTGCATGTGTGTTCCTCAAAACAAACCACACATGGATCCACCTAGTGTGATTGCATGTCTGTTCTTTTCACAAACCACACATGGATCCACCAGTGTCATTGCATGTGTGTTATTTTCATGAACCACAACTACAGTCATTGCATGTGTGTTCTTCTAAACAAACCACACATGGATCCACTAGTGTCATTGCATGTGTGTTCTTCTCATGAACCACAACCAGTGTCATTGCATGTATATTCTTCTCACAAACCACACAAGGATCCACCAGTGTCATTGCATGTGTGTTCTTCTCATGAACCACAGCCAGTGTCATTGGATTATATTCTTCTCACAAACCACATAAGTATCCACCAGTGTCATTGCATGTCATTCTTCTCACAAACCACATGGATCCAGTGTCATTGGATGTGTGTTCTTCTCATGAACCACACATGGATCCACTAGTGTCATTGCATGTCTGTTCCTCTAAACAAACCACACATGGATCCATCTAGTGTGATTGCATGTCTGTTCTTTTCATGAACCACAACTAGAGTCATTGCATGTGTGTTCTTCTAAATAAATCACACATGGATCCAGCTAGTGTCATTACATGTTTGTTCCTCTAAACAAACCACACATGGATCCACCTGGTGTGATTGCATGTCTGTTCTTTTCACAAACCACACATGGATCCACTAGTGTCATTGCATGTGTGTTCTTCTCATGAACCACAACCAGTGTCATTGCATGTATATTCTTCTCACAAACCACACAAGGATCCACCAGTGTCATTGCATGTGTGTTCTTCTCATGAACCACAGCCAGTGTCATTTGATTCTGTTCTTCTCACAAACCACATAAGTATCCACCAGTGTCATTGCATGTCTGTTCTTCTCACAAACCACACATGGATCCACCAGTGTCATTGGATGTGTGTTCTTCTCATGAACCACACATGGATCCACTAGTGTCATTGCATGTATGTTCCTCTAAACAAACCACACATGGATCCACCTAGTGTGATTGCATGTCTGTTCTTTTCATGAACCACAACTAGAGTCATTGCATGTGTGTTCTTCTAAACAAATCACACATGGATCCACCCAGTGTCATTGCATGTCTGTTCCTCTAAACAAACCACACATGGATCCACCTAGTGTGATTGCATATCTGTTCTTTTCACAAACCACACATGGATCCACCAGTGTCATTGCATGTGTGTTCTTTTCATGAACCATAACTAGAGTCATTGCATGTGCGCTCTTCTAAATAAACCACACATGGATCCACCTAGTGTGATTGCATGTCTGTTCTTTTCACAAACCACACATGGATCCACCAGTGTCATTGCATTGTGTTCTTTTCATGAACCACACATGGATACACCAGTGTCATTGCATGTGTGTTCTTTTCATGAACCACAACTAGAGTCATTGAATGTCTGTTCTTTGACAAACCACACATGGATCCACTAGTGTCATTGCATGTGTGTTCTTTTCATGAACCACAACTAGAGTCATTGCATGTGTGTTCTTCTAAATAAACCACACATGGATCCACCTAGTGTCATTGCATGTGTGTTCCTCAAAACAAACCACACATGGATCCACCTAGTGTGATTGCATGTATGTTCTTTTCACAAACCACACATGGATCCACCAGTGTCATTGCATGTGTGTTATTTTCATGAACCACAACTACAGTCATTGCATGTGTGTTCTTCTAAACAAACCACACATGGATCCACCAGTGTCATTGCATGTGTGTTCTTCTCATGAACCACAACCAGTGTCATTGCATGTATATTCTTCTCACAAACCACACAAGGATCCACCAGTGTCATTGCATGTGTGTTCTTCTCATGAACCACAGCCAGTGTCATTGGATTCTGTTCTTCTCACAAACCACATAAGTATCCACCAGTATCATTGCATGTCTGTTCTTCTCACAAACCACATATGGATCCACCAGTGTCATTGGATGCGTGTTCTTCTCATGAACCACACATGGATCCACTAGTGTCATTGCATGTCTGTTCCTCTAAACAAACCACACATGGATCCATCTAGTGTGATTGCATGTCTGTTCTTTTCATGAACCACAACTAGAGTCATTGCATGTGTGTTCTTCTAAACAAATCACACATGGATCCACCCAGTGTCATTGCATGTTTGTTCCTCTAAACAAACCACACATGGATCCACTGGTGTGATTGCATGTTTGTTCTTTTCACAAACCACACATGGATCCACCAGTGTCATTGCATGTGTGTTCTTTTCATGAACCATAACTAGAGTCATTGCATGTGTGCTCTTCTAAATAAACCACACATGGATCCACCTAGTGTGATTGCATGTCTGTTCTTTTCACAAACCACACATGGATCCACCAGTGTCATTGCATTGTGTACTTTTCATGAACCACACATGGATACACCAGTGTCATTGCATGTGTGTTCTTTTCATGAACCACAGCTAGAGTGATTGAATGTCTGTTCTTTGACAAACCACACATGGACCACTAGTGTCATTGCATGTGTGTTCTTTTCATGAACCACAACTAGAGTCATTGCATGTGTGTTCTTCTAAATAAACCACACATGGATCCACCTAGTGTCATTGCATGTGTGTTCCTCAAAACAAACCACACATGGATCCACCTAGTGTGATTGCATGTCTGTTGTTTTCACAAACCACACATGGATCCAACAGTGTCATTGCATGTGTGTTATTTTCATGAACCACAACTACAGTCATTGCATGTGTGTTCTTGTAAACAAACCACACATGGATCCACTAGTGTCATTGCATGTGTGTTCTTCTCATGAACCACAACCAGTGTCATTGCATGTATATTCTTCTCACAAACCACACAAGGATCCACCAGTGTCATTGCATGTGTGTTCTTCTCATGAACCACAACCAGTGTCATTGGATTCTGTTCTTCTCACAAACCACATAAGTATCCACCAGTGTCATTGCATGTCTGTTCTTCTCACAAACCACACATGGATCCACCAGTGTCATTGGATGTGTGTTCTTCTCATGAACCACACATGGATCCACTAGTGTCATTGCATGTCTGTTCCTCTAAACAAACCACACATGGATCCATCTAGTGTGATTGCATGTCTGTTCTTTTCATGAACCACAACTAGAGTCATTGCATGTGTGTTCTTCTAAATAAATCACACATGGATCCAGCTAGTGTCATTACATGTTTGTTCCTCTAAACAAACCACAAATGGATCCACCTGGTGTGATTGCATGTCTGTTCTTTTCACAAACCACACAAGGATCCACCAGTGTCATTGCATGTGTGTTCTTTTCATGGACCATAACTAGAGTCATTGCATGTGTGCTCTTCTAAATAAACCACACATGGATCCACCTAGTGTGATTGCATGTCTGTTCTTTTCACAAACCACACATGGATCCACCAGTGTCATTGCATTGTGTTCTTTTCATGAACAACACATGGATACACCAGTGTCATTACATGTGTGTTCTTTTCATGAACCACAGCTAGAGTCATTGAATGTCTGTTCTTTGACAAACCACACATGGATCCACCAGTGTCATTGCATGTGTGTTCTTTTCATGAACCACAACTAGAGTCATTGCATGTGTGTTCTTCTAAATAAACCACACATGGATCCACCTAGTGTCATTGCATGTATGTTCCTCAAAATAAACCACACAAGGATCCACCTAGTGTGATTGCATGTCTGTTCTTTTCACAAACCACACATGGATCCACTAGTGTCATTGCATGTATGTTCTTCTCATGAACCACAACCAGTGTCATTGCATGTATATTCTTCTCACAAACCACACAAGGATCCACCAGTGTCATTGCATGTGTGTTCTTCTCATGAACCACAGCCAGTGTCATTGGATTCTGTTCTTCTCACAAACCACATAAGTATCCACCAGTGTCATTGCATGTCTGTTCTTCTCACAAACCACACATGGATCCACCAGTGTCATTGGATGTGTGTTCTTCTCATGAACCACACATGGATCCACTAGTGTCATTGCATGTCTGTTCCTCTAAACAAACCACACATGGATCCACCTAGTGTGATTGCATGTCTGTTCTTTTCATGAACCACAACTAGAGTCATTGCATGTGTGTTCTTCTAAACAAATCACACATGGATCCACCCACTGTCATTGCATGTCTGTTCCTCTAAACAAACCACCCATGGATCCACCTGGTGTGATTGCATGTCTGTTCTTTTCACAAACCACACATGGATCCACCAGTGTCATTGCATGTGTGTTCTTTTCATGAACCATAACTAGAGTCATTGCATGTGTGCTCTTCTAAATAAACCACACATGGATCCACCTAGTGTGATTGGATGTCTGTTCTTTTCAGAAACCACACATGGATCCACCAGTGTCATTGCATTGTGTTCTTTTCATAAACCACACATGGATACACCAGTGTCATTGCATTTGTGTTCTTTTCATGAACCACAGCTAGAGTCATTGAATGTCTATTCTTTGACAAACCACACATGGATCCACCATTGTCATTGCATGTGTGTTCTTATCATGAACCACAACCAGTGTTATTGCATGTATGTTCTTCTCACAAACCACACAAGGATCCACCAGTGACATTGCATCTGTGTTCTTCTCAAGAAACACAACTAGTTTCATTGCTTGTCTGTTCTTCTTAGAAACCACATAAGGATCCACCAGTGTCATTGGATGTTTGTTCTTCTCATGAACCACACATGGATCCACTAGTGTCATTGCATGTCTGTTCTCCTCATGAACAACACATGGATCCACTAGTGTCATTGCATGTCTGTTCTTTTCATGAACCACAGCTAGAGTCATTGCATGTCTGTTCTTTTCACAAACCACACATGGATCAACCAGTGTCATTGCATGTTTGTTATTTTGATGAAACACAACTAGAGTCATTGCATGTGTGTTCTTCTAAACAAACCACACATGGATCCACCTAGTGTGATTGCATGTCTGTTCTTTACACAAATCACACATGGATCGACCGGGGTCATCGCATGTGTGAGATTCTCATTAACCACAACCAGTGTCATTGCATGTATGTTCTTCTCATAAACCACACATAGATCCACCAGTGTCATTGCGTGTGTGTTCTTCTCACAAACCACACATGGATCCACAAGTGTCATTGCATGTCTGTTCTTTTCATGAACCATCACTAGAGTCATTGCATGTGTGCTCTTCTAAATAAACCACACATGGATCCACCTAGTGTGATTGGATGTCTGTTCTTTTCACAAACCACACATGGATCCACCAGTGTCATTGCATTGTGTACTTTTCATGAACCACACATGGATACACAGTGTCATTGCATGTGTGTTCTTTTCATGAACCAGCTAGAGTGATTGAATGTCTTCTTTGACAAACCACACATGGATCCACTAGTGTCATTGCATGTGTGTTCTTTTCATGAACCACAACTAGAGTCATTGCATGTGTGTTCTTCTAAATAAACCACACATGGATCCACCTAGTGTCATTGCATGTGTGTTCCTCAAAATAAACCACACATGGATCCACCTAGTGTGATTGCATGTCTGTTCTTTTCACAAACCACACATGGATCCACTAGTGTCATTGCATGTGTTCTTCTCATGAACCACAACCAGTGTCATTGCATGTATATTCTTCTCACAAACCACACAAGGATCCACCAGTGTCATTGCATGTGTGTTCTTCTCATGAACCACAGCCAGTGTCATTGGATTCTGTTCTTCTCACAAACCACATAAGTATCCACCAGTGTCATTGCATGTCTGTTCTTCTCACAAACCACACATGGATCCACCAGTGTCATTGGATGTGTGTTCTTCTCATGAACCACACATGGATCCACTAGTGTCATTGCATGTCTGTTCCTCTAAACAAACCACACATGGATCCACCTAGTGTGATTGCATGTCTGTTCTTTTCATGAACCACAACTAGAGTCATTGCATGTGTGTTCTTTTAAACAAATCACACATGGATCCACCCACTGTCATTGCATGTCTGTTCCTCTAAACAAACCACCCATGGATCCACCTGGTGTGATTGCATGTCTGTTCTTTTCACAAACCACACATGGATCCACCAGTGTCATTGCATGTGTGTTCTTTTCATGAACCATAACTAGAGTCATTGCATGTGTGCTCTTCTAAATAAACCACACATGGATCCACCTAGTGTGATTGGATGTCTGTTCTTTTCAGAAACCACACATGGATCCACCAGTGTCATTTCATTGTGTTCTTTTCATAAACCACACATGGATACACCAGTGTCATTGCATTTGTGTTCTTTTCATGAACCACAGCTAGAGTGATTGAATGTCTGTTCTTTGACAAACCACACATGGATCCACTAGTGTCATTGCATGTGTGTTCTTTTCATGAACCACAACTAGAGTCATTGCATGTGTGTTCTTCTAAATAAACCACACAAGGATCCACCAGTGACATTGCATCTGTGTTCTTCTCAAGAAACACAACTAGTTTCATTGCTTTTCTGTTCTTTTTAGAAACCACATAAGGATCCACCAGTGTCATTGGATGTTTGTTCTTCTCATGAACCACACATGGATCCACTAGTGTCATTGCATGTCTGTTCTCCTCATGAACAACACATGGATCCACTAGTGTCATTGCATGTCTGTTCTTTTCATGAACCACAGCTAGAGTCATTGCATGTCTGTTCTTTTCACAAACCTCACATGGATCAACCAGTGTCATTGCATGTTTGTTATTTTGATGAACCACAACTAGAGTCATTGCATGTGTGTTCTTCTAAACAAACCACACATGGATCCACCTAGTGTGATTGCATGTCTGTTCTTTACACAAATCACACATGGATCGACCGGGGTCATCGCATGTGTGTTCTTCTCATGAACCACAACCAGTGTCATTGCATGTATGTTCTTCTCATAAACCACACATAGATCCACCAGTGTCATTGCGTGTGTGTTCTTCTCACAAACCACACATGGATCCACAAGTGTCATTGCATGTCTGTTCTTTTCATGAACCATCACTAGAGTCATTGCATGTGTGCTCTTCTAAATAAACCACACATGGATCCACCTAGTGTGATTGGATGTCTGTTCTTTTCACAAACCACACATGGATCCACCAGTGTCATTGCATTGTGTACTTTTCATGAACCACACATGGATACACCAGTGTCATTGCATGTGTGTTCTTTTCATGAACCACAGCTAGAGTGATTGAATGTCTGTTCTTTGACAAACCACACATGGATCCACTAGTGTCATTGCATGTGTGTTCTTTTCATGAACCACAACTAGAGTCATTGCATGTGTGTTCTTCTAAATAAACCACACATGGATCCACCTAGTGTCATTGCATGTGTGTTCCTCAAAATAAACCACACATGGATCCACCTAGTGTGATTGCATGTCTGTTCTTTTCACAAACCACACATGGATCCACTAGTGTCATTGCATGTGTGTTCTTCTCATGAACCACAACCAGTGTCATTGCATGTATATTCTTCTCACAAACCACACAAGGATCCACCAGTGTCATTGCATGTGTGTTCTTCTCATGAACCACAGCCAGTGTCATTGGATTCTGTTCTTCTCACAAACCACATAAGTATCCACCAGTGTCATTGCATGTCTGTTCTTCTCACAAACCACATATGGATCCACCAGTGTCATTGGATGTGTGTTCTTCTCATGAACCACACATGGATCCACTAGTGTCATTGCATGTCTGTTCCTCTAAACAAACCACACATGGATCCACCTAGTGTGATTGCATGTCTGTTCTTTTCATGAACCACAACTAGAGTCATTGCATGTGTGTTCTTTTAAACAAATCACACATGGATCCACCCACTGTCATTGCATATACTGTTCCTCTAAACAAACCACCCATGGATCCACCTGGTGTGATTGCATGTTTGTTCTTTTCACAAACCACACATGGATCCACCGGTGTCATTGCATGTGTGTTCTTTTCATGAACCATAACTAGAGTCATTGCATGTGTGCTCTTCTAAATAAACCAAACATTGATCCACCTAGTGTGATTGGATGTCTGTTTTTCACAAACCACACATGGATCCAGTGTCATTTCATTGTGTTCTTTTCATAAACCACACATGGATACACCAGTGTCATTGCATTTGTGTTCTTTTCATGAACCACAGCTAGAGTGATTGAATGTTCTGTTTTGACAAACCACACATGGATCCACTAGTGTCATTGCATGTGTGTTCTTTTCATGAACCACAACTAGAGTCATTGCATGTGTGTTCTTCTAAATAAACCACACAAGGATCCACCAGTGACATTGCATCTGTGTTCTTCTCAAGAAACACAACTAGTTTCATTGCTTTTCTGTTCTTTTTAGAAACCACATAAGGATCCACCAGTGTCATTGGATGTTTGTTCTTCTCATGAACCACACATGGATCCACTAGTGTCATTGCATGTCTGTTCTCCTCATGAACAACACATGGATCCACTAGTGTCATTGCATGTCTGTTCTTTTCATGAACCACAGCTAGAGTCATTGCATGTCTGTTCTTTTCACAAACCTCACATGGATCAACCAGTGTCATTGCATGTTTGTTATTTTGATGAACCACAACTAGAGTCATTGCATGTGTGTTCTTCTAAACAAACCACACATGGATCCACCTAGTGTGATTGCATGTCTGTTCTTTACACAAATCACATGGATCGACCGGGGTCATCGCATGTGTGTTCTTATCATGAACCACAACAAGTGTCATTGCATGTATGTTCTTCTCATAAACCACACATAGATCCACCATTGTGTGTGTGTTCTTCTCACAAACCACACATGGATCCACCAGTGTCATTGCATGTCTGTTCTTTTCATGAACCATCACTAGAGTCATTGCATGTGTGCTCTTCTAAATAAACCACACATGGATCCACCTAGTTTGATTGGATGTCTGTTCTTTTCACAAACCACACATGGATCCACCAGTGTCATTGCATTGTGTACTTTTCATGAACCACACATGGATACACCAGTGTCATTGCATGTGTGTTCTTTTCATGAACCACAGCTAGAGTGATTGAATATGTTCTTTGACAAACCACACATGGATCCACTAGTGTCATTGCATGTGTGTTCTTTTCATGAACCACAACTAGAGTCATTGCATGGGTGTTCTTCTAAATAAACCACACATGGATCCACCTAGTGTCATTGCATGTGTGTTCCTCAAAACAAACCACACATGGATCCACCTAGTGTGATTGCATGTCTGTTGTTTTCACAAACCACACATGGATCCACCAGTGTCATTGCATGTGTGTTATTTTCATGAACCACAACTACAGTCATTGCATGTGTGTTCTTGTAAACAAACCACACATGGATCCACTAGTGTCATTGCATGTGTGTTCTTCTCATGAACCACAACCAGTGTCATTGCATGTATATTCTTCTCACAAACCACACAAGGATCCACCAGTGTCATTGCATGTGTGTTCTTATCATGAACCACAACCCAGTGTCATTGGATTCTGTTCTTCTCACAAACCACATAAGTATCCACCAGTGTCATTGCATGTCTGTTCTTTCACAAACCACACATGGATCCACCAGTGTCATTGGATGTGTGTTCTTCTCATGAACCACACATGGATCCACTAGTGTCATTGCATGTCTGTTCCTCTAAACAAACCACACATGGATCCATCTAGTGTGATTGCATGTCTGTTCTTTTCATGAACCACAACTAGAGTCATTGCATGTGTGTTCTTCTAAATAAATCACACATGGATCCAGCTAGTGTCATTACATGTTTGTTCCTCTAAACAAACCACACATGGATCCACCTGGTGTGATTGCATGTCTGTTCTTTTCACAAACCACACAAGGATCCACCAGTGTCATTGCATGTGTGTTCTTTTCATGGACCATAACTAGAGTCATTGCATGTGTGCTCTTCTAAATAAACCACACATGGATCCACCTAGTGTGATTGCATGTCTGTTCTTTTCACAAACCACACATGGATCCACCAGTGTCATTGCATTGTGTTCTTTTCATGAACAACACATGGATACACCAGTGTCATTACATGTGTGTTCTTTTCATGAACCACAGCTAGAGTCATTGAATGTCTGTTCTTTGACAAACCACACATGGATCCACCAGTGTCATTGCATGTGTGTTCTTTTCATGAACCACAACTAGAGTCATTGCATGTGTGTTCTTCTAAATAAACCACACATGGATCCACCTAGTGTCATTGCATGTGTGTTCCTCAAAATAAACCACACATGGATCCACCTAGTGTGATTGCATGTCTGTTCTTTTCACAAACCACACATGGATCCACTAGTGTCATTGCATGTGTGTTCTTCTCATGAACCACAACCAGTGTCATTGCATGTATATTCTTCTCACAAACCACACAAGGATCCACCAGTGTCATTGCATGTGTGTTCTTCTCATGAACCACAGCCAGTGTCATTGGATTCTTTTCTTCTCACAAACCACATAAGTATCCACCAGTGTCATTGCATGTCTGTTCTTCTCACAAACCACACATGGATCCACCAGTGTCATTGGATGTGTGTTCTTCTCATGAACCACACATGGATCCACTAGTGTCATTGCATGTCTGTTCCTCTAAACAAACCACACATGGATCCACCTAGTGTGATTGCATGTCTGTTCTTTTCATGAACCCCAACTAGAGTCATTGCATGTGTGTTCTTCTAAACAAATCACACATGGATCCACCCACTGTCATTGCATGTCTGTTCCTCTAAACAAACCACCCATGGATCCACCTGGTGTGATTGCATGTCTGTTCTTTTCACAAACCACACATGGATCCACCAGTGTCATTGCATGTGTGTTCTTTTCATGAACCATAACTAGAGTCATTGCATGTGTGCTCTTCTAAATAAACCACACATGGATCCACCTAGTGTGATTGGATGTCTGTTCTTTTCAGAAACCACACATGGATCCACCAGTGTCATTGCATTGTGTTCTTTTCATAAACCACACATGGATACACCAGTGTCATTGCATTTGTGTTCTTTTCATGAACCACAGCTAGAGTCATTGAATGTCTGTTCTTTGACAAACCACACATGGATCCACCATTGTCATTGCATGTGTGTTCTTATCATGAACCACAACCAGTGTTATTGCATGTATGTTCTTCTCACAAACCACACAAGGATCCACCAGTGACATTGCATCTGTGTTCTTCTCAAGAAACACAACTAGTTTCATTGCTTGTCTGTTCTTCTTAGAAACCACATAAGGATCCACCAGTGTCATTGGATGTTTGTTCTTCTCATGAACCACACATGGATCCACTAGTGTCATTGCATGTCTGTTCTCCTCATGAACAACACATGGATCCACTAGTGTCATTGCATGTCTGTTCTTTTCATGAACCACAGCTAGAGTCATTGCATGTCTGTTCTTTTCACAAACCACACATGGATCAACCAGTGTCATTGCATGTTTGTTATTTTGATGAACCACAACTAGAGTCATTGTATGTGTGTTCTTCTAAACAAACCACACATGGATCCACCTAGTGTGATTGCATGTCTGTTCTTTACACAAATCACACATGGATCGACCGGGGTCATCGCATGTGTGTTCTTCTCATGAACCACAACCAGTGTCATTGCATGTATGTTCTTCTCATAAACCACACATAGATCCACCAGTGTCATTGCGTGTGTGTTCTTCTCACAAACCACACATGGATCCACCAGTGTCATTGCATGTCTGTTCTTTTCATGAACCATCACTAGAGTCATTGCATGTGTGCTCTTCTAAATAAACCACACATGGATCCACCTAGTGTGATTGGATGTCTGTTCTTTTCACAAACCACACATGGATCCACCAGTGTCATTGCATTGTGTTCTTTTCATGAACCACACATGGATACACCAGTGTCATTGCATGTGTGTTCTTTTCATGAACCACAGCTAGATTCATTGAATGACTGTTCTTTGAAAAACCACACATGGATCCACCATTGTCATTGCATGTGTGTTCTAATGAACCACAACCAGTGTAATTGCATGTATGTTCTTCTCACAAACAAAACACAAGGATCCACCAGTGACATTGCATCTGTGTTCTTCTCATGAACCACGGCTAGTTTCATTGCATGTCTGTTCTTCTCACAAACCACAAAAGGATCAACCAGTGTCATTGCATGTGTGTTCTTCTCATGAACCACAGCCAGTGTCATTGGATTCTGTTCTTCTCACAAACCACATAAGTATCCAGCAGTGTCATTGCATGTCTGTTCTTCTCACAAACCACACATGGATCCACCAGTGTCATTGGATGCTTGTTCTTCTCATGAACCACACATGGATCCACTAGTGTCATTGCATGTCTGTTCCTCTAAACAAACCACACATGGATCCATCTAGTGTGATTACATGTCTGTTCTTTTCATGAACCACAACTAGAGTCATTGCATGTGTGTTCTTCTAAACAAATCACACATGGATCCACCCAGTGTCATTGCATGTTTGTTCCTCTAAACAAACCACACATGGATCCACTGGTGTGATTGCATGTTTGTTCTTTTCACAAACAACACATGGATCCACCAGTGTCATTGAATGTGTGTTCTTTTCATGAACCATAAATAGAGTCATTGCATGTGTGCTCTTCTAAATAAACCACACATGGATCCACCTAGTGTGATTGCATGTCTGTTCTTTTCACAAACCACATGGATCCACCAGTGTCATTGCATTGTGTACTTTTCATGAACCACACATGGATACACCAGTGTCATTGCATGTGTGTTCTTTTCATGAACCACAGCTAGAGTGATTGAATTTCTGTTCTTTGACAAACCACACATGGATCCACTAGTGTCATTGCATGTGTGTTCTTTTCATGAACCACAACTAGAGTCATTGCATGTGTGTTCTTCTAAATAAACCACACATGGATCCACCTAGTGTCATTTCATGTGTGTTCCTCTAAACAAACCACACATGGATCCACCTGGTGTGATTGCATGTCTGTTCTTTTCACAAACCACACATGGATCCACTAGTGTCATTGCATGTGTGTTCTTTTCATGAACCACAACTACAGTCATTGCATGTGTGTTCTTGTAAACAAACCACACATGGATCCACCAGTGTCATTGCATGTGTGTTCTTCTCATGAACCACAACCAGTGTCATTGCATGTATATTCTTCTCACAAACCACACAAGTATCCACCAGTGTCATTTCATGTGTGTTCTTCTCATGAACCACAGCCAGTTTCATTGGATTCTGTTCTTCTCACAAACCACATAAGTATCCACCAGTGTCATTGCATGTATGTTCTTCTCACAAACCACACAAGGATCCACCAGTGCCATTGGAAGTGTGTTCTTCTCATGAACCACACATGGATCCACTAGTGTCATTGCATGTCTTTTCCTCTAAACAGACCACACATGGATCCACATAGTGTGATTGCATGTCTGTTCTTTTCATGAACCACAACTAGAGTCATTGCATGTGTGTTCTTCTAAATAAATCACACATGGATCCAGCTAGTGTCATTACATGTCTGTTCCTCTAAACAAACCACACATGGATCCACCTGTGTGATTGCATGTCTGTTCTTTTCACAAACCACATAAGGATCCACCAGTGTCATTGCATGTGTGTTCTTTTCATGAACCATAACTAGAGTCATTGCATGTGTGCTCTTCTAAATAAACCACACATGGATCCACCTAGTGTGATTGCATGTCTGTTATTTTCACAAACCACACATGGATCCACCAGTGTCATTGCATTGTGTTCTTTTCATGAACAACACATGGATACACCAGTGTCATTACATGTGTGTTCTTTTCATGAACCACAGCTAGAGTCATTGAATGTCTGTTCTTTGACAAACCACACATGGATCCACCAGTGTCATTGCATGTGTGTTCTTTTCATGAACCACAACTAGAGTCATTGCATGTGTGTTCTTCTAAATAAACCACACATGGATCCACCTAGTGTCATTGCATGTGTGTTCCTCAAAATAAACCACACATGGATCCACCTAGTGTGATTGCATGTCTGTTCTTTTCACAAACCACACATGGATCCACTAGTGTCATTGCATGTGTGTTCTTCTCATGAACCACAACCAGTGTCATTGCATGTATATTCTTCTCACAAACCACACAAGGATCCACCAGTGTCATTGCATGTGTGTTCTTCTCATGAACCACAGCCAGTGTCATTGGATTCTGTTCTTCTCACAAACCACATAAGTATCCACCAGTGTCATTGCATGTCTGTTCTTCTCACAAACCACACATGGATCCACCAGTGTCATTGGATGTGTGTTCTTCTCATGAACCACACATGGATCCACTAGTGTCATTGCATGTCTGTTCCTCTAAACAAACCACACATGGATCCACCTAGTGTGATTGCATGTCTGTTCTTTTCATGAACCACAACTAGAGTCATTGCATGTGTGTTCTTCTAAACAAATCACACATGGATCCACCCACTGTCATTGCATGTCTGTTCCTCTAAACAAACCACCCATGGATCCACCTGGTGTGATTGCATGTCTGTTCTTTTCACAAACCACACATGGATCCACCAGTGTCATTGCATGTGTGTTCTTTTCATGAACCATAACTAGAGTCATTGCATGTGTTCTCTTCTAAATAAACCACACATGGATCCACCTAGTGTGATTGGATGTCTGTTCTTTTCAGAAACCACACATGGATCCACCAGTGTCATTGCATTGTGTTCTTTTCATAAACCACACATGGATACACCAGTGTCATTGCATTTGTGTTCTTTTCATGAACCACAGCTAGAGTCATTGAATGTCTGTTCTTTGACAAACCACACATGGATCCACCATTGTCATTGCATGTGTGTTCTTATCATGAACCACAACCAGTGTTATTGCATGTATGTTCTTCTCACAAACCACACAAGGATCCACCAGTGACATT
The DNA here is from genome assembly GCA_023614405.1 of Avena insularis. Classification (NCBI taxonomy): domain Eukaryota; kingdom Viridiplantae; phylum Streptophyta; class Magnoliopsida; order Poales; family Poaceae; genus Avena; species Avena insularis. The sequence goes on along the minus strand of CM042688.1, from coordinate 518,420,345 downwards.
GCATCTGTGTTCTTCTCATGAAACGCAACTAGTTTCATTGCTTGTCTGTTCTTCTCAGAAACCACATAAGGATCCACCAGTGTCATTGGATGTGTGTTCTTCTCATGAACCACACATGGATCCACTAGTGTCATTGCATGTCTGTTCTCCTCATGAACAACACATGGATCCACTAGTGTCATTGCATGTCTGTTCTTTTCATGAACCAAGTCATTGCATGTCTGTTCTTTTCACAAACCACACATGGATCAACCAGTGTCATTGCATGTTTGTTATTTTGATGAACCACAACTAGAGTCATTGCATGTGTGTTCTTCTAAACAAACCACACATGGATCCACCTAGTGTGATTGCATGTCTGTTCTTTACACAAATCACACATGGATCGACCGGGGTCATCGCATGTGTGTTCTTCTCATGAACCACAACCAGTGTCATTGCATGTATGTTCTTCTCATAAACCACACATAGATCCACCAGTGTCATTGCGTGTGTGTTCTTCTCACAAACCACACATGGATCCACCAGTGTAATTGCATGTCTGTTCTTTTCATGAACCATCACTAGAGTCATTGCATGTGTGCTCTTCTAAATAAACCACACATGGATCCACCTAGTGTGATTGGATGTCTGTTCTTTTCACAAACCACACATGGATCCACCAGTGTCATTGCATTGTGTTCTTTTCATGAACCACACATGGATACACCAGTGTCATTGCATGTGTGTTCTTTTCATGAACCACAGCTAGATTCATTGAATGACTGTTCTTTGACAAACCACACATGGATCCACCATTGTCATTGCATGTGTGTTCTTCTCATGAACCACAACCAGTGTCATTGCATGTATGTTCTTCTCACAAACAAAACACAAGGATCCACCAGTGACATTGCATCTGTGTTCTTCTCATGAACCACGGCTAGTTTCATTGCATGTCTGTTCTTCTCACAAACCACAAAAGGATCAACCAGTGTCATTGCATGTGTGTTCTTCTCATGAACCACAGCCAGTGTCATTGGATTCTGTTCTTCTCACAAACCACATAAGTATCCAGCAGTGTCATTGCATGTCTGTTCTTCTCACAAACCACACATGGATCCACCAGTGTCATTGGATGCTTGTTCTTCTCATGAACCACACATGGATCCACTATTGTCATTGCATGTCTGTTCCTCTAAACAAACCACACATGGATCCACCTAGTGTGATTACATGTCTGTTCTTTTCATGAACCACAACTAGAGTCATTGCATGTGTGTTCTTCTAAACAAATCACACATGGATCCACCCAGTGTCATTGCATGTTTGTTCCTCTAAACAAACCACACATGGATCCACTGGTGTGATTGCATGTTTGTTCTTTTCACAAACCACACATGGATCCACCAGTGTCATTGCATGTGTGTTCTTTTCATGAACCATAACTAGAGTCATTGCATGTCCTCTTCTAAATAAACCACACATGGATCCACCTAGTGTGATTGCATGTCTGTTCTTTTCACAAACCACACATGGATCCACCAGTGTCATTGCATTGTGTACTTTTCATGAACCACACATGGATACACCAGTGTCATTGCATGTGTGTTCTTTTCATGAACCACAGCTAGAGTGATTGAATGTCTGTTCTTTGACAAACCACACATGGATCCACTAGTGTCATTGCATGTGTGTTCTTTTCATGAACCACAACTAGAGTCATTGCATGTGTGTTCTTCTAAATAAACCACACATGGATCCACCTAGTGTCATTGCATGTGTGTTCCTCAAAACAAACCACACATGGATCCACCTAGTGTGATTGCATGTCTGTTGTTTTCACAAACCACACATGGATCCACTAGTGTCATTGCATGTGTGTTATTTTCATGAACCACAACTACAGTCATTGTATGTGTGTTCTTGTAAACAAACCACACATGGATCCACTAGTGTCATTGCATGTGTGTTCTTCTCATGAACCACAACCAGTGTCATTTCATGTATATTCTTCTCACAAACCACACAAGGATCCACCAGTGTCATTGCATGTGTGTTCTTCTCATGAACCACAACCAGTGTCATTGGATTCTGTTCTTCTCACAAACCACATAAGTATCCACCAGTGTCATTGCATGTCTGTTCTTCTCACAAACCACACATGGATCCACTAGTGTCATTGGATGTGTGTTCTTCTCATGAACCACACATGGATCCACTAGTGTCATTGCATGTCTGTTCCTCTAAACAAACCACACATGGATCCATCTAGTCTGATTGCATGTCTGTTCTTTTCATGAACCACAACTAGAGTCATTGCATGTGTGTTCTTCTAAATAAATCACACATGGATCCAGCTAGTGTCATTACATGTTTGTTCCTCTAAACAAACCACACATGGATCCACCTGGTGTGATTGCATGTCTGTTCTTTTCACAAACCACACATGGATCCACTAGTGTCATTGCATGTGTGTTCTTCTCATGAACCACAACCAGTGTCATTGCATGTATATTCTTCTCACAAACCACACAAGGATCCACCAGTGTCATTGCATGTGTGTTCTTTTCATGAACCACACATGGATACACCAGTGTCATTGCATGTGTGTTCTTTTCAAGAACCACAGCTAGATTCATTGAATGACTGTTCTTTGACAAACCACACATGGATCCACCATTGTCATTGCATGTGTGTTCTTCTCATGAACCACAACCAGTGTCATTGCATGTATGTTCTTCTCACAAACAAAACACAAGGATCCACCAGTGACATTGCATCTGTGTTCTTCTCATGAACCACGGCTAGTTTCATTGCATGTCTGTTCTTCTCACAAACCACAAAAGGATCAACCAGTGTCATTGCATGTGTGTTCTTCTCATGAACCACAGCCAGTGTCATTGGATTCTGTTCTTCTCACAAACCACATAAGTATCCAGCAGTGTCATTGCATGTCTGTTCTTCTCACAAACCACACATGGATCCACCAGTGTCATTGGATGCTTGTTCTTCTCATGAACCACACATGGATCCACTAGTGTCATTGCATGTCTGTTCCTCTAAACAAACCACACATGGATCCACCTAGTGTGATTACATGTCTGTTCTTTTCATGAACCACAACTAGAGTCATTGCATGTGTGTTCTTCTAAACAAATCACACATGGATCCACCCAGTGTCATTGCATGTCTGTTCCTCTAAACAAACCACACATGGATCCACCTGGTGTGATTGCATGTCTGTTCTTTTCACAAACCACACATGGATCCACCAGTGTCATTGCATGTGTGTTCTTTTCATGAACCATAACTAGAGTCATTGCATGTGTGCTCTTCTAAATAAACCACACATGGATCCACCTAGTGTGATTGGATGTCTGTTCTTTTCACAAACCACACATGGATCCACCAGTGTCATTGCATTGTGTTCTTTTCATGAACCACACATGGATACACCAGTGTCATTGCATTTGTGTTCTTTTCATGAACCACAGCTAGAGTCATTGAATGTCTGTTCTTTGACAAACCACACATGGATCCACCATTGTCATTGCATGTGTGTTCTTATCATGAACCACAACCAGTGTTATTGCATGTATGTTCTTCTCACAAACCACACAAGGATCCACCAGTGACATTGCATCTGTGTTCTTCTCATGAAACACAACTAGTTTCATTGCATGTCTGTTCTTCTCACAAGCCACATAAGGATCCACCAGTGTCATTGGATGTGTGTTCTTCTCATGAACCACACATGGATCCACTAGTGTCATTGCATGTCTGTTCTCCTCATGAACAACACATGGATCCACTAGTGTCATTGCATGTCTGTTCTTTTCACAAACCACACATGGATCAACCAGTGTCATTGCATGTTTGTTATTTTGATGAACCACATCTAGAGTCATTGCATGTGTGTTCTTCTAAACAAACCACACATGGATCCACCTAGTGTGATTGCATGTCTGTTCTTTACACAAATCACACATGGATCGACCGGGGTCATCGCATGTGTGTTCTTCTCATGAACCACGGCCAGTGTCATTGCATGTATGTTCTTCTCATAAACCACACATAGATCCACCAGTGTCATTGCGTGTGTGTTCTTCTCACAAACCACACATGGATCCACCAGTGTCATTGCATGTCTGTTCTTTTCATGAACCATAACTAGAGTCATTGCATGTGTGCTCTTCTAAATAAACCACACATGGATCCACCTAGTGTGATTGGATGTCTGTTCTTTTCACAAACCACACATGGATCCAGCAGTGTCATTGCATTGTGTTCTTTTCATGAACCACACATGGATACACCAGTGTCATTGCATGTGTGTTCTTTTCATGAACCACAGCTAGAGTCATTGAATGTCTGTTCTTTAACAAACCACACATGGATCCACCATTGTCATTGCATGTGTGTTCTTCTAATGAACCACAACCAGTGTAATTGCATGTATGTTCTTCTCACAAACAAAACACAAGGATCCACCAGTGACATTGCATCTGTGTTCTTCTCATGAACCACAGCTAGTTTCATTGCATGTCTGTTCTTCTCACAAACCACAAAAGGATCAACCAGTGTCATTGCATGTGTGTTCTTCTCATGAACCACAGCCAGTGTCATTGGATTCTGTTCTTCTCACAAACCACATAATTATCCACCAGTGTCATTGCATGTCTGTTCTTCTCACAAACCACACATGGATCCACCAGTGTCATTGGATGCATGTTCTTCTCATGAACCACACATGGATCCACTAGTGTCATTGCATGTCTGTTCCTCTAAACAAACCACACATGGATCCACCTAGTGTGATTGCATGTCTTTTCTTTTCATGAACCAAAACTAGAGTCATTGCATGTGTGTTCTTCTAAACAAATCACATGGATCCACCAGTGTCATTGCATGTTTGTTCCTCTAAACAAACCACACATGGATCCACCTGGTGTGATTGCATGTTTGTTCTTTTCACAAACCACACATGGATCCACCAGTGTCATTGCATGTGTGTTCTTTTCATGAACCATAACTAGAGTCATTGCATGTGTGCTCTTCTAAATAAACCACACATGGATCCACCTAGTGTGATTGCATGTCTGTTCTTTTCACAAACCACACATGGATCCACCAGTGTCATTGCATTGTGTACTTTTCATGAACCACACATGGATACACCAGTGTCATTGCATGTGTGTTCTTTTCATGAACCACAGCTAGAGTGATTGAATGTCTGTTCTTTGACAAACCACACATGGATCCACTAGTGTCATTGCATGTGTGTTCTTTTCATGAACCACAACTAGAGTCATTGCATGTGTGTTCTTCTAAATAAACCACACATGGATCCACCTAGTGTCATTGCATGTGTTCCTCAAACAAACCACACATGGATCCACCTAGTGTGATTGCATGTCTGTTGTTTTCACAAACCACACATGGATCCACTAGTGTCATTGCATGTGTGTTATTTTCATGAACCACAGCTAGTCATTGTATGGGTGTTTTTGTAAACAAACCACACATGGATCCACTAGTGTCATTGCATGTGTGTTCTTCTCATGAACCACAACCAGTGTCATTTCATGTATATTCTTCTCACAAACCACACAAGGATCCACCGGTGTCATTGCATGTGTGTTCTTCTCATGAACCAACCACAACCCGGTGTCATTGCATGTGTGTTCTTCTCACAAACCACACATGGATCCACTAGTGTCATTGGATGTGTTTTATTCTAATTAACCACACATTGATCAACTAGTGTCATTGCATGTGTGTTCCTCTAAACAAACCACACATGGATCCATCTAGTTTGATTGCATGTCTGTTCTTTTCATGAACCACAACTAGAGTCATTGCATGTGTGTTCTTCTAAATAAATCACATGGATCCAGCTAGTGTCATTACATGTTTGTTCCTCTAAACAAACCACATGGATCCACCTGTGTGATTGCATGTCTGTTCTTTTCACAAACCACACATGGATCCACTAGTGTCATTGCATGTGTTCTTCTCATGAACCACAACCAGTGTCATTGCATGTATATTCTTCTCAAACCACACAAGGATCCCACAGTGTCATTGCATGTGTGTTCTTTTCATGAACCACACATGGATACCAGTGTCATTGCATGTGTGTTCTTTTCAAGAACCACCTAGATTCATTGAATGATCGTTCTTTGACAAACCACACATGGATCCACCATTGTCATTGCATGTGTGTTCTTCTCATGAACCACAACCAGTGTCATTGCATGTATGTTCTTCTCACAAACAAAACACAAGGATACACCAGTGACATTGCATCTGTGTTCTTATCATGAACCACCGCTAGATTCATTGCATGTGTGGTCTTCTAACAAACCACAAAGGATCAACTAGTGTCATTGCATGTGTGTTCTTCTCATGAACCACATGGATCCCAGTGTCATTGGATTCTGTTCTTCTCACAAACCACATAAGTATCCAAAGTGTCATTGCATGTCTGTTCTTCTCACAAACCACACATGGATCCACCAAGTGTCATTGGATGCTTGTTCTTCTCATGAACCACACATGGATCCACTAGTGTCATAGCATGTATGTTCCTCTAAACAAACAACACATGGATCCACCAATTGTGATTACATGTTGTTCTTTTCATGAACCACAACTAGAGTCATTGCATGTGTGTTCTTCTAAACAAATCACACATGGATCCACCCAGTGTAATTGCATGTTTGTTCCTCTAAACAAACCACACATGGATCCACCTGGTGTGATTGCATGTTTGTTCTTTTCACAAACCACACATGGATCCACCAGTGTCATTGCATGTGTGTTCTTTTCATGAACCATAACTAGAGTCATTGCATGTGTGCTCTTCTAAATAAACCACACATGGATCCACCTAGTGTGATTGCATGTCTGTTCTTTTCACAAACCACACATGGATCCACCAGTGTCATTGCATTGTGTTCTTTTCATGAACCACACATGGATACACCAGTGTCATTGCATGTTTGTTCTTTTCATGAACCACAGCTAGAGTGATTGAATGTCTGTTCTTTGTCAAACCACACATGGATCCACTAGTGTCATTGCATGTGTGTTCTTTTCATGAACCACAACTAGAGTCATTGCATGTGTGTTATTCTAAATAAACCACACATGGATCCACCTAGTGTCATTGCATGTGTGTTCCTCAAAACAAACCACACATGGATCCACCTAGTGTGATTGCATGTGTGTTCTTTTCATGAACCACACATGGATCCACTAGTGTCATTGCATGTGTGTTCTTCCCACAAACCACACATGGATCCACCAGTGTCATTGCATGTGTGTTCTTCTCATGAACCACAACCAGTGTCATTGGATTCTGTTCTTCTCACAAACCACATAAGTATCCACCAGTGTCATTGCATGTCTGTTCTTCTCACAAACCACACATCGATCCACTAGTGTCATGGGATGTGTGTTCTTCTCATGAACCACACATGGATCCACTAGTGTCATTGCATGTCTGTTCCTCTAAACAAACCACACATGGATCCATCTAGTCTGATTGCATGTCTGTTCTTTTCATGAACCACAACTAGAGTCATTGCATGTGTGTTCTTCTAAATAAATCACACATGGATCCAGCTAGTGTCATTACATGTTTGTTCCTCTAAACAAACCACACATGGATCCACAAGGTGTGATTGCATGTCTGTTCTTTTCACAAACCACACATGGATCCACTAGTGTCATTGCATGTGTGTTCTTCTCATGAACCACAACCAGTGTCATTGCATGTATATTCTTCTCACAAACCACACAAGGATCCACCAGTGTCATTGCATGTGTGTTCTTTTCATGAACCACACATGGATACACCAGTGTCATTGCATGTGTGTTCTTTTCAAGAACCACAGCTAGATTCATTGAATGACTGTTCTTTGACAAACCACACATGGATCCACCATTGTCATTGCATGTGTGTTCTTCTCATGAACCACAACCAGTGTCATTGCATGTATGTTCTTCTCACAAACAAAACACAAGGATCCACCAGTGACATTGCATCTGTGTTCTTCTCATGAACCACGGCTAGTTTCATTGCATGTCTGTTCTTCTCACAAACCACAAAAGGATCAACCAGTGTCATTGCATGTGTGTTCTTCTCATGAACCACAGCCAGTGTCATTGGATTCTGTTCTTCTCACAAACCACATAAGTATCCAGCAGTGTCATTGCATGTCTGTTCTTCTCACAAACCACACATGGATCCACCAGTGTCATTGGATGCTTGTTCTTCTCATGAACCACACATGGATCCACTAGTGTCATTGCATGTCTGTTCCTCTAAACAAACCACACATGGATCCACCTAGTGTGATTACATGTCTGTTCTTTTCATGAACCACAACTAGAGTCATTGCATGTGTGTTCTTCTAAACAAATCACACATGGATCCACCCAGTGTCATTGCATGTTTGTTCCTCTAAACAAACCACACATGGATCCACTGGTGTGATTGCATGTTTGTTCTTTTCACAAACCACACATGGATCCACCAGTGTCATTGCATGTGTGTTCTTTTCATGAACCATAACTAGAGTCATTGCATGTGTGCTCTTCTAAATAAACCACACATGGATCCACCTAGTGTGATTGCATGTCTGTTCTTTTCACAAACCACACATGGATCCACCAGTGTCATTGCATTGTGTACTTTTCATGAACCACACATGGATACACCAGTGTCATTACATGTCTGTTCTTTGACAAACCACACATGGATCCACTAGTGTCATTGCATGTGTGTTCTTTTCATGAACCACAACTAGAGTCATTGCATGTGTGTTCTTCTAAATAAACCACACATGGATCCACCTAGTGTCATTGCATGTGTGTTCCTCAAAACAAACCACACATGGATCCACCTAGTGTGATTGCATGTCTGTTGTTTTCACAAACCACACATGGATCCACTAGTGTCATTGCATGTGTGTTATTTTCATGAACCACAACTACAGTCATTGTATGTGTGTTCTTGTAAACAAACCACACATGGATCCACTAGTGTCATTGCATGTGTGTTCTTCTCATGAACCACAACCAGTGTCAATTCATGTATATTCTTCTCACAAACCACACAAGGATCCACCAGTGTCATTGCATGTGTGTTCTTCTCATAAACCACAACCAGTGTCATTGGATTCTGTTCTTCTCACAAACCACATAAGTATCCACCAGTGTCATTGCATGTCTGTTCTTCTCACAAACCACACATGGATCCACTAGTGTCATTGGATGTGTGTTCTTCTCATGAACCACACATGGATCCACTAGTGTCATTGCATGTCTGTTCCTCTAAACAAACCACACATGGATTCATCTAGTGTGATTGCATGTCTGTTCTTTTCATGAACCACAACTAGAGTCATTGCATGTGTGTTCTTCTAAATAAATCACACATGGATCCAGCTAGTGTCATTACATGTTTGTTCCTCTAAACAAACCACACATGGATCCACCTGGTGTGATTGCATGTCTGTTCTTTTCACAAACCACACATGGATCCACTAGTGTCATTGCATGTGTGTTCTTCTCATGAACCACAACCAGTGTCATTGCATGTATATTCTTCTCACAAACCACACAAGGATCCACCAGTGTCATTGCATGTGTGTTCTTTTCATGAACCACACATGGATACACCAGTGTCATTGCATGTGTGTTCTTTTCAAGAACCACAGCTAGATTCATTGAATGACTGTTCTTTGACAAACCACACATGGATCCACCATTGTCATTGCATGTGTGTTCTTCTCATGAACCACAACCAGTGTCATTGCATGTATGTTCTTCTCACAAACAAAACACAAGGATCCACTAGTGTCATTGCATGTGTGTTCTTCTCATGAACCACAACCAGTGTCATTGCATGTATATTCTTCTCACAAACCACACAAGGATCCACCAGTGTCATTGCATGTGTGTTCTTCTCACGAACCACAGCCAGTGTCATTGGATTCTGTTCTTCTCACAAACCACATAAGTATCCACCAGTGTCATTGCATGTCTGTTCTTCTCACAAACCACACATGGATCCACCAGTGTCATTGGATGTGTGTTCTTCTCATGAACCACACATGGATCCACTAGTGTCATTGCATGTCTGTTCCTCTAAACAAACCACACATGGATCCACCTAGTGTGATTGCATGTCTGTTCTTTTCATGAACCACAACTAGAGTCATTGCATGTGTGTTCTTCTAAACAAATCACACAGGGATCCACCCAGTGTCATTGCATGTCTGTTCATATAAACAAACCACAAATGGATCCACCTGGTGTGATTGCATGTCTGTTCTTTTCACAAACCACACATGGATCCACCAGTGTCATTGCATGTGTGTTCTTTTCATGAACCATAACTAGAGTCATTGCATGTGTGCTCTTCTAAATAAACCACACATGGATCCACCTAGTGTGATTGGATGTCTGTTCTTTTCACAAACAACACATGGATCCACCAGTGTCATTGCATTGTGTTATTTTCATGAACCACACATGGATACACCAGTGTCATTGCATTTGTGTTCTTTTCATGAACCACAGCTAGAGTCATTGAATGTCTGTTCTTTGACAAACCACACATGGATCCACCAGTGTCATTGCATGTGTGTTCTTATCATGAACCACAACCAGTGTTATTGCATGTATGTTCTTCTCACAAACCACACAAGGATCCACCAGTGACATTGCATCTGTGTTCTTCTCATGAACCACAACTACAGTCATTGTATGTGTGTTCTTGTAAACAAACCACACATGGATCCACTAGTGTCATTGCATGTGTGTTCTCATGAACCACAACCAGTGTCATTTCATGTATATTCTTCTCACAAACCACACAAGGATCCACCAGTGTCATTGCATGTGTGTTCTTCTCATGAACCACAACCAGTGTCATTGGATTCTGTTCTTCTCACAAACCACATAAGTATCCACCAGTGTCATTGCATGTCTGTTCTTCTCACAAACCACACATCGATCCACTAGTGTCATTGGATGTGTGTTCTTCTCATGAACCACACATGGATCCACTAGTGTCATTGCATGTCTGTTCCTCTAAACAAACCACACATGGATCCATCTAGTCTGATTGCATGTCTGTTCTTTTCATGAACCACAACTAGAGTCATTGCATGTGTGTTCTTCTAAATAAATCACACATGGATCCAGCTAGTGTCATTACATGTTTGTTCCTCTAAACAAACCACACATGGATCCACCTGGTGTGATTGCATGTCTGTTCTTTTCACAAACCACACATGGATCCACTAGTGTCATTGCATGTGTGTTCTTCTCATGAACCACAACCAGTGTCATTGCATGTATATTCTTCTCACAAACCACACAAGGATCCACCAGTGTCATTGCATGTGTGTTCTTTTCATGAACCACACATGGATACACAAGTGTCATTGCATGTGTGTTCTTTTCATGAACCACAGCTAGATTCATTGAATGACTGTTCTTTGACAAACCACACATGGATCCACCATTGTCATTGCATGTGTGTTCTTCTCATGAACCACAACCAGTGTCATTGCATGTATGTTCTTCTCACAAACAAAACACAAGGATCCACCAGTGACATTGCATCATGTTCTTCTCATGAACCACTAGTTTCATTGCATGTCTGTTTCTCACAAACCACAAAGGATCAACCAGTGTCATTGCATGTGTGTTCTTCTCATGAACCACAGCCAGTGTCATTGGATTCTGTTCTTCTCACAAACCACATAAGTATCCAGCAGTGTCATTGCATGTCTGTTCTTCTCACAAACCACACATGGATCCACCAGTGTCATTGGATGCTTGTTCTTCTCATGAACCACACATGGATCCACTAGTGTCATTGCATGTCTGTTCCTCTAAACAAACCACATGGATCCACCTAGTGTGATTGCATGTCATTCTTTTCATGAACCACAACTAGAGTCATTGCATGTGTGTTCTTCTAAACAAATCACACATGGATCCACCCAGTGTCATTGCATGTTTGTTCCTCTAAACAAACCACACATGGATCCACTGGTGTGATTGCATGTTTGTTCTTTTCACAAACCACACATGGATCCACCAGTGTCATTGCATGTGTGTTCTTTTCATGAACCATAACTAGAGTCATTGCATGTGTGCTCTTCTAAATAAACCACACATGGATCCACCTAGTGTGATTGCATGTCTGTTTCTTTTCACAAACCACATGGATCCACCAGTGTCATTGCATTGTGTACTTTTCATGAACCACACATGGATACACCAGTGTCATTGCATGTGTGTTCTTTTCATGAACCACAGCTAGAGTGATTGAATGTCTGTTCTTTGACAAACCACACATGGATCCACTAGTGTCATTGCATGTGTGTTCTTTTCATGAACCACAACTAGAGTCATTGCATGTGTGTTCTTCTAAATAAACCACACATGGATCCACCTAGTGTCATTGCATGTGTGTTCCTCAAAACAAACCACACATGGATCCACCTAGTGTGATTGCATGTCCATTGTTTTCACAAACACACATGGATCCACTAGTGTCATTGCATGTGTGTTATTTTCATGAACCACAACTACAGTCATTGTATGTGTGTTCTTGTAAACAAACCACACATGGATCCACTAGTGTCATTGCATGTGTGTTCTTCTCATGAACCACAACCAGTGTCATTTCATGTATATTCTTCTCACAAACCACACAAGGATCCACCAGTGTCATTGCATGTGTGTTCTTCTCATAAACCACAACCAGTGTCATTGGATTCTGTTCTTCTCACAAACCACATAAGTATCCACCAGTGTCATTGCATGTCTGTTCTTCTCACAAACCACACATGGATCCACTAGTGTCATTGGATGTGTGTTCTTCTCATGAACCACACATGGATCCACTAGTGTCATTGCATGTCTGTTCCTCTAAACAAACCACACATGGATTCATCTAGTGTGATTGCATGTCATTCTTTTCATGAACCACAACTAGAGTCATTGCATGTGTGTTCTTCTAAATAAATCACACATGGATCCAGCTAGTGTCATTACATGTTTGTTCCTCTAAACAAACCACACATGGATCCACCTGGTGTGATTGCATGTCTGTTCTTTTCACAAACCACACATGGATCCACTAGTGTCATTGCATGTGTGTTCTTCTCATGAACCACAACCAGTGTCATTGCATGTATATTCTTCTCACAAACCACACAAGGATCCACCAGTGTCATTGCATGTGTGTTCTTTTCATGAACCACACATGGATACACCAGTGTCATTGCATGTGTGTTCTTTTCAAGAACCACAGCTAGATTCATTGAATGACTGTTCTTTGACAAACCACACATGGATCCACCATTGTCATTGCATGTGTGTTCTTCTCATGAACCACAACCAGTGTCATTGCATGTATGTTCTTCTCACAAACAAAACACAAGGATCCACTAGTGTCATTGCATGTGTGTTCTTCTCATGAACCACAACCAGTGTCATTGCATGTATATTCTTCTCACAAACCACACAAGGATCCACCAGTGTCATTGCATGTGTGTTCTTCTCACGAACCACAGCCAGTGTCATTGGATTCTGTTCTTCTCACAAACCACATAAGTATCCACCAGTGTCATTGCATGTCTGTTCTTCTCACAAACCACACATGGATCCACCAGTGTCATTGGATGTGTTCTTCTCATGAACCACACATGGATCCACTAGTGTCATTGCATGTCTGTTCCTCTAAACAAACCACACATGGATCCACCTAGTGTGATTGCATGTCTGTTCTTTTCATGAACCACAACTAGAGTCATTGCATGTGTGTTCTTCTAAACAAATCACACAGGGATCCACCCAGTGTCATTGCATGTCTGTTCATATAAACAAACCACAAATGGATCCACCTGGTGTGATTGCATGTCTGTTCTTTTCACAAACCACACATGGATCCACCAGTGTCATTGCATGTGTGTTCTTTTCATGAACCATAACTAGAGTCATTGCATGTGTGCTCTTCTAAATAAACCACACATGGATCCACCTAGTGTGATTGGATGTCTGTTCTTTTCACAAACAACACATGGATCCACCAGTGTCATTGCATTGTGTTATTTTCATGAACCACACATGGATACACCAGTGTCATTGCATTTGTGTTCTTTTCATGAACCACAGCTAGAGTCATTGAATGTCTGTTCTTTGACAAACCACACATGGATCCACCAGTGTCATTGCATGTGTGTTCTTATCATGAACCACAACCAGTGTTATTGCATGTATGTTCTTCTCACAAACCACACAAGGATCCACCAGTGACATTGCATCTGTGTTCTTCTCATGAACCACAGCTAGTTTCATTGCATGTCTGTTCTTCTCACAAACCACATAAGGATCCACCAGTGTCATTGGATGTGTGTTCTTCTCATGAACCACACATGGATCCACTAGTGTCATTGCATGTCTGTTCTCCTCATGAACAACACATGGATCCACTAGTGTCATTGCATGTCTGTTCTTTTCATGAACCACAGCTAGAGTCATTGCATATTTGTTCTTTTCACAAACCAGACATGGATCAACCAGTGTCATTGCATGTTTGTTATTTTGATGAACCACAACTAGAGTCATTGCATGTGTGTTCTTCTAAACAAACCACACATGGATCCACCTAGTGTGATTGCATGTTTGTTCTTTACACAAATCACACATGGATCGACCGGGGTCATCGCATGTGTGTTCTTCTCATGAACCACAGCCAGTGTCATTGCATGTATGTTCTTCTCATAAACCACACATAGATCCACCAGTGTCATTGCGTGTGTGTTCTTCTCATGAACCACACCTGGATCCACCAGTGTCATTGCATGTCTGCTCTTTTCACGAACCACAGGTAGAGTCATTGCATGTCTATTCCTTCCACAAACCACATATGGATCCACCAGTGTCATTGCATGTCTGTTCTTTTCATGAACCACACCCAGTGTGATTGCATGTATGTTCCTCTAAACAAACCACACATGGATCCACCTACTGTGATTGCATGTATGTTCTTTTCACAAACCACACATGGATCCACCAGTGTCATTGCATGTGTGTTATTTTCATGAACAACAACTAGAGTCATTGCATGTGTGTTCTTCTAAACAAACCACACATGGATCCACCTAGTGTGATTGCATGTCTGTTCTTTTCACAAACCACACATGGATCGACCAGTGTCATCGCATGTGTGTTCTTCTCATGAACCACAACCAGTGTCATTGCATGTATGTTCTTCTCATAAACCACACATGGATCCACTAGTGTCATTGGATGTGTGTTCTTCTCATGAACCACGCATGGATCCACCAGTGTCATTGCATGTCTGCTCTTTTCATGAACCACAGCTAGAGTCATTGCATGTCTGTTCCTTCCACAAACCACATATGGATCCACCAAGGTCATTGCATGTCTATTATTTTCATGAACCACACCCAGTGTGATTGCATGTATGTTCCTTTAAACAAACCACACATGGATCCACCTAGTGTGATTGCATGTCTATTCTTTTCACAAACCACACATGGATCCACCACTGTCATTGTATGTGTGTTATTTTCATGAACAACAACTAGACTCATTGGATGTGTGTTCTTCAAAACAAACCACACATGGATCCACCCAGTGTCATTGCATTTCTATTCCTTTAAACAAACCACACATGGATCCACCTAGTGTGATTGTATGTCTGTTCTTTTCACAAACCACACATGGATCCACCAGTGAAGTTGCATGTGTGTTATTTTCATGAAACACAACTAGAGTCATTTCATGTGTGTTCTTCTAAACAAACCACACATAGACCCACTAGTGTCATTGCATGTGTGTTCTTTTCATGAACCACACATGGATACACCAGTGTCATTGCATGTGTGTTCTTTTCATGAACCACACATGGATCCACCAGTGTCATTGCATGTGTGTTCTTCTCATGAACCACACATGGATCCACTAGTGTCATTGCATGTCTGTTCTCCTCATGAAAAACACATGGATCCACTAGTGTCATTGCATGTCTGTTCTTTTCATGAACCACAGCTAGAGTCATTGCATGTCTGTTCTATTCACAAACCACACATGGATCAACCAGTGTCATTGCATGTTTGTTATTTTGATGAACCACAACTAGAGTCATTGCATGTGTGTTCTTCTAAACAAACCACACATGGATCCACCTAGTGTGATTGCATGTCTGTTCTTTACACAAATCACACATGGATCGAACGGGGTCATCGCATGTGTGTTCTTCTCATGAACCACAGCCAGTGTCATTGCATGTATGTTCTTCTCATAAACCACACATAGATCCACCAGTGTCATTGCGTGTGTGTTCTTCTCATGAACCACACCTGGATCCACCAGTGTCATTGCATGTCTGCTCTTTTCATGAACCACAGGTAGAGTAATTGCATGTCTATTCCTTCCACAAACCACATATGGATCCACCAGTGTCATTGCATGTCTGTTCTTTTCATGAACCACACCCAGTGTGATTGCATGTATGTTCCTTTAAACAAACCACACATGGATCCACCTAGTGTGATTGCATGTCTATTCTTTTCACAAACCACACATGGATCCACCACTGTCATTGTATGTGTGTTATTTTCATGAACACCAACTAGACTCATTGGATGTGTGTTCTTCAAAACAAACCACACATGGATCCACCCAGTGTCATTGCATGTCTGTTCCTTTAAACAAACCACACATGGATCCACCTAGTGTGATTGTATGTCTGTTCTTTTCACAAACCACACCTGGATCCACCAGTGAAGTTGCATGTGTGTTCTTTTCATGAAACACAACTAGAGTCATTTCATGTGTGTTCTTCTAAACAAACCACACATAGACCCACTAGTGTCATTGCATGTGTGTTCTTTTCATGAACCACACATGGATACACCAGTGTCATTGCATGTGTGTTCTTTTCATGAACCACACATGGATCCACCAGTGTCATTGCATGTGTGTTCTTCTCATGAACCATAATAAGTGTCATTGCATGTATGTTCTTCTCACAAACCACACAAGGATCCACCAGTGTCATTGAAGGTGTGTTCTTCTCATGAACCACTGGTGTCATTGCATGTCTGTTCTTCTAATAAACCACATAAGTATCCACCTAGTGTGAATGCATGTCTGTTCTTTCACAAACCACACATGGATCCACCAGTGTCATTGGATGTGTGTTCTTCTCATGAACCACACATGGATCCACCAATGTCATTGCATGTCTGTTCTTTTCATGAACCACAGCTAGAGTCATTGCATGTCTGCTCTTTCCACAAACCACACATGGATCCACCTAGTGTGATTGCATGTCTGTTCTTTCACAAACAACACATGGATCCACCCATGTCATTGCATGTGTGTTCTTCTCATGAACCACACATGGATCCACCAGTGTCATTGCATGTGTGTTCTTTTCATGAACCATAGCTAGAGTCATTGCATGTCTGTTCCTTCCACAAACCACATATGGATCCGTCAATGTCATTGCATGTCTGTTCTTTTCATGAACCACACCCAGTGTGATTGCATGTCTGTTCCTCTAAACAAACCACACATGGATCCACCTAGTGTGATTAAGTATCTGTTCTTTTCACAAACCACACATGGATCCACCAATGTCATTGCATGTGTGTTCTTTTCATGAACCACAACTAGAGTCAATGCATGTGTGTTCTTCTAAACAAACCACACATGGATCCACCCAGTGTCATTGCATGTCTGTTCCTCAAAACAAACCACACATGGATCCACCTAGTGTGATTGCATGTCTGTTCTTTTCACAAACCACACATGGATCCACCAGTGTCATTGCATGTGTGTTATTTTCATGAACCACAACTACAGTCATTGCATGTGTGTTCTTCTAAACAAACCACACATGGATCCACCAGTGTCATTGCATGTGTGTTCTTCTCATGAACCACAGCCAGTGTCATTGCATGTATGTTCTTCTCATAAACCACACATGGATCCACCAGTGTCATTGCATGTGTGTTCTTCTCATGAACCACGCATGGATCCACCAGTGTCATTGCATGTCTTCTGTTTTCATGAACCACAGCTAGAGTCATTGCATGAATGTTCCTTCCAAAAACCACATATGGATCCACTAGTGTCATTGCATGTCTGTTCTATTCATGAACCACACCCAGTGTGATTGCATGTCTGTTCCTCTAAACAAACCACACATGGATCCACCTAGTGTGATTGCATCTATTCTTTTCACAAACCACACATGGATCCACCACTGTCATTGTATGTGTGTTCTTTTCATGAACAACAACTAGAGTCATTGCATGTGTGTTCTTCTAAACAAACCACACATGGATCCACCCAGTGTCATTGCATGTCTGTTCCTTTCAACAAACCACACATGGATCCACCTAGTGTGATTGTATGTCTGTTCTTTTCACAAACCACACATGGATCCACTAGTGTCATTGCATGTGTGTTCTTTTCATGAACCACACATGGATACACCACTGTCATTGCATGTGTGTTCTTTTCATGAACCACACATGGATCCACCAGTGTCATTGCATGTGTGTTCTTCTCATGAACCACACATGGATCCACCTACTGTGATTGCATGTATATTCTTTCACAAACCACACAAGGATCCACCAGTGTCATTGCATGTGTGTTCTTCTCATGAACCACACATGGATCCACCAGTGTCATTTCATGTGTGTTCTTTTCATGAACCACAGCTAGAGTCATTGCATGTATGTTCATTCCACAAACCACATATGGATCCACCAGTATCATTGCATGTCTGTTCTTTCATGAACCACACCAAGTGTGATTGCATGTCTGTTCCTCTAAACAAACCACAAATGGATACGCCTAGTGTGATTGCATGCCTGTTTATTTCACAAACCACACATGGATCCACCAGTGTCATTGCATGTGTGTTCTATTCATGAACCACAGCCAGTGTTATTGCATGTATGTTCTTCTCACAAACCACACATGGATCCACCAGTGTCATTGCATGTGTGTTCTTCTCATGAACCACACATGGATCCACCCGTGTCATTGCATGTCTGTTCTTTTCATGAACCATAGCTAGAGTCATTGGATGTCTGTTCCTTCCACAAATCACATATGGATCCATCAATGTCATTGCATGTGCGTTTATTTCACAAACCACACATGGATCCACTAGTGTCATTGCATGTGTGTTCTTTTCATGAACCACACATGGATACACGAGTTTCATTGCATGTGTGTTATTTTCATGAACCACAACTAGAGTCATTGCATGTCTGTTCTTTCCACAAACCACAGATGGATCCACCTAGTGTGATTGCATGTCTGTTCTTTCACAAGCAACACATGGATCCACCCGTGTCATTGCATGTGTGTTCTTCTCATGAACCACACATGGATCCACCAGTATCATTGCATGTCTATTCTTTTCATGAACCATAGCTAGAGTCATTGCATGTCTGTTCATTCCACAAACCACATATGGATCCACCAGTATAATTGCATGTCTGTTCTTTTCATGAACCACACCAACTGTGATTGCATGTCTGTTCCTCTAAACAAACCACACATGGATCTGTCTAGTGTGACTACATGTCTGTTTATTTCAAAAACCACACATGGATCCTCCAGTGTCATTCCATGTGTGTTCCGGTGATGAACCACAACTAGAGTCATTGCAGGTGTGTTCTTCTAAACAAACCACACATGGATCCAACTAGTCTGATTTCATGTTAGATCTTTTCACAAACCACACAAGGATCCACCTAGTGTGATTGCATGTTTGTTCTTTTCACAAACCACACATGGATCCACCTGTGCCATTGCATGTGTTTTTTTTCACAAACCACGCATGGATCCACTAGTGTCATTGCATGTGTGTTCTTTTCACCAACCACACATGGATACACCACTGTCATTGCATGTGAGTTCTTTTCATGAACCACAGCTAGAGTAATTGCAAGTCTGTTCTTTCCAGAAACCACACATGGATCCACCTAGTGTGATTGCATGTCTATTCTTTCACAAACCATACATGGATCCACCAGTGTCATTGCATGTGTGTTCTTCTCATGAACCACACATGGATCCACCAGTGTCATTGCATATTTGTTCTTTTCATGAACCACAACTAGAGTCATTGCATGTATGTTCATTCCACAAACCACATATGGATCCACCAGTATCATTGCATGTCTGTTCTTTCATGAACCACACCAAGTGTGATTGCATGTCTGTTCCTCTAAACAAACCACAAATGGATACGCCTAGTGTGATTGCATGCCTGTTTATTTCACAAACCACACATGGATCCACCAGTGTCATTGCATGTGTGTTCTATTCATGAACCACAGCCAGTGTTATTGCATGTATGTTCTTATCACAAACCACACATGGATCCACCAGTGCCATTGCATGTTTGTTCTTCTCATGAACCACACATGGATCCACCAGTGCCATTGCATGTTTGTTCTTCTCATGAACCACACATGGATCCACCAGTGTCATTGCATGTGTGTTCTATTCATGAACCATAGCCAGTGTTATTGCATGTATGTTCTTCTCACAAACCACACATGGATCCACCAGTGTCATTGGATGTGTGTTCTTCTCATGATACACACATGGATCCACCAGTGTCATTGCATGTCTGTTCTTTTCATGAACCACAGCTAGAGTCATAGCATGTTTGTTCTTCTCATGAACCACACATGGATCCACCAGTGTCATTGCATGTCTGTTCTTTTCATGAACCACATCTAGAGTCAGTGCATGTTTGTTCCTTCCACAAACCACATATGGTCCCACCAGTATCATTGCATGTCTGTTTATTTCATAAACCACACATGGATCCACCAGTGTCATTGCATGTGTGTTCTTCTCATGAACCACAGCCAGTGTTATTGCATGTATGATCTTCTCACAAACCACACATGGATCCACCAGTGTCAGTGCATGTTTGTTCTTCTCATGAACCACACATGGATCCACCAGTGTTATTGGATGTCTGTTCTTTTCATGAACCACAACTAGAGTCATTGCATGTCTGTTCATTCCACAAACCAAATATGGATCCACCAGTATCATTGCATGTCTGTTCTTTCATGAACCACACCAAGTGTGATTGCATGTCTGTTCCTCTAAACAAACCACACATGGATCTGCCTAGTGTGATTGCATGTCTGTTTATTTCAAAAACCACACATGGATCCACTAGTGTCATTGCATGTGTGTTCTATTCATGAACCATAGCCAGTGTTATTGCATGTATGTTCTTCTCACAAACCACACATGGATCCACCAGTGTCATTAGATGTGTGTTCTTCTCATGATACACACATGGATCCACCAGTGTCATTGCATGTCTTTTCTTTTCATGAACCACAGCTAGAGTCATAGCATGTTTGTTCTTCTCATGAACCACACATGGATCCACCAGTGTCATTGCATGTCTGTTCTTTTCATGAACCACATCTAGAGTCAGTGCATGTTTGTTCCTTCCACAAACCACATATGGACCCACCAGTATCATTGCATGTCTGTTTATTTCACAAACCACACATGGATCCACCAGTGTCATTGCATGTGTGTTCTTCTCATGAACCACAGCCAGTGTTATTGCATGTATGATCTTCTCACAAACCACACATGGATCCACCAGTGTCAGTGCATGTTTGTTCTTCTCATGAAGCACACATGGATCCACCAGTGTCATTGCATGTCTGTTCTTTTCATGAACCACAGCTAGAGTCATTGCATGTCTATTACTTCCAAAAACCACATATGGACCCACCAGTATCATTGCATGTCTGTTCTTTCCATGAACCACACCTAGTGTGATTGCATGTGTGTTCTTTTCATGAACCACACATGGATACACCAGTGTCATTGCATGTGTGTTCTTTTCATGAACCACAGCTAGAGTCATTGCATGTCTCTTCTTTCCACAAACCACACATGGATCCACCTAGTGTGATTGCATGTCTGTTCTTTCACAAACCACACATGGATGCACCGGTGTCATTGCATGTGTGTTTTTCTCATGAACCACACATGGATCCACCAGTGTCATTGCATGTCTGTTCTTTTCATGAACCACACCTAGAGTCATTGCATGTTTGTTCCTTCCATAAAACACATATGGATCCACCAGTATCATTGCAAGTCTGTACTAGTCATGAACCACACCCAGTGTGATTGCATGTCTGTTCCTCTAGACAAACCACACGTGGATCCGCCTAGTGTGATTGCATATCTGTTCTTTTCACAAACTACACATGGATCCACCAGTGTGATTGCATGTGTATTCTTTTCATGAACCACGACTAGAGTCATTGCATGTGTGTTCTTCTAAACAAAGAACACATGGATCCACCCAGTGTCATTGCATGTCTATTCCTCTAAACAAACCACACATGGATCCACCTAGTGTGAATGCATGACTGTTCTTTTCACAAACCACACATGGATCCACCAGTGTCATTGCACGTGTGTTCTTTTCATCAACCACAACTAGAGTCATTGCATGTGTGTTCTTCTAAAAAAACACACATGGATCCACCTAGTGTGATTGCATGTCTGTTCTTTTCACAAACCACCAGTGTCATTGCATGTGTGTTCTTTTCATGAACAACACAAGGATCCACCCGTGTCATTGCATGTATGTTCTTCTCATGAACCACATCCAGTGTCATTGCATGTATGTTCTTCTCACAAACCACATAAGGATCCACTAGTGTCATTGGATGTCTGTTCTTCTCACAAACCACATAAGGATCCAGTAGTATCATTGGATGTGTGTTCTTCTCATGAACCACACATGGATCCATCAGTGTCATTACATGTCTGTTCTTCTCATGAACCACACATGGATCCACCAGTGTCATTGCATGTCTGTTCTTTTCATGAACCACAGTTAGAGTCATTGCATGTCTGTTCTTTTCACAAACCACACATGGATCCACCAATGTCATTTCATGTGTGTTCTTTTCATGAACCACAACTAGAGTCATTGCATGTGTGTTCTTCTAAACAAACCACACATGGATCCACCTAGTGTGATTGCATGTCTGTTCTTTACACAAACCACACATGGATCCACCTAGTGTGATTGCATGTCTGTTATTTTCACAAACCACGCATGGATCCACTAGTGTCATTGCATGTGTGTTCTTTTCATGAACCACACATGGATACACCACTGTCATTGCATGTGAGTTCTTTTCATGAACCACAGCTAGAGTCATTGCATGTCTGTTCTTTCCAGAAACCACACATGGATCCACCTAGTGTGATTGCATGTCTATTCTTTCACAAACCACACATGGATCCACCAGTGTCATTGCATGTGTGATCTTCTCATGAACCACACATGGATCCAGCAGTGTCATTGCATATTTGTTCTTTTCATGAACCACAACTAGAGTCATTGCATGTCTGTTCATTCCACAAACCACATATGGATCCACCAGTATCATTGCATGTCTGTTCTTTCATGAACCACACCAAGTGTGATTGCATGTCTGTTCCTCTAAACAAACCACACATGGATCTGCCTAGTGTGATTGTATGTCTATTTATTTCACAAACCACACATGGATCCACCAGTGTCATTGCATGTGTGTTCTATTCATGAACCACAGCCAGTGTTATTGCATGTATGTTCTTATCACAAACCACACATGGATCCACCAGTGCCATTGCATGTTTGTTCTTCTCATGAACCACACATGGATCCACCAGTGTCATTGCATGTCTGTTCTTTTCATGAACCACAGCTAGAGTCATTGCATGTCTGCTCCTTCCACAAACCACATATGGACCCACCAGTATCATTGCATGTGCGTTTATTTCACAAACCACACATGGATCCACTAGTGTCATTGCATGTGTGTTCTTTTCATGAACCACACATGGATACACCAATGTCATTGCATGCGTGTTCTTTTCATGAACCACAGCTAGAGTCATTGCATGTCTGTTCTTTACAGAAACCACACATGGATCCACCTAGTGTTATTGCATGTCTATTCTTTCACAAACCACACATGGATCCACCAGTGTCATTGCATGTGTGTTCTTCTCATGAACCACACATGGATCCACCAGTGTCATTGCATATCTGTTCTTTTCATGAACCACATGTAGAGTCATTGCATGTCTGTTCATTCCACAAACCACATATGGATCCACCAGTATAATTGCATGTCTGTTCTTTTCATGAACCACACCAACTGTGATTGCATGTCTGTTCCTCTAAACAAACCACACATGGATCTGTCTAGTGTGACTACATGTCTGTTTATTTCAAAAACCACACATGGATCCTCCAGTGTCATTCCATGTGTGTTCCGGTGATGAACCACAACTAGAGTCATTGCAGGTGTGTTCTTCTAAACAAACCACACATGGATCCAACTAGTCTGATTTCATGTTAGATCTTTTCACAAACCACACAAGGATCCACCTAGTGTGATTGCATGTTTGTTCTTTTCACAAACCACACATGGATCCACCTGTGCCATTGCATGTGTTTTTTTTCATGAACCACACATGGATACACTAGTGTCATTGCATGTGTGTTCTTTTCACCAACCACAACTAGAGTCATTGCATGTCTGTTATTTCCAAAACCCACAGATGGATCCACCTAGTGTGATTGCATGTATGTTCTTTCACAGACCACACATGGATCCACCAGTGTCATTGCATGTGTGTTCTTTTCATGAACCACAGCCAGTGTCATTGCATGTATCTTCTTATCACAAACCACACAAGGATCCACCAGTGTCATTGCATGTGTGTTCTTCTCATGAACCACAGCCAGTGTCATTGCATCTATGTTCTTCTCACAAACCATATAAGGATCCACCAGTGTCATTGGATGTGTGTTCTTCTCATGAACGACACATGGATCCACAAGTGTCATTCCTTGTCTGTTCTTCTCATGAACCACACATGGATCCACCAATGTCATTGCATGTCTGTTCTTTTCATGAACCACAGCTAGAGTCATTGCATGTCTGTTCTTTTCACAAACCACACATGGATCCGCTAGTGTCATTGCATCTGTGTTGTTTTCATGAACCACAACTAGAGTCTTTGCATGTGTGTTCTTCTAAACAAACCACACATGGATCCACCCAGTGTCATTGCATGTCTATTCCTCTAAACAAACCACACATGGATCCACCTAGTGTGATTGCATGACTGTTCTTTTCACAAACCACACATGGATCCACCAGTGTCATTGCACGTGTGTTCTTTTCATCAACCACAACTAGAGTCATTGCATGTGTGTTCTTCTAAAAAAACACACATGGATCCACCTAGTGTGATTGCATGTCTGTTCTTTTCACAAACCACACATGGATCCACCTAGTGTGATTGCATGTCTATTCTTTTCACAAACCACACATGGATCCACCAGTGTCATTGCATGTGTGTTCTTTTCATCAACCACAACTAGAGTCATTGCATGTGTGTTCTTCTAAAAAACACATGGATCCACCTAGTGTGATTGCATGTCTGTTCTTTTCACAAACCACACATGGATCCACCTAGTGTGATTGCATGTCTGTTCTTTTCACAAACCACACATGGATCCACCAGTGTCATTGCATGTGTGTTGTTTTCATGAACCACACATGGATACACCAGTGTCATTGCATGTGTGTTCTTTTCATGAACCACAGCTAGAGTCATTACATGTCTGTTCTTTCCACAAACCACACATGGATCCACCTAGTGTCATTGCATGTGTGTTTTTCTCATGAACCACAGCCAGTGTCATTGCATGTATGTTCTTCTCACACACCACACAAGGATCCACCCGTGTCATTGCATGTGTGTTCTTCTCATGAACCACATCCAGTGTCATTGCATGTATGTTCTTCTCACAAACCACATAAGGATCCACTAGTGTGATTGGATGTGTGTTCTTCTCATGAACCACACATGGATCCACCAGTGTCATTGCTTGTCTGTTCTTCTCATGAACCAAACATGGATCCACCAGTGTCATTGCATGTTTGTTCTTTTCATGAACCATAGCTAGAGTCATTGCATGTCTGTTCTTTTCACAAACCACACATGCATCCACTAATGTCATTGCATGTGTGTTCTTTTCATGAACCACAACTAGAGTCATTGCATGTGTGTTCTTCTAAACAAACCACACATGGATCCACCTAGTGTGATTGCATGTCTGTTGTTTTCACAAACCACACATGGATCCACCTAGTGTGATTGCATGTCTGTTCTTTTCCCAAACCACACATGGATCCACCAGTGTCATTGCATGTGTGTTCTTTTCATGAACCACACATGGATACACCAGAGCCATTGCATGTGTGTTCTTTTCATGAACCATAACTAGAGTCATTGCATGTCTGTTCTTTCCACAAACCACACATGGATCCACCTAGTGTTATTGCATGTCGGTTCTTTCACAAACCACACATGGATCCACCAGTGTCATTGCATGTGTGTTCTTCTCATGAACCACAACCAGTGTCATTGCATACATGTTCTTCTCACAAACCACACAAGGATCGACCAGTGTCATTGCATGTGTGTTCTTCTCATGAACCACAGCCAGTGTCATTGCATGTCTGTTCTTCTCACAAACCACATGAGGATCCACCAGTGTCATTGGATGTGTGTTCTTCTCATGAGCCACAGCCAGTGTCATTGCATGTCTGTTCTTCTCAGAAACCACATAGGGATCAACTAGTGTCATTGGATGTGTTTTCTTCTCATGAAGCACACATGGATCCACCAGTGTCATTGCATGTCTTTTTTTTCATGAACCACAGCTAGAGTCATTGCATGTCCGTTCTTCTCACAAACCACATATGGATCCACCAGTGTCATTGCATGTATGTTCTTTTCATGAACCACATCTAGTGTCATTGCATGTGTGTACTTCTCATGAACCACACATGGATCCACAAGTGTCATTACATGTGTGTTCTTTTCATGAACCACAGCTAGAGTCATTGCATGTCTGTTCTTTCCAAAAACCAAACATGGACCCACCTAGTGTGATTGCATTCTGTTCTTTTCACAAACCACACATGGATCCACCTAGTGTGATTGCATGTCTGTTCTTTTCACAAACCACACATGGATCCACCAGTGTCATTGCATGTGTGTTCTTTTCATGAACCACACATGGATACACCAGTGTCATTGCATGTGTGTTCTTTTCATGAACCACAGCTAGAGTCATTACATGTCTGTTCTTTCCACAAACCACACATGGATCCACCTAGTGTGATTGCATGTCTGTTCTTTCACAAACCACACATGGATCCACCAGTGTCATTGCACGTGTGTTCTTTTCATCAACCACAACTAGAGTCATTGCATGTGTGTTCTTCTAAAAAAACACATGGATCCACCTAGTGTGATTGCATGTATGTTCTTTTCACAAACCACACATGGATCCACCTGGTGTGATTGCATGTCTGTTCTTTTCACAAACCACACATGGATCCACCAGTGTCATTGCATGTGTGTTCTTTTCATGAACCACACATGGATACACCAGTGTCATTGCATGTGTGTTCTTTTCATGAACCACAGCTAGAGTCATTACATGTCTGTTCTTTCCACAAACCACACATGGATCTACCTAGTGTCATTGCATGTGTGTTTTTCTCATGAACCACAGCCAGTGTCATTGCATGTATGTTCTTCTCACACACCACACAAGGATCCACCCGTGTCATTGCATGTGTGTTCTTCTCATGAACCACATCCAGTGTCATTGCATGTATGGTCTTCTCACAAACCACATAAGGATCCACAAGTGTCATTGGATGTGTGTTCTTCTCATGAACCACACATGGATCCACCAGTGTCATTTCTTGTCTGTTCTTCTCATGAACCAAACATGGATCCACCAGTGTCATTGCATGTTTGTTCTTTTCATGAACCATAGCTAGAGTCATTGCATGTCTGTTCTTTTCACAAACCACACATGCATCCACTAATGTCATTGCATGTGTGTTCTTCTAAACAAACCACACATGGATCCACCTAGTGTGATTGCATGTCTGTTCTTTTCACAAACCACACATGGATCCACCTAGTGTGATTGCATGTCTGTTCTTTTCCCAAACCACACATGGATCCACCAGTGTCATTGCATGTGTGTTCTTTTCATGAACCACACATGGATACACCAGAGCCATTGCATGTGTGTTCTTTTCATGAACCATAACTAGAGTCATTGCATGTCTGTTCTTTCCACAAACCACACATGGACCCACCTAGTGTGATTGCATGTCGGTTCTTTCACAAACCACACATGGATCCACCAGTGTCATTGCATGTGTGTTCTTCTCCTGAACCACAACCAGTGTCATTGCATGTATGTTCTTCTCACAAACCACACAAGGATCGACCAGTGTCATTGCATGTGTGTTCTTCTCATGAACCACAGCCAGTGTCATTGCATGTCTGTTCTTCTCACAAACCACATGAGGATCCACAAGTGTCATTGGATGTGTGTTCTTCTCATGAGCCACAGCCAGTGTCATTGCATGTCTGTTCTTCTCACAAACCACATAGGGATCAACTAGTGTCATTGGATGTGTGTTCTTCACATGAACCACACATGGATCCACTAGTGTCATTGCATGTCTTTTTTTCATGAAACACAGCTAGAGTCATTGCATGTCCGTTCTTCTCACAAACTACACATGGATCCACCTAGTGTCATTGCATGTATGTTCTTTTCATGAACCACATCCAGTGTCATTGCATGTGTGTACTTCTCATGAACCACACATGGATCCACCAGTGTCATTGCATGTGTGTTATTTTCCTAAACCACAGCTAGAGTCATTGCATGTCTGTTCTTTCCAAAAACCACACATGGACCCACCTAGTGTGATTGCATGTCTGTTCTTCTCATGTACCACAGCCAGTGTCATTTCATGTTTGTTCTTCTCACAAACCACATAAGGATCCACCAGTGTCATTAGATGTGTGTTCTTCTCATGAACCACACATGGATCCACCAGTGTCATTGCATGTCTGTTCTTTTCATGAACCACAGCTAGAGTCATTGCATGTCCTTTCTTTCCACCAACCACATATGGATCCACCAGTGTCATTGCATGTGTGTTCTTTTCATGAACCACACATGGATACACCAGTGTTATTGCATGTGTTTTCTTTTCATGAACCACACATGGATCCACCAGTGTCATTGTATGTGTGTTCTTTTCATGAACCACACAGGGATACACCAGTTTCATTGCATGTGTGTTCTTTTCATGAACCACAGCTCGAGTCATTGCATGTCTGTTCTTTCCACAAAGCACACATGGATCCACCTAGTGTGATTGCATGTCGATTCTTTCACAAACCACACATGGATCCACCAGTGTCATTGCATGTGTGTTCTTTTCATGAACCACAACTAGAGTCATTGCATGTGTGTTCTTCTAAACAAACCACACATGGATCCACCAGTGTCATTGCATGTGTGTTCTTCTCATGAACCACAACCAGTGTCATTGCATGTATATTCTTCTCACAAACCACACAAGGATCCACCAGTGTCATTGCATGTGTGTTCTTTTCATGAACCACAACTAGTGTCATTGCATGTGTGTTCTTATAAACAAACCACACATGGATCCACCTAGTGTGATTGCATGTCTGTTCTTTTCACAAACTACACATGGATCCACCTAGTGTGATTGCATGTCTGTTCTTTTCACAAACCACACATGGATCCACCAGTATCATTGCATGTGTGTTCTTTTCATGAACCATAGCTAGAGTCATTGCATGTCTGTTCTTTTCACAAACCACACATGCATCCACTAATGTCATTGCATGTGTGTTCTTTTCATGAACCACAACTAGAGTCATTACATGTCTGTTCTTTCCACAAACCACACATGGATCCACCTAGTGTGATTGCATGTCTGTTTTTTCACAAACCACACATGGATCCACCAGTGTCATTGCATGTGTGTTCTTTTCATCAACCACAACTAGAGTCATTGCATGTGTGTTCTTCTAAAAAAACACATGGATCCACCTAGTGTGATTGCATTCTGTTCTTTTCACAAACCACACATGGATCCACCTAGTGTGATTGCATGTCTGTTCTTTTCGCAAACCACACATGGATCCACCAGTGTCATTACATGTGTGTTCTTTTCATGAACCACACATGGATACACCAGTGTCATTGCATGTGTGTTCTTTTCATGAACCACAACTAGAGTCATTACATGTCTGTTCTTTCCACAAACCACACATGGATCCACCTAGTGTGATTGCATGTCTGTTCTTTCACAAACCACACATGGATCCACCAGTGTCATTGCACGTGTGTTCTTTTCATCAACCACAACTAGAGTCATTGCATGTGTGTTCTTCTAAAAAAACACATGGATCCACCTAGTGTGATTGCATGTATGTTCTTTTCACAAACCACACATGGATCCACCTGGTGTGATTGCATGTCTGTTCTTTTCACAAACCACACATGGATCCACCAGTGTCATTGCATGTGTGTTCTTTTCATGAACCACACATGGATACACCAGTGTCATTGCATGTGTGTTCTTTTCATGAACCACAGCTAGAGTCATTACATGTCTGTTCTTTCCACAAACCACACATGGATCCACCTAGTGTCATTGCATGTGTGTTTTTCTCATGAACCACAGCCAGTGTCATTGCATGTATGTTCTTCTCACACACCACACAAGGATCCACCCGTGTCATTGCATGTGTGTTCTTCTCATGAACCACATCCAGTGTCATTGCATGTATGGTCTTCTCACAAACCACATAAGGATCCACTAGTGTCATTGGATGTGTGTTCTTCTCATGAACCACACATGGATCCACCAGTGTCATTTCTTGTTTGTTCTTCTCATGAACCAAACATGGATCCACCAGTGTCATTGCATGTTTGTTCTTTTCATGAACCATAGCTAGAGTCATTGCATGTCTGTTCTTTTCACAAACCACACATGCATCCACTAATGTCATTGCATGTGTGTTCTTCTAAACAAACCACACATGGATCCACCTAGTGTGATTGCATGTCTGTTCTTTTCACAAACCACACATGGATCCACCTAGTGTGATTGCATGTCTGTTCTTTTCCCAAACCACACATGGATCCACCAGTGTCATTGCATGTGTGTTCTTTTCATGAACCACGCATGGATACACCAGAGCCATTGCATGTGTGTTCTTTTCATGAACCATAACTAGAGTCATTGCATGTCTGTTCTTTCCACAAACCACACATGGACCTACCTAGTGTGATTGCATGTAGGTTCTTTCACAAACCACACATGGATCCACCAGTGTCATTGCATGTGTGTTCTTCTCCTGAACCACAACCAGTGTCATTGCATGTATGTTCTTCTCACAAACCACACAAGGATCGACCAGTGTCATTGCATGTGTGTTCTTCTCATGAACCACAGCCAGTGTCATTGCATGTCTGTTCTTCTCACAAACCACATGAGGATCCACAAGTGTCATTGGATGTGTGTTCTTCTCATGAGCCACAGCCAGTGTCATTGCATGTCTGTTCTTCTCACAAACCACATAGGGATCAACTAGTGTCATTGGATGTGTGTTCTTCACATGAACCACACATGGATCCACTAGTGTCATTGCATGTCTTTTTTTCATGAAACACAGCTAGAGTCATTGCATGTCCGTTCTTCTCACAAACCACATATGGATCCACCAGTGTCATTGCATGTATGTTCTTTTCATGAACCACATCCAGTGTCATTGCATGTGTGTACTTCTCATGAACCACACATGGATCCACCAGTGTCATTGCATGTGTGTTATTTTCCTAAACCACAGCTAGAGTCATTGCATGTCTGTTCTTTCCAAAAACCACACATGGACCCACCTAGTGTGATTGCATGTCTGTTCTTCTCATGTACCACAGCCAGTGTCATTGCATGTTTGTTCTTCTCACAAACCACATAAGGATCCACCAGTGTCATTGGATGTGTGTTCTTCTCATGAACCACACATGGATCCACCAGTGTCATTGCATGTATGTTCTTTTCATGAACCACAGCTAGAGTCATTGCATGTCCTTTCTTTCCACCAACCACATATGGATCCACCAGTGTCATTGCATGTGTGTTCTTTTCATGAACCACACATGGATACACCAGTGTTATTGCATGTGTTTTCTTTTCATGAACCACACATGGATCCACCAGTGTCATTGTATGTGTGTTCTTTTCATGAACCACACAGGGATACACCAGTTTCATTGCATGTGTGTTCTTTTCATGAACCACAGCTCGAGTCATTGCATGTCTGTTCTTTCCACAAACCACAGATGGATCCACCTAGTGTGATTGCATGTCGATTCTTTCACAAACCACACATGGATCCACCAGTGTCATTGCATGTGTGTTCTTTTCATGAACCACAACTAGAGTCATTGCATGTGTGTTCTTCTAAACAAACCACACATGGATCCACCTAGTGTGATTGCATTCTGTTCTTTTCACAAACCACACATGGATCCACCTAGTGTGATTGCATGTCTGTTCTTTTCGCAAACCACACATGGATCCACCAGTGTCATTGCATGTGTGTTCTTTTCATGAACCACACATGGATACACCAGTGTCATTGCATGTGTGTTCTTTTCATGAACCACAACTAGAGTCATTACATGTCTGTTCTTTCCACAAACCACACATGGATCCACCTAGTGTGATTGCATGTCTGTTTTTTCACAAACCACACATGGATCCACCAGTGTCATTGCATGTGTGTTCTTTTCATCAACCACAACTAGAGTCATTGCATGTGTGTTCTTCTAAAAAAACACATGGATCCACCTAGTGTGATTGCATGTATGTTCTTTTCACAAACCACACATGGATCCACCTAGTGTGATTGCATGTCTGTTCTTTTCACAAACCACACATGGATCCACCAGTGTCATTGCATGTGTGTTCTTTTCATGAACCACACATGGATACACCAGTGTCATTGCATGTGTGTTCTTTTCATGAACCACAGCTAGAGTCACTACATGTCGGTTCTTTCCACAAACCACGCATGGATCCACCTAGTGTCATTGCATGTGTGTTTTTCTCATGAACCACAGCCAGTGTCATTGCATGTATGTTCTTCTCACACACCACACAAGGATCCACCCGTGTCATTGCATGTGTGTTCTTCTCATGAACCACATCCAGTGTCATTGCATGTATGTTCTTCTCACAAACCACATAAGGATCCACTAGTGTCATTGGATGTGTGTTCTTCTCATGAACCACACATGGATCCACCAGTGTCATTGCTTGTCTGTTCTTCTCATGAACCAAACATGGATCCACCAGTGTCATTGCATGTTTGTTCTTTTCATGAACCATAGCTAGAGTCATTGCATGTCTGTTCTTTTCACAAACCACACATGCATCCACTAATGTCATTGCATGTGTGTTCTTCTAAACAAACCACACATGGATCCACCTAGTGTGATTGCATGTCTGTTCTTTTCACAAACCACACATGGATCCACCTAGTGTGATTGCATGTCTGTTCTTTTCCAAAACCACACATGGATCCACCAGTGTCATTGCATGTGTGTTCTTTTCATGAACCACACATGGATACACCAGAGCCATTGCATGTGTGTTCTTTTCATGAACCATAACTAGAGTCATTGCATGTCTGTTCTTTCCACAAACCACACATGGATCCACCTAGTGTGATTGCATGTCGGTTCTTTCACAAACCACACATGGATCCACCAGTGTCATTGCATGTGTGTTCTTCTCATGAACCACAACCAGTGTCATTGCATGTATGTTCTTCTCACAAACCACACAAGGATCGACCGGTGTCATTGCATGTGTGTTCTTCTCATGAACCACAGCCAGTGTCATTGCATGTCTGTTCTTCTCACAAACCACATGAGGATCCACCAGTGTCATTGGATGTGTGTTCTTCTCATGAGCCACAGCCAGTGTCATTGCATGTCTGTTCTTCTCACAAACCACATAGGGATCAACTAGTGTCATTGGATGTGTGTTCTTCTCATGAACCACACATGGATCCACCAGTGTCATTGCATGTCTTTTTTTCATGAACCACAGCTAGAGTCATTGCATGTCCGTTCTTCTCACAAACCAAATATGGATCCACCAGTGTCATTGCATGTATGTTCTTTTCATGAACCACATCCAGTGTCATTGCATGTGTGTACTTCTCATGAACCACACATGGATCCACCAGTGTCATTGCATGTGTGTTCTTTTCATGAACCACAGCTAGAGTCATTGCATGTCTGTTCTTTCCAAAAACCACACATGGACCCACCTAGTGTGATTGCATGTCTGTTCTTCTCATGTACCACAGCCAGTGTCATTGCATGTTTGTTCTTCTCACAAACCACATAAGGATCCACCAGTGTAATGGGATGTGTGTTCTTCTCATGAACCACACATGGATCCACTAGTGTCATTGCATGTCTGTTCTTTTCATGAACCACAGCTAGAGTCATTGCATGTCCGTTCTTTCCACAAACCACATATGGATCCACCAGTGTCATTGCATGTGTGTTCTTTTCATGAACCACACATGGATACACCAGTGTTATTGCATGTGTGTTCTTTTCATGAACCACACATGGATCCACAAGTGTCATTGCATGTGTGTTCTTTTCATGAACCACACAGGGATACACCAGTTTCATTTCATGTGTGTTCTTTTCATGAACCACAGATCGAGTCATTGCATGTCTGTTCTTTCCACAAACCACACATGGATCCACCTAGTGTGATTGCATGTCGGTTCTTTCACAAACCACACATGGATCCACTAGTGTCATTGCATGTGTGTTCTTTTCATGAACCACAACTAGAGTCATTGCATGTGTGTTCTTCTTAACAAACCACACATGGATCCACCTAGTGTGATTGCATGTCTGTTCTTTTCACAAACCACACATGGATCCACCTAGTGTGATTGCATGTCTGTTCTTTTCCAAAACCACACATGGATCCACCAGTGTCATTGCATGTGTGTTCTTTTCATGAACTACACATGGATACACCAGAGCCATTGCATGTGTGTTCTTTTCATGAACCATAACTAGAGTCATTGCATGTCTGTTCTTTCCACAAACCACACATGGATCCACCTAGTGTGATTGCATGTCGGTTCTTTCACAAACCACACATGGATCCACCAGTGTCATTGCATGTGTGTTCTTCTCATGAACCACAACCAGTGTCATTGCATGTATGTTCTTCTCACAAACCACACAAGGATCGACCAGTGTCATTGCATGTGTGTTCTTCTCATGAACCACAGCCAGTGTCATTGCATGTATGTTCTTCTCACAAACCACATGAGGATCCACCAGTGTCATTGGATGTGTGTTCTTCTCATGAGCCACAGCCAGTGTCATTGCATGTCTGTTCTTCTCACAAACCACATAGGGATCAACTAGTGTCATTGGATGTGTGTTCTTCTCATGAACCACACATGGATCCACCAGTGTCATTGCATGTCTTTTTTTCATGAACCACAGCTAGAGTCATTGCATGTCCGTTCTTCTCACAAACCACATATGGATCCACCAGTGTCATTGCATGTATGTTCTTTTCATGAACCACATCCACTGTCATTGCATGTGTGTACTTCTCATGAACCACACATGGATCCACCAGTGTCATTGCATGTGTGTTCTTTTCATGAACCACAGCTAGAGTCATTGCATGTCTGTTCTTTCCAAAAACCACACATGGACCCACCTAGTGTGATTGCATGTCTGTTCTTCTCATGTACCACAGCCAGTGTCATTGCATGTTTGTTATTCTCACAAACCACATAAGGATCCACCAGTGTCATTGGATGTGTGTTCTTCTCATGAACCACACATGGATCCACTAGTGTCATTGCATGTCTGTTCTTTTCATGAACCACAGCTAGAGTCATTGCATGTCCGTTCTTTCCACAAACCACATATGGATCCACCAGTGTCATTGCATGTGTGTTCTTTTCATGAACCACACATGGATACACCAGTGTTATTGCATGTGTGTTCTTTTCATGAACCACACATGGATCCACAAGTGTCATTGCATGTGTGTTCTTTTCATGAACCACACAGGGATACACCATTTTCATTTCATGTGTGTTCTTTTCATGAACCACAGATCGAGTCATTGCATGTCTGTTCTTTCCACAAACCACACATGGATCCACCTAGTGTGATTGCATGTCGGTTCTTTCACAAACCACACATGGATCCACTAGTGTCATTGCATGTGTGTTCTTTTCATGAACCACAACTAGAGTCATTGCATGTGTGTTCTTCTAAACAAACCACACATGGATCCACCTAGTGTGATTGCATTATGTTCTTTTCACAAACCACAAATGGATCCACCTAGTGTGATTGCATGTGTGTTCTTTTCACAAACCACACATGGATCCACCAGTGTCATTGCATGTGTGTTCTTTTCATGAACCACAACTAGAGTCATTACATGTCTGTTCTTTCCACAAACCACACATGGATCCACCTAGTGTGATTACATGTCTGTTCTTTCACAAATCACACATGGATCCACCAGTGTCATTGCATGTGTGTTCTTCTCATGAACCACAACCAGTGTCATTGCATGTATGTTATTCTAACAAACCACACAAGGATCCACCAATGTCATTGCATGTGTGTTCTTCTCACAAACCACATAAGGATCCACCAGTGTCATTGGATGTGTGTTCTTCTCATGAACCACACATGGATCCACTAGTGTCATTGCATTTCTTTTTTTTCATGAACCACGGCTAGATTCATTGCATGTCCATTCTTCTCACAAACCACATATGGATCCACTAGTGTTATTGCATGTATGTTCTTTTCATGAACCACATCCAGTGTCATTTCATGCGTGTTCTTCTCTTGAACCACACATGGATCCACCAGTGTCATTGCATGTGTGTTCTTTTCATGAACAACAGGTAGAGCCATTGCATGTATGTTCTTTCCACAAACCACACATGGATCCACCGAGTGTGATTGCATGTCTGTTCTTCTCATGAACCACAGCCATTGTCATTGCATGTCTGTTCTTCTCACAGACCACATAAGGATCCACAAGTGTCATTGGATGTGTGTTCTTCTCATGAACCACACATGGATCCACCAGTGTCATTGCATGTCTGTTGTTTTCATGAACCACAGCTAGAGTCATTGCATGTCTGTTCTTTCCACAAACCACATATGGATCCACCAGTGTCATGGCATGTATGTTCTTTTCATGAACCACATCTAGTGTCATTGGATGTGTGTTCTTTTCATGAACCACACCCAGTACCATTGGATGTGTGTTCTTTTCATGAACCACAACCAGTGTCATTGGATATGTGTTCTTCTCACAAACAACACATGGAGCCACCAGTGTCATTGCATGTGTGTTCTTCTCATGAACCACAAATGGATCCACCCAGTGTGGTTGCATGTTTGTTCTTTTCACAAACCACATATGGATCCACGAGTGTGATTGCATGTCTGCTCTTTTCACAAACCACATATGGATCCTAATTAACCTTAGGAGAGCCCTAACCTTAGCTCCCCAATTTGTGGCCGTTAGACCGAGTCTTCTAGAAGGCACGCCCTAACACAGTTGTTCTGCTTGATGATTGTTACATACCGTTTGATCGGGGCGCGTGGACGATTGGGATTGTCTTCATGAGAGTGATCCGCGAGTAGGCTGTTCTGTGGCATGATTGGTGACGCTTGCTCTGGACAAACTGGCAACACCGGGCGCTCCCCTATTGCCGGTGTCATGACTCACGAGTTCAGTGGGCCACATCCCAGTGTCACATCCCCATTACTTCTCTTCCTCCCCGTAATTTTATTCCTTCCTCTCGAAGCCACTTTTCCCACTTCACTCCCATCCTGCCTTAGTCGCAAGCCGACATCGCCTCCATCCCAATCCCCTCTCCGGCAGCCACCCCCTCCCCTCTCGCCATGGGTTCAAGGGGAGACGGCGAGAAAACGTGTCGTGATGACAGGGACGGTGATTTCGATGTGATTCGTCTCATCTCTATCTCTATCATCTGTGGCCAGTTATCTATTTTTTGAGCTAGATCTACTCTATTTACTCATGCGCGTATGATGTGTTAGGCCAACCAGACG
This sequence comes from Avena insularis, assembly GCA_023614405.1. Lineage (NCBI taxonomy): Eukaryota > Viridiplantae > Streptophyta > Magnoliopsida > Poales > Poaceae > Avena > Avena insularis. The sequence goes on along the minus strand of CM042688.1, from coordinate 518,382,088 downwards.
ATGTATGACTCCGACTATCACGGTTTAGCGGATGAAGACAGTCCTCTGCTATGTAAACATGGACATGTGCCTACTAAATTTGTAGCGTTCGAAGGACGAAACGCAGGCAGGAGGTTTCTACGATGTCAAGGACATCGTGCAATGATGCAAGGATGAAGTTGCGGTGTTGTCAAATGGGTAGACCCAGAGTGGCCCAAATTGATGCAGAAAACACTGGACAAACTATGGGATATGAATGTTGAGCTGAAAGAATCCATAGTCATCTCACTTCTTGACAATGTTGACATGAAGCTATGGGACCTAGTTGACACGACCAAGATTAACCGAGATCTCAGGAGGGTGCAAGACAAGGTTAGCAAAGTCGAGAAGGAGAGGGACGTGGCGTTGGCCCTGAAGGCTAAATCAAAGCAAGAACTGACTCAAGCAAGGAATGATCTTCATGTTGGGAATATGCCCTAGAGGCAATCATGGTTGATGATATTTCCCAATGTATTCATAAGGTTATGGTCCATGTATGAACTGCTGATATGTATCATCGAATATGTGATTTGATTGTGGAACTATATATTCATGTTGTTCAGACTAATTGTCCTTGGTCATTGAGGTTGTGCTGGACACACAACTTAGACCAATGTGAAAGTCGGCAGATGACTAGGTTCCACTTGTCATGGGCATGGAGATGCTATTCTGACTTACACGTATTCGGCTAAAGAGTTTAGCGAGTCGGACTGACCCATATTGAGATGCAACGAACAAGTCGTCATTTGCATATCTCAATCAATGTAATGCTTAGACCTGAGGTTATTGCACAATCCGAGTTGAGGATCACCGACTTAGGTTCTGTCAAACGATGTTCCGTCACTGGGTAGTTATAAAGGCGGAGTTTGGCTCGACTGAGAATCAAGCTGCATGATGTGAATAACCGAGATGGGATTTTGCCCCTCCATTTGGAGAGATATTCTCTAGGCCCTCTCGGAAGATATGTTCGGAAAGCATGGCCATGCGTGACTCGGTTAAGTGTTAACCGAGGCGACCGACTAAGAGTTAGTCGGATGAATCACTTATCTCGGATCGAGAAAGAGAGTCGGACTATTTAAGGGATGACGATCATTCTCCTATAGTCCGACAAGGTATATCCTGAGGCAAAAGGGACTCAGACGAAAGTCACATTGAAAGGCATGTCGTCATGACTCTTTGGTACTTAGGAGTTGGCACGTTCTGCTAGGAGCCGCTACCAACTGATCGGTCACGAGTGAGACTCGGAATCATGTCCGGGTTAGCATGAGCCTGTCGGTTTACACACTTAAGAGCGGGAGCAAGTTTGGGTTAGACCCAAACATGAAATCTATTTGGGTTGGACCGAAATAGAGACATGGACTTAGTCAGCAAGTGGGACTTGCAGTGGCTAATTTAGGCCTTTTAGTGAATGGGCCACAAGTGAGTAGAGCCCACTTTCACTCCCTATATAAGCTAGGGCACAGGTGCTTAGAGGACACGGTTAGGTCACTCCATGTGTTGGAAACCCTAGCCCCAGACCATCCTGTCACTGCCGTACCGGACCTAGCAGACCATCGCCGACGCTCCTCCTCGTACGTGTGCATACTGGTGGAGGTGTTGTACGTTTAGCACTTCGACGATCGTGGAACCGGAACGGATCGTGAGGACTGCACTGCATCAGGCGACGTGCTTCATCGATTCCGCAACCGCGCGTCTAGTGGTAATTCTCGTGGCCTACTACCTCAGCTAGATCTTGGGTTCACCGCGTATGAAATTTTTTGTTTTTCTCTGCGTGGCCCAACAGTGGTATCAGAGCGTTAGATTCTCGTTTTAGGCTCGAGATCGTGCATATGTGATATGCGGTTGGAGTTAGATTGGATCTAATTACAGTTTTGGTGGTCGATCTATGAGATAGGTCGGTTTTGTACAAAGTTGATTGGATCAACTATACTCGGGGAATGGATGATCTGGTTTCTGTGATCTAACTGCTAAGGTCATGGAACGACAAACCCCTACCGATCGGCTTCCGCCATCTGGGTAGACTGTGACACGTAAACCCGGATGCGGTGATCGAAGATCAAAGAGTTTGGTCAAATCGGAGTCCGGATCGGATTTGGGTAAAATTGTTTTATCCGATGACGAAATCCATGTCCGGAATGCAGATGAGATCTGTGTTTTTTGGAAAAATCATCGGGACCGGATTCATGTCCGGATCGGATTCTGGACCGCCGGCTTCGCCCTATCGTAGGGCCTTAGATGTCGTTGCGAGTTTTCACAACGCCGGTAGATATCGTATCTATGCATAACTTGTTTTTGCAGGATGATGTTGTGAATGGTATGACTTATATGCATGTGATGTGTGTAATCCATACGTGATCTGCGTATCATGTTTTTTATCAGCCGGCTAGAGCCTAGGTGCTGTCACTTTATTGTATAACGACCTACGTGTCGGATTCTCTATGTAATTTACTTTACAAGCTAGTGTAGCTGTTTGGAGAACCCGGATGGCATGCAAGTCGATGTACAAGTCGGCTACATGGTCTAAGGCGACACGTGACAAGAGTTGACACGAGTCGAATTACAAGCTTTGTGGAGATGGAGATCGCCATGAAGAGAGCCATACCATTTCACAATATAATTGCTTTATTTTGTGTTATTGTTATGTCTCTGTTTTACCTCTATTAGATAGTTGGTAGAAAGTAATCCCTCAAAGAAGGTCTAGTCGGTTTCCTCGCCAGTGCTACACCATCACAAGTCGGACATTTTTGGTAGTGGGCTCATAAAATTGAGGTACTATCAATTCTTTCCGACTAGGTGGGTTCGAGTCAGACTCTTACAGCGGAAGCACTCGGTATCTAGCCGGGTCTATCACAACGGTTGTGGGACTTGGGGAAAAGTCGGATGGGAGCCGGGGCATGTGATGCCACCCATCCAACAGGAGTCGTATGAGATACGATTGATAAGGAGTTGTCTACCTAGATCACTTGACGGCTAGCGGTGATGCTAAAGCTCACTAGTCGGCTTGCTTATTTAGGGTCCTGAATCACTAAGTAACCATCGGAGGGGTGTTGGTTCTAGTGGGAGCATGAGTATTAAAGTGTTTAATATGCTTGCTCTTTTATGGATACATGTCTTAAGTGTTTTGCATATTTTCTGTTGTAGATCAATGGCACCTAACAGTCTTCCTCAGATTTCCGGTTTTGCTTTCAGAACCATCTTAGAGAAAGATAAGCTGAATGGAACTAATTTCACCAACTGGTATCGTAATCTGAGAATTGTTCTCAAACAAGAAAAAAGGGACCGTGTCCTAGAGAAGCCACTTCCAAATTTGAGAATGCGAGAATCATCACAGCCACCAATGCCTACCGTCGGATTTGTGATGAATCCACGGAGATTAGCTGTCTTATGCTTGCTCACATGGAACTGGACTTGCAGCAGCAGTTCGAGAATGTTGAGGCCTACGATATGATCAAAGCCTCAAAAGTATATTCCAGGCTCAGGCAAAGACTGAGAGGTATCAAGTCTCTCAGGCTTTGTTGAGCTGCAACCTTAAGGATGGCGATCCACTGAGTCCGCATGTGATCAAGATGGTTGGTTACGTGCAGTCTCTGGAAAGGCTTGGCTACCCCATTAGCGAAGAGTTCGCTACGAATATAATTCTGAACTCTCTTCCTAGTGCGTATGGTCAGCTCATATCAAACTACCACATGCATGGTATGGATAAGAAGCACACTGGATTACATGGGATGCTCAAGCAGGCTGAGGCGAATCTCAAGAAAGGTGCCAGTCAAGTGTTGATGGTACAGAATAAGGCTAAGTTCAAGAAGATTTCTTGGACTAAGAAGAAGAAGGCAAAGTCGGGAGGTAAGGCTGAGGACCCAGTCCAAAGCACTTCCTCAGGGACTAAGCCATCTCCTGCAGCTGGATCCACTTGCTTCTACTGCAAGTCGGATGGCCACTGGAAGAGGAATTGCAGCAAGTATCTGGCTGACAAAGGCAAGAGCAGAGATGTGACTTCCGGCTCAGGTATGCTTGTTTGCAATGTTATAGACATTTAACTTTCTGATGCACCTGGTAGTTCTTGGGTATATGATACCGGATCAGTCATTCACATATGCAACTCGTTGCAGGGACTAGTAAGAACTAGGAGCGTGGTAAGAGGCGAGGTTGACATTCGGGTCAGCAACAAAGCAAGAGTTGCTGCGTTGGAAGTCGGCACGATGCAACTTCATTTACCTTCCGAATTCTTAATGGAGCTGAATAATTGTTATTATGTTCTAGTGCTTAGTCGAAACATTATTTCTGCCTCATGTTTGATGAGACAAGGCTATGAGTCGAATATTAAGAATAATGGTTGTTCTTTATATTTGAATGATATGTTTCACGGCTTTGCACCCGTTCAGGACGGGTTATTTATTTTGAATCTTGAGGGTGAATCTGTCTTTAACATAAATGTGAAAAGGTTAAAGCCAAATGATCTGAATATGACTTACTTTTGGCATTGTCGGCTTGGTCATATAAGTTGGAAACACATGAAGAGGCTCCATGATGATGGACTCCTAACTTCATTCGACTTATAGTTGTTCGAGACATGCGAATCCTACCTTCTCGGCAAGATGACCAAGACACCTTTTGCAAAGAGTTGTGAAAGTGCGTCCGACTTATTGGGACTAGTACATAGTGATGTATGTGGCCCGATGAGCACGACAGCCAGAGGTGGTTATGAGTACTTCATTACATTCACTGATTATTTGAGTAGGTATGGATATATCTACTTGATGAAACATAATCAGATGCCTTTGAAAAGTTCAAGGAATTCCAGAATGAGGTACAAAATCAACTTGGCAAGAAAATAAAGTTTCTTCGGTCGGACCAAGGAGGCGAGTACATGAGCCATGAGTTTGATGACCATCTGAAGAGTTGTGGAATAGTTCCCCAGCTCACTCATCCAGCAACGCCGCAGAGAAATGGTGTATCGGAAAGGAGGAATCAGACCTTGATGGACATGGTACGATCAATGATGAGTCGGACAGATCTGCCTTTATCATTTTGGGGATATTGTCTAGAAACTGCAGCGTTCAAACTAAACAGAGTACCATCAAAGTCGGTAGAGAGGACACTGCATGAGATGTGGACTGGCAAGAAGCCGAGTTTATCTTTTCTTCAGATTTGGGGTTGTGAAGCTTTTGTCAAGCGACTTCAGTCGGACAAGCTTATAGCTAAGTCGGATAAGTGCATTTTCGTAGGATATCCGAGGGAAACCTTAGGTTACTACTTCTACAACCGAGAAGAGGGTAAAGTGTTTGTCGCTCGGAACGGTGTCTTCCTTGAGAAAGAGTTTCTCAGTCGGGGAGTCAGTGGGAGCACGGTGCAAGTTGAGGAAATTCGAGAGGTACCGGCCAGTAGCGAGTCGGCAAAAGCCTTGGAGGTTGAGCCGGTCGTGGTACCTGAGCCGGAAACAGCACCGACACTGCGAAGATCGGCCATATTGCGAAGTGTTCATGATGTGTTACTGTTAGACAGTGATGAGCCGGCAACTTATTCGGAAGCGATGGTGGGTTCTGATTCTGAGTCATGGCTTGGAGCCATGAGATCCGAGTTAAAGTCCATGGTTGAAAATCAAGTTTGGAATTTGGTTGATCTGCCAGACGGTGCAAGACCTGTCGAGTGCAAATGGGTCTTTAAGAAGAAAACTGATATGGATGGAAATGTTTTTGTCTATAAAGCACGTCTTGTCGCGAAGGGGTTCCGAAAAGTTCAAGGAGTTGACTATGATGAGACTTTCTCACCCGTAGAGATGCTTAAATCAGTTCGGATCATGTTAGCTATAGCAGCTTATTTCGACTATGAGATATGGCAAATGGATGTCAAGACGGCTTTCCTTAATGGAAATTTAACTGAGGACATGTATATGATACAACCTGAGGGTTTTGTAGATCCGGCTAATGCTTACAAGGTATGCAAACTTCGGAAATCCATTTATGGGTTGAAACATGCATCTCGGAGTTGGAACATTCGCTTTGATGAGGTAGTCAAATCGTTTGGCTTCATCAAGAGTGATCATGATTCTTGTTTATACAAGAAGTTTAGTGGGAGCAAAGTAAACTTTCTGATCTTATATGTTGATGACATATTACTGATTGGAAATGATGTCCAGATGTTGCAAGAGACCAAGGAATCATTGGAAAGGAGTTTTTTGATGAAAGACTTGGGTGAGGCGACTTACATACTAGGAATCCGGATCTATAGAGATAGATCAAAGCGGCTCATTGGATTGAGTCAAAGTACATATTTGGACAAAGTGTTGAAGAAGTTCAACATGGAATAGTCTAAGAAGGGGTTCTTACCGATGTCCCATGGCGTGAAACTTAGCAGGACTCAGTGTCCTTCGACAACTGATGAGCGAAGTCAGATGAGTGTGATCCCGTATGCTTCTGCAGTCGGATCCATCATGTATGGTATGATTTGTACTAGGCCCGATGTTTCCTATGCTCTAAGTGTTGTGAACAGGTACCAGGCTGACCCTGGAGAAATCCACTGGGCAGCGGCTAAAAATATCCTAAAGTACTTGAGAAGGACTAAGGACATGTTCCTGGTTTATGGAGGTGAGGATAAACTCAGTGTAAGGGGTTACACGGATATGAGTTATCTCACTGACTCGGATAATTCTCGTTCACAATCCGGATATGTGTTTGTAATAAACGGAGGGGCTGTAAGCTGGAAGAGTTCCAAGCAAGAGATTTGCTGTGTTCACGATAGAGGCTGAGTATATTGCCTCACTGAGGCGCAAAGAAGCCATTTGGATGAGGAATTTCCTCATGGATCCTTGTGTGGTTTAGGGCTCGTCCAATCCATTAGACGTGTATTGTGACAACAATGGTGCTATTGCACAAGCCAAGGAACCTAGACAACACCAGAAGAACAAACATATACTCATGCGGTACCACCTTATTCGCCAGTTCGTGGATCAAGGTGATATCAAGTTATGCAAGGTACACACGGATGCAGACATTGCGGATCTGTTGACAAAGCCACTTCCACAGTCGAAGCATGAGGTGCACCTGAGAGCAATGGGAATTAGATGCCTAGACATGTGATGTCGGAAGATTGACTCTAGTGCAAGTGGGAGACTGTTGGGAATATGCCCTAGAGGCAATCATGGTTGATGATATTTCCCAATGTATTCATAAGGTTATGGTCCATGTATAAACTGCTGATATGTATCATCGAATATGTGATTTGATTGTGGAACTATATGTTCATGTTGTTCATACTAATTGTCCTTGGTCATTGAGGTTGTGTTGGACACAGAACTTAGACCAATGTGAAAGTCGGCAGATGACTAGGTTCCACTTGTCATGGGCATGGAGATGCTCTTCCGACTTACACGGATTCGGCTAAAGAGTTTAGCGAGTCAGACTGACCCATATTGAGATGCAACAAACAAGTCATCATTTGCATATCTCAATCAATGTAATCCTTAGACCTGAGGTTATTGCACAATCCGAGTTGAGAATCACCGACTTAGGTTCTGTCAAACGATGTTCCGTCACTAGGCAGTTATAAAGGCGGAGTTCGGGTCGACTGAGAATCAAGCTGCGTGATGTGAATAACTGAGATGGGATTTTGCCCCTCCATCTGGAGAGATATTCTCTGGGCCCTCTCGGAAGATATGATTCGGAAAGCATGGCTATCCGTGACTCGGTTAAGTGTTAACCGAGGCGACCGACTTAGAGTTAGTCGGATGAATCACTTATCTCGGATCGAGAAAGAGAGTTGGACTATTTAAGGGATGACGATCATTCGCCTATAGTCCGACAAGGTATATCGTGAGGCAAAAGGGACTCAGACGAAAAAGTCGCACTGAAAGGCATGTCGTGATGACTCTTTGGTACTTGGGAGTTGGCACGTTCTGCTAGGAGCCGCTACCAACTGATCGGTCACGAGTGAGACTCGGAATCGTGTTCGGGTTACCATGAGCCTATCGGGTCACACACTTAAGAGCGGGAGCAAGTTTGGGTGTAAGATCCCTCCTTATTAAAGGAAAAGATCCCTGTGATTGCAATGCTAGTCCCTGGATCATTGCTAGCATCCACAGTTTAAGATGAAGTACACAGATACAAAGGTCGTTTATTACAGTCATTCCAGAGATAAAACATAGTCTTTTACAACTCATGGCCAAAGGCCTAGTACAAGAGTTTATGGAATAAGTAAATAAACATAAGTCTTCATCTTCATGTGCCACAGGCAAGCATGTTGAGTGTAGACTCATGACACCTAATCATCATCAGAGTAACCTGCAACATCATAAGTTACAGCCACAAGGGTCAATACTTTGGAATAGTATTGGCAAGTGATACCTTAATATATTTTAAGTGGACTAAAAATACTATATGCATTTGGCTGGTGGAGCTTAGGCTTGCATTGCTCAAAAATAGATTTTTCCTTAACTTTTTGAAAATACTAAGTTTTTGTAAGGCATAAAACACCCAAGGCATCTACCAATCAAAGACTGAAGATCCACTCCGGGCATCTACCAATCAATGATCAAGATCCTTTTAACCCTTGTTCACCCACAAGTTTTATTTAGAAATTGGAGTGATGAGATTCTTGAAGTTTCCATGTCTTGATGCTCAAATTGTCCTTTACCAGGGACATGGCTAAGTACTTAGGTTTTACACTCTGCAGAGGTGGTGCACTTTCCCCACAAGCCTTGGTTTCCCAAGACATGATCCTTCAGTAGCCTTTCCTTAGTCAAATGGACGCGCTCCAACCTATCAACCCATCTACCACCCACTGTCCAAGAGACTAAGTTCCAGCATCCTAAGATCATGGCAGAGCCCATATTACCAAGTGGTTACACTTGAAGCTTCTCAACATTTGACAACTCAAATCTCTTTGTTCCTGGGTGGCCATCCACAAGTGAGATACACAAGGTTCACCAGTACCCCTGGCCTTGTGTAACCACTCAACATATCCCATTCTTTCAATTCCACCAATGTGATTCATTAACTTAGTTGTTTTGTTAAATAAAAACAAGTCCTTAGACTTAGAATATTTTTCCATAGTGTGAATATATAAACCACCCTTGTTTTCTAGTAGCTAGGCTAAGCATGGCATGGCAACTTATCTTTAGGGAATTCTCCTAGCAATTCTAGCATTCTATTCTAAATAGGATTTCCCATCATCAATTGACAAAAGTAGCATGCAAGTCCTAACAAAATATATCTAATGCAAGTATAAAATATAGGTATGGAATATTCATGAAGATATCACTTGCCTTGGTAGTGTGGAGAGTAGCACTCGTCACAATCACAATCACTAGCAAAATCTACACACAAAGTTGTAGCATACAATTACACACAAATATATACAAACAAAAGTATTATGAATGCATGCATGCATGAATCTACCAAGTGATGATTTTTGAAAACTTCAACCAAGCAAGTGCATGAATACAGAAACTAAAACAAGTCACAAAAATAGCCAAGGCAACTTAAATAACCCTAAAACAAAAATACTAAACTAAATCTATACTTAAAATGGCCTCAAACATGTCTCTGCAATTTAAGCTAATCAAATGGTTACTATTTGCTAAACAAAAAGGATAGGCAGAAAGGTCTTGTTTTTCTGAATCCAACGGTATAAAGTTTGCAAAATTCCAACGTGGGATTCAAAAGATATAGGCATTTGAATTTGGATCAAATTTCTGGTTTTAAATTCTACTCTCAGATCTAACCTAGCCACGCGTCTTATTCTTATTCGCCTGTACCGGTTCGCGCTGGATCGAGCTCCACAGCCGTAGGATCTAAAGGGGCAGGTGCGGCTCAGATCGCTGCATCGCCGGGTTAAGTGATCTATCGTAGGCGTTCGATCCAGATCTAACGGCTGCTACTGCCTGGCCACAGATGGGCGGCGCTGCGCGGTGGCTACCGGCGGCGGAATCGTCGGTCGATGGCGTTGCCGATGATGCAGACGGCGAGGAAGAAGGAGGAGTGGCTTACCGAGCTCAGGAGGTCACGGCGAAGCTCGTCGTACTCGCGGTTGGTCAAGGGGCGCTCGGGCCGCTATTCCTCACCGGAGTTCGTGGCGGCGTCGGTGCGCCGGGTGGTCGCCGGGACGCCGCCAGGTCACCCTAAGGCATGACGAGGACACGGTTAGATTCACCGAGTCGAGACGGCGTAGTGAGCATGAACTAGAGGCGCTGGGCGATGCAGCACCTGGAAAACTCGCCGGAGTTGGTGTCGCCGTCGGTGCTTGCTCGCGTGTCAAGTGGAACCGCGACCGAGGCAAGACAGATGACTAGCGAGGTCAGTAGATGCGCAAGGATTCACTGAGAAGGATAGCAAGAACGAGAGGCAGAGGGGAACACTGTGCTCACCGGAATCGATCGCCGGAGAGGCTCTGTCATCGGCGGTGCAAAGCTGATTGAGGGCCTGGTGGCGCAGTGAGCGAGGTGTCTGGGAAAAAGATCGTGGAGCAGAGGATCTTATAGCCGGGAATCCAGGAAACGCCGGGTTAAATGCCCATTTACGCCGCCATTACCGTTTTCATCGCCACGGGGCGTGGTCGCAGGGTCTGTCTGGGAAGACGAGGGCGACGTGGATCGGGCCGTTAGCCGAGGTGCGGTGTGCGGTGTGGGTCTGCCTGTCGGCCTCGGTAGCGTGCGCTTCATGCGTGAGAGAAGAAAAGAAGATCCCGGTGGGCTTGGGCTGGATCTGCTGGCTGATTCTGGCCGCCGCCTTTCTTTTCCTTAGCCTTTTTCTTTTCTAATTTCATTTTCTGAATGAATTTAATATGAATTCAAATCCTTTGAATTCAAACTTCTTGGGGATTTTTGCAGGTTCTTGTGGGTTCAAATGCAGTCAAATAACCATGTGGTCACCTTGCAAGGCTTGGTCAAGCTTGGGTCTTTGAAATAAACAGAGACTTTGTCTCTTTGCAAAAATTTGGAATAGGGTTTAGAGAATATTTCTAAATTGGAATCTTGGGTTTAAATGCTACTCCTAATCTTTCCAATCATGGAGGCAAGCAAACAAGTCCCTAAACAAACAAAACCCAAAGGGTGATGGCCATTTGAGATAAAATGCCCACATGAAATCATAGCCAAAGTGTATGCTTCTAAATGATTTTGAGAAAAACCCTATATGAATGAATGATGCAAAGAATGATATGAATGAGTTTTGAAACATGATTTTAGGGATGTTACAAATCTAACCCTTAAAATGAATCTCGCCCTCGAGATTCGGATTGGCTAGCAAATAGGTGAGGGTGGTCTTTCCGAAGATCATCTTCTCTTTCCCATGTTGCTTCTTCTTCGGAATGATGATTCCATTGTACTTTGCAAAACTTGATAGTCTTTGTTCTTGTGACTCTTTCTGTGGTTTCAAGAATCTTGACAGGCTTTTCTTCATAGGTGAGATCACTTTCTAGTTGAACTTCTTCCAAAGATATGGTATCTTTCAAAGATGTTTCTTCCATTTCTGGGTGACATTTCTTGAGCTGGCTCACATGAAAAACATTATGGATCGCTAGTAAAGATGTCGGCTTCGATTTCATATGCAGCTTCTCCTTGCGACTTAAAATGTTGAATGGTCCCACATATCTTGGTGCTAACTTTCCTTTGACTCCAAATCTTTTACTCCAATAAGTGGTGATACTCTAAGATAAGCTCTATCCCCAACTTCGTAAGTGACTTCTCTACGCTTAGCATCTGCGTAGCTTTTCTGTCGAGACTGTGCTATCTTCAATCTGTCTCTAACCAATTTGACCTTTTCTTCGGCGTCTTTGATAAGGTCTGGTCCAAACAAACTTCTTTCTCCCACACCATTCCATAGCAATGGGGTGGTACACTTTCTTCCGTATAGAAACTCAAATGGTGCCATCCCAATACTAGATTGGTGACTGTTGTTGTAAGAGAACTCAAGAAGGCACTTTCATCCCAACTTGCTCCATAGTCTAGGGCACATGCCCTCAACATGTCTTCAAGAATTTGGTTAGTCCTTTCTGTTTGTCCATCAGTTTGAGGATGAAAAGCAGTGCTGAATTCCAATCTCGTTCCTAGAGATTCATGAAGCTGTCTCCAAAAGTGAGAGGTGAACTGAGTTCCTCTATCAGACACAATACTCTTAGGTACACCGTGGAGGCATACAATTCTGCTCATGTAGATTTTGGCTAACTTTGCACTGGTATAAGTTGTCTTTACGGGTATAAAATGAGCCACTTTAGTTAGGCGATCTACTATTACCCATATGGAATCATACCCTGACCTGGTCCTTGGTAATCCGGTAATAAAATCCATACCAATATTTTCCCACTTCCATTCAGGAATAGGCATTGGTTGAAGCAAACCTGCTGGTTTCTGATGCTCCGCTTTCACTCTACTACACACATCACACAAAGCAATGTGTTCGGCGATGTCCCTTTTAAGATTGTTCCACCAAAATCTTTCTTTCATATCCATGTACATTTTGGTGTTTCCCGGGTGAATAGAATACGGAGAGTTATGGGCTTCTTGCAGAATCAGTTTCCGCAATTCCGGATCTTGTGGTACACAAATACGTTTCTCGTGCCATAAAGTACCTTGTTCGTCCATATGGAAACTTTTAGCTTTCCCTTGGCTAATCCTTTCCTTGATCTCTTCGATTTCTTTATCCGTCTTTTGGGCTTCTTTAATCTTATCCAACAGAGTGGGTTGAACATCCAAAGACATAAGATGTCCTTCAGGCACAATCTCCAACCTGAGTTCCTTGAATTGCTTACACAAATCATCAGGCAATTCACCTTTGGTAAGACCATTTACAAACGCTTCATTTACTTAGAGCATCTGCTACTACATTTGCTTTACCGGGGTGGTATTGCAAATTCAAGTCATAATCCTTGATAAGTTCTAGCCATCTTCTTTGTCTCATATTGATCTCCTTCTGTGTGAAGATATATTTCAAACTCTTATGGTCGGTGAACACTTCACAACGTTTTCCCAAAAGGTAATGTCTCCATGTTTTGAGTGCATGGACAACATCGGCTAACTCTAAATCATGAGTAGGATAATTTACTTCATGAGTTTTGAGTTGTCTCGAGGCATAAGCCACAACTTTTCCGCCTTGCATAAGTACGGCTCCTAATCCTTGATGCGAAGCATCACAATACACTTGGAAATCCTTTTCCAAACTGTAGACACGTAACTGGTGCTGACACAAGTCTCTTCTTTAATTCTTGAAAGCTGAGTTCACATCCTTCAGACCAAGCAAATTTCTTATCTTTCTTTAACAATTCCGTCATTGGTTTAGCAACCTTAGAAAAATTTTCAATGAACCTTCTGTAGTAACCTGCTAACCCAAGGAAACTACGTACCTCTTTTACATTCTTAGGAGATTCCCATTCTGTTACGGCTGAAACCTTAGCAGGATCAACTGCTACACCATCCTTTGTCATAACATGACCAAGAAATCCAACTTCCTCTAACCAAAACTCACACTTGCTGAATTTGGCATAAAGCTTATGTTCCCTTAGTTTCTCAAGTATCAAGCGTAGATGTCTTTCATGCTCTTCTTTGCTCTTGGAGTAGACTAAGATGTCATCGATGAAAACGACAACAAACTTGTCGAGAAATTCCATGAACACTTTGTTCATCATATTCATGAAGTATGCTGGAGCGTTGGTTAAACCAAAAGGCATCACCGTGTACTCATACAATCCATACCTTGTGGTGAATGCTGTTTTAGGTATGTCTTGCTCTCTTATCTTGAGTTGAAAATAGCCTGACCGAAGATCAATCTTCGAGAACACACTAGCTCCTTCTAGCTGATCAAACAAGTCATTGATTCTTGGCAAAGGATATTTGTTCTTGATGGTTACCTCGTTGAGAGAACGGTAATCTATGCATAATCTTTGAGTTCTATCTCTCTTTTCTACGAACAAAACTGGAGCTCCCCAAGATGAAGAACTTGGCTGGATGAATCCTTTCTGCAATTGTTCTCCAAGTTGTTTCTTGAGTTCCTTAAGTTCGTCAACTGACATTTTATAAGGCCTCTTTGCCCTTGGTCCAGAACCTGGTACCAAATCTATTATAAACTCCACATCTCTATCTGGTGGCATTCCTGGTAACTCTTCCGGGAACACATCCGGATACTCACACACAATTGGCACCGTGTCCATGCTAACCCCCTTAAGAGAATTTAGCTTACTCCCTTTAGATCTAAAGTTGGACTTGAATATTATCCTCTTACCTTCAGGGGTTGTGAGTGAAATTGTACGATTTGCACAATCTAGTACTCCCTCATACTTAGCCATCCAATCCATTCCCAAAATTACATCCAATCCTTGGGAATTTAGGATTATTAGGTTTACTGGAAACTTATGTTTTCCGATCTCTATGACTAGATCCCGGCATCCAAGACTCACTATCATATCCCCTCCCGGAGAGCTAACTTTTATCGGACACCCAATGTTTTCAGATGCAAACCCATTTCTTTCGACAAATGCTTTAGATATGAATGAATGAGATGCACCAGTGTCAAAGAGTACAAATGCTGAGATGGAATTGAGTCTGAACTTACCAGCAACGGCATCAGGTTCTTCATAGACTTCCTCCACATTGATGTGGTTAACCTGTCCTTTCTGAAAAGGATTGGGTTTGTTAGGTCCTTCAACGTTCTTCTCAGGGCACTCATTAGCATAATGCCCCAGCTTCTTGCATTTGAAGCATTCAACCTGACTGTTGTCCTTCTTAGGTTGACTTCCACTTCCACTTCCACTTCCACTATGGTGGCTCTTATATCCACTCTTGTGGTTCTTGTACTTATCATTGTCATGATCATGATGATGCTTGTTGTCATGACGGTTGTGGTTGTGGTGCTTGTTAAACTTCCCATGCTTGTGGGATCCTGAAATGACACTATCATCATAGTGAGATCGCTTATGATACGATCCCGAGCTATGCTTGTCTGAGTGTTTCCTCTTCCTACTCTCAACTTGCTTCATTTTATTCTCCACAATAACAGCCTTGTCACACAAATGATCGATAAGTTGGAACATATGCCACCGACAAATGCAGATTTAACTCATCATTCAAGCCTTCTAGAAACTTTTCCTTCCTTTTGGCATCGTGTCAACCTCATCCGTGCATAGCGCCAGATTGTTGAACTCTTCAATATATTCAGCCATCACTGTGGTGGCGCCGCTGTGTTGTGAAATTCCTTCTTTTCAGGCTCATCATACCGGTGAGATATGAGTGGTGCGAAACCATCTTCAAATATAGCCCAAGTTACCTCATCAATAGGCGTGGTAACTGAAGTTGTCCCACCATGCGGCTGGTCCTTCCAACAGATGTCAGCAAACCTGACCTTTTCAGCATCTGTGCATCCTACGGTCACTAAGTCTTTGTTCACAGAACGTAGCCAATCATTGGCCACCATGGGATCAGTCGTTCCTGAAAACTTAGCTGGCCTCAGACGCAGAAATCTGGTGAGCATATCAAAACCCGGAGGGTTGTTGTTGTTGTTATTGTTGTTATTGTTGTTGTGGGGTTGTTGTTGTTCTGGTTCTCGATGAACGCCGTCATCATTTGCATAAGCTGTGTTTGCGCATTCATCATTTGTTGCATTTCCGGGGTAATGTTGGGGTTGGTGTTCGCGCGACGGGGAGGCATCTGTGGTTTATTCATATAGAGATAAGGATGAGATACCCTTACATGATTTATGCACAATACATTACACAAGCAAACACATAGCAAGCAACATTAGGATAAAAGCTAAACAACAAGATACAAACACACAAGCGGCAAGCCATCCACATGTCGGATGGTCCAACAATAAGTTCATAAATAACAAGTGCGGTAAATAAAGATAACTGAGTAGTCAAATCTACTCGTCGGCATCAATCTCCTCCTCGACAAAGGTAAGACCTGCGTTCTCCATTGCGGTCTTGTTCTCCTCGATGGTAGTGGTCAAAGAGTCGATCTTGGCCTTGAGAGCCCTCTTCCGGGAACGCCTCTCAATCACCGCTCACGCCGCTCTAACTCAAGTCCTTGGACTGCAGTTCCTCGGTCATATCACTTAATCCTCTTGTTCCTATCCTGACACGCTTCTCTTGACTCTTGAACTTACGGTCTTGGGTCTCAACTTCGCTCCATTTCCTTGACTATCTCGCCCTGCTCACAAGAGCTTGTCCTTCTCGCTGCACTGAGCTCGTCATTACTAAGCATGACGTTGGTCCCATCGGTATCCACGTGCCTAATAAGAGTCTCTAAGTCCTGGAGGTACAGGCGACGGCTCTGCTGTGACCTCGAGTCGCCCTCAAAGTCAATGGACTCTCCATCATCATCACGCCCAAGGCGTGGAAGTGAGTGCCTCTAACCTGTCGGGAGTGACGCCCAATGTCCCTATCAGATCCTGCATGACAACCTCCATGCCTCTCTCTCTGTCATCGTGCATAAGCTTGAAGACGATGGCCTCCGTAGTAGGCTCGCCTCAAGGCCCCGGGCTGGTTCACCTTGAAGCCCCAAAGGTCCTTCCTCTCAAACTTGGTGAGTGGGTGCACCGTAATGATAGGAAGAGGGAGATTGAGTAAAGTAGTAAGCTCTACACGAGGACCAAAACGGGTAGCCTGAACTCCTCAACAAAGGCTGATGGCAATAGGCATCTATTTAAGATTGAAAAAGTTAGAACAACACAATTTAAGATAAACAAGACAAACATTCAAACACATTCTTGAGACACACATAAATCATACAAGTCATGCATACAAGAATCCATTTCTTCAACCAAGGTTCAAACTTATTTAAGGTCTTATTTTGGAAAATAAGGTGATAGGTGGTGGTCAACTAACGGCGCACAATCCTATCTCATTGATCTGGCTAGCACAATGTTCCTAGTGGCAATCACCCTATCTTGTTCACATGCTTCTATCACTAAATCTATAATATCTCCTCTTAAGGATTGGTTGGTGATTTCCAACTCTTGGGTATGTTCCTTCTCTTTCTCTAAGTCTTCTTGGAGGTTGAGCATCCTGCACTTGACTCTAGCACTGAGTTCTTTGATAGTCTTCCAAGCTGCTTCTTTGTCGACTCAAAGAATGTGGTGTGCATAAAAGTGTTGGTGTACATGCAGAAGCCTTTTTCTTTGTGGTTGTCTTCCTTGTTCTTGTACAAGTGAAGTTGCACCCACCAATACTCCACTCCATCCTCCATCACTGGAAAGCCCTTGTACACAGCTGCACCATGTACTCCCATGGTTTCCATGAGGTCCTTGAGAATCTTGGGAAACTCAGTCTCACACTCCAAGGTCATGGTCATGAGTGGTCCTTTCTTCACGGCTTCGTTGACGGAGTTCATCTACAAATAGAGATGAGAAGGAGAAGATTAGAAAAGTTTTCGAGAAGAATAGACAAGTGTAGAAGAAGTAAAAAATTTTCCTTAGTGGTTTCCAATCCTAGGGTCATAATCCTACAGGCAACACAGTGCTCTGATACCATCTGTAAGATCCCTCCTTATTAAAGGAAAAGATCCCTGTGATTGCAATGCTAGTCCCTGGATCATTGCTAGCATCCATAGTTTAAGATGAAGTACACAGATACAAAGGTCGTTTATTACAGTCATTCCAGAGATAAAACATAGTCTTTTACAACTCATGGCCAAAGGCCTAGTACAAGAGTTTATGGAATAAGTAAATAAACATAAGTCTTCATCTTCATGTGCCACAGGCAAGCATGTTGAGTGTAGACTCATGACACCTAATCATCATCAGAGTAACCTGCAACATCATAAGTTACAGCCACAAGGGTCAATACTTTGGAATAGTATTGGCAAGTGATACCTTAATATATTTTAAGTGGACTAAAAATACTATATGCATTTGGCTGGTGGAGCTTAGGCTTGCATTGCTCAAAAATAGATTTTTCCTTAACTTTTTGAAAATACTAAGTTTTTGTAAGGCATAAAACACCCAAGGCATCTACCAATCAAAGACTGAAGATCCACTCCGGGCATCTACCAATCAATGACTGAAGATCCTTTTAACCCTTGTTCACCCACAAGTTTTATTTAGAAATTGGAGTGATGAGATTCTTGAAGTTTCCATGTCTTGATGCTCAAATTGTCCTTTACCAGGGACATGGCTAAGTACTTAGGTTTTACACTCTGCAGAGGTGGTGCACTTTCCCCACAAGCCTTGGTTTCCCAAGACATGATCCTTTAGTAGCCTTTCCTTAGTCAAATGGACGCGCTCCAACCTATCAACCCATCTACCACCCACTGTCCAAGAGATTAAGTTCCAGCATCCTAAGATCATGGCAGAGCCCATATTACCAAGTGGTTGCACTTGAAGCTTCTCAACATTTGACAACTCAAATCTCTTTGTTCCTGGTGGCCATCCACAAGTGAGATACACAAGGTTCACCAAGTACCCTGGCCTTGTGTAACCACTCAACATATCCCATTCTTTCCATTCCACCTGTGTGATTCATTAACTTAGTTGTTTTTTTAAATAAAAACAAGTCCTTAGACTTAGAATATTTTTCCATAGTGTGAATATATAAACCACCCTTGTTTTCTAGTAGCTAGGCTAAGCATGGCATGGCAACTTATCTTTAGGGAATTCTCCTAGCAATTCTAGCATTCTATTCTAAATAGGATTTCCCATCATCAATTGACAAAAGTAGCATGCAAGTCCTAACAAAATATATCTAATGCAAGTATAAAATATAGGTATGGAATATTCATGAAGATATCACTTGCCTTGGTAGTGTGGAGAGTAGCACTCGTCACAATCACAATCACTAACAAAATCTACACACAAAGTTGTAGCATACAATTACACACAAATATATACAAACAAAAGTATTATGAATGCATGCATGCATGAATCTACCAAGTGATGATTTTTGAAAACTTCAACCAAGCAAGTGCATGAATACAGAAACTAAAACAAGTCACAAAAATAGCCAAGGCAACTTAAATAACCCTAAAACAAAAATACTAAACTAAATCTATACTTAAAATGGCCTCAAACATGTCTCTGCAATTTAAGCTAATCAAATGGTTACTATTTGCTAAACAAAAAGGATAGGCAGAAAGGTCTTGTTTTTCTGAATCCAACGGTATAAAGTTTGCAAAATTCCAACGTGGGATTCAAAAGATATAGGCATTTGAATTTGGATCAAATTTGGTTTTAAATTCTACTCAGATCTAACCTAGCCACGCTGCCTTATTCTTATTCGCCTGCACCGTTCGCTGGATCGAGCTCCACAGCCGTAGGATCTAAAGGGCAGTGCGGCTCAGATCGCTGCATCGCCGTTAAGTGATCTATCGTGGCGTCGATCCAGATCTAACGGTCATCGCTTGCGCCACAGATGGGCGGCGCTGCGCGGTGGCTACCGGCGGCGGAATCGTCGGTCGATGGCGTTGCCGATGATGCAGACGGCGAGGAAGAAGGAGGAGTGGCTTACCGAGCTCAGGAGGTCACGGCGAAGCTCGTCGTACTCGCGGTTGGTCAAGGGGCGCTCGGGCACGGCTGCTATTCCTCACCGGAGTTCGTGGCGGCGTGCGTCGGTCGTCGGGGACGTCGCTGTGGGTCACCCCAAGGCATGACGAGGACACGGTTAGATTCACCGAGTCGAGACGAAGTAGTGAGCATGAACTAGGAGGCGCGGGGCGGTCTGTACCTACCGGGAAAACTCGTCGGAGTTGGTGTCGCCGTCGGTGCTCGCGGTGTCAAGTGGAACCGGCGACCTGAGGCAGTACAGGACAGACTAGCGAGGTCAGTAGATGCGCAAGGATTCACTGAGCAGGATAGCAAGAACGAGAGGCAGAGGGGAACACTGGGCTCACCGGAATCGATCGCCGGAGAGGCTCGTCATGGCGGTGCAAAGCTGATTGAGGGCAGCCTGGTGGCGGAGTGAGCGAGGTGTCTGGGGAAAAAAGATCGTGGAGCAGAGAGGATCTTATAGCCGGGGAATCGACAGGAAACGCTCGGGTTAAATGCCCATTTACGCCGCGCCATTACCGGCCTTCACTGCCGCGGCGACGTGGTCGCAGGCGCGGTCTGGGGAAGACGAGGGCGACGTGGACCGGGCCCGTTCGTCAGCGAGGTGCGCGGTGTGCAGGTGGGGTCTGCCTGTCAGCGGCTCAAGCGGCGCTATACAGGTGAGAGAAGAAAAAGAAGATCCCGGGTGGGCTTGCTGGGCTGGATCTGCTGCTGGGCCAGATTCTGGCCGCTCGGCCCTTTTCTTTTCCTTAGCCTTTTTCTTTTTCTAATTTCATTTTCTGGAATGAATTTGATATGAATTCAAATCCTTTTGAATTCAAACTTCTTTGGGAATTTTTGCAGGGTTCTTGTGGGTTCAAATGCAGTCAAATAACCATGTGGTCACCTTGCAAGGCTTGGTCAAGCTTGGGTCTTTGAAATAAACAGAGACTTTGTCTCTTTGCAAAAATTTGGAATAGGGTTTAGAGAATATTTCTAAATTGGAATCTTGGGTTTAAATGCTACTCCTAATCTTTCCAATCATGGAGGCAAGCAAACAAGTCCCTAAACAAACAAAACCCAAAGGGTGATGGCCATTTGAGATAAAATGCCCACATGAAATCATAGCCAAAGTGTATGCTTCTAAATGATTTTGAGAAAAACCCTATATGAATGAATGATGCAAAGAATGATATGAATGAGTTTTGAAACATGATTTTTAGGGATGTTACATTGGGTTAGACCCAAACAGGAAATCTATTTGGGTTGGACCGAAATAGAGACATGGACTTAGTCAGCAAGTGGGACTTGAAGTGGCTAATATAGGCCTTTTAGTGAATGGGCCACAAGTGAGTGGAGTCCACTTTCACTCCCTATATAAGCTAGGGCGCAGGTGCTTAGAGGACACGGTTAGGTCACTCCATGTGTTGGAAACCCTAGCCCCAGTCTATCCTGTCGCCGCCGTACCGGGCCTAGTAGTCCATCGCCGGCGCTCCTCCTCGTACGTGTGGATACCGGCGGAGGTGCTGTACGTTGAGCACTTCGACGATCATGGAACCGGAACGGATCATGAGGACTACACTGCATCAAGAGACCTGCTTCATCGATTCCGCAACCGCGCGTCTAGTGGTAATTCTCATGGCCTACTACCTCAGCTAGATCTTGGGTTCACCCCGTAGGAAAAAGTTTTGTTTTTCTCTGCGTGGCCCAACACTTCACCAGGCCAAAGTCCTGTAGTTCACAACTACGAGTATTGACAAGTGCATGAGGAAAAATACAGAGAAACAATTGAAGCTGTGCAAGGAAGATGCTAAAAGGAAGGAGTAGACGAATCGATCCTTGCTCTCGCGGGAAGATGCGCATCGGGCTAATATTAGGAAGTTCAAGGAGACGTGTGATAACTAGTTCTATTTAGCTTGAGCTCCATGCAGTTTTAAGTTGTAATAGTAGTACTTGTTGACCTAGCAGTCTGAACTAGTGCTCCCGGAGTTCTGGGAGGAAAAAAATTGCTCTCCCGTTAGTCTGTCTTAATCCTGCATCACTTCCTTTTGTCTGATCATGGTGGTATTATGAAATTGGTGGTTTGTTTAAACGTAATCTACGTGGATTGTGCCGCATGCAAATGGCACAGCCACAATTTATAAAGTGGAAGCACGTACACCCGGTTAATGGAGATCCAAGAGCTTCGCCAGACGTAGGGGATGTAGGAGCAGGGAGGTGGTGAGATAGACGGGCTCAAGCGTCTGGGCATTATCGGTTGCCATTGCTGTTTATGTTGTCACGTCATTGTGCAGCATCTAAAATAAGTTGCTGCTTCATGGAGTGTGGCAGTTTAAATAATTTGTTTCTGTGCCACTTACATTCCGTCGTATTTGGAGACCTCCTCCCCCTCAGCAATCGTGGAACTGATGCTGTGTGTTTTCAGATAGCAGTGGCACAATCAAAATTTCGGATTCAACTACTGACTCGGGTGTTTTCAAACCCTAAGTCGCGGTACATTTTACTCAGAGAACGTGGGTAGATTGTTTCGCCTAGCAACGTGCCACACACCGAGCTCCAGAATTTAATAGAATTACATATATAGGTTTAATTTCAACACATTACTATGCATCTTCATTGCCAGCAGCCTTGTTCCACAGCCTGGGTGCCAAGCTTTCACATCCACTGGCTTCTCCATTTCCTGCCTTCTTCCTCTTCCTCTGTGCCAATTTTCTTAGCTTCATGTACTCTGCATCGCCGGGACAATGGGCACCAGAATTGTGTCCAGCATCATCTTTCCACTCGTTTTTAATTTCTTCGAGCAGCAAAATGACTAACCCGGCAGTCATGTTTCTAACCTTGCGGTGCTTCCTCTCAAAGAAATAAGACTGTTGCATAACTGCCCAATATCTACAGAGTAAATAAAACAAAAATTACAATTCAGCACAAACATGCGAACCCCAAGCAACCTTTGCTTACCAGGAGCTAATTGGGTTCGAGCAACCACCCTATCCGGGAATAGAAGGGTGACTCCCAGTTGCAGCAGCTTCCACATCCAGTACGTCACAATTCAGCTCAAACATGCAAGCCGAAGCATACCTTTTCATCAACCCAATTAGCTGACTGTCACACGTTAGAGGAACCATGATGCCACGTTCATCCATGAAGCTGAACTTTGTAGTCTGCTTCGACCATAATTCATCATGATTACGCAGAGCAACAACCATACCAGATATAGTGCAGATCTGCGCATGCGCTTTTTCCATCGTGATACAATGGTGTCCATACCGCTTCTTAGAGTCGCATCAGAGGACTACCGTAACCAGGTAAGGGGGGTCCGCGAAGATCCCACTTGACAGAAAACTATGGACAAAATCTGTTTGTCAGCGTTGGGCTAACAAACAATTTGAGGTTCAGTAGCCAGCTAGCAGTTATAATTAGTGCGAATAGCAAAGAGAAGGGTAGCTCACCCGCTTGTAGATAGAACTTCTTCTTCCTTAATAGTAGGATATGCCATCCTCCGAGCTGCTCAGCTCGTCGAAGGCGGAGGCGGGCTAGAGCCTCGCAACGGCGGCTACCGCATGTGCCATTGGAGCTTGGGATCAGCGACTGGGCGCAGCAACTTGACGCCGGAAGTCAAATGTCCGAAGGGATCGTCCTGCCTGGAGGGTGGATTCCGACGCTGTCGGTGCTAGGGGAAAGGTGGGAATCGATTTGTCAAATTGGTCAACGCATCTAATCCACATAGCTACTCTATTTTCCTAAGAGGTTGCCGCGTTGGCGCTCGCGTCACGAACAGATGACCGACATGAGGGTCCCGACCGTCTACTTCACGGGGCAGTTTAACGAAATGTTTGAATTCGGCAGGGGTGAGATGAGTTTGCCTCGAAATGGCCCCTCTCAGTAGTTGGCGGCCCAACATTTCGAAACACGCTAATTTCAGGCAACTTAGGTACCGCCATGCGCTGGCCTGCGAACTTTGGTACCACAAACGAACAGGACCGTGAGCATGCGCCAAGTCAACCCAAATAAAGCATCAAAGGTGAATACCACACATGGATCCACCTAGTGTGACTGCATGTCTGTTCTTTTCACAAACCACACATGGATCCACCAGTGTCATTGCATGTGTGTTCTTTTCATGAACCACAACTAGAGTCATTGCATGTGTGTTCTTCTAAACAAACCACACATGGATCCACCTAGTGTGATTGCATGTCTGTTCTTTTCACAAACCAGACATGGATCCACCTAGTGTGATTGCATGTCTGTTCTTTTCACAAACCACACATGGATCCACCAGTGTCATTGCATGTGTGTTCTTTTCATGAACCACACATGGATACACCAGTGTCATTGCATTTGTGTTCTTTTCATGAACCACAGCTAGAGTCATTGCATGTCTGTTCTTTCCACAAACCACACATGGATCCATCTAGTGTGATTGCATGTCTGTTGTTTCACAAACCACACATGGATCCACCAGTGTCATCGCATGTGTGTTCTTCTCATGAACCATAGCCAGTGTCATTGCATGTATGTTCTTCTCACAACCCACACAAGGATCCACCAGTGTCATTGCATGTGTGTTCTTCTCATGAACCACAGCCAGTGTCATCGCATGTCTGTTCTTCTCACAAACCACATAGGGATCCACCAGTATCATTGGATGTGTGTTCTTCTCATGAACCACACATGGATCCACCAGTGTAATTGCATGTCTGTTCTTCTCATGAACCACACATGGATCCACCAGTGTCATTGCATGTCTGTTCTTTTCATGAACCACAGTTAGAGTCATTGCATGTCTATTCTTTTCACAAACCACACATGGATCCACCAATGTCATTGCATGTGTGTTCTTTTCATGAACAACAACTAGAGTCATTGCATGTGTGTTCTTCTAAACAAACCACACATGGATCCACCTAGTGTGATTGCATGTCTGTTCTTTCCACAAACCACACATGGATCCACCTAGTGTGATTGCATGTCTGTTCTTTTCCAAAACCACACATGGATCCACCAGTGTCATTGCATGTGTGTTCTTTTCATGAACCACACATGGATACACCAGAGCCATTGCATGTGTGTTCTTTTCATGAACCATAACTAGAGTCATTGCATGTTTGTTCTTTCCACAAACCACAAATGGATCCACCTAGTGTGATTGCATGTCGGTTCTTTCACAAACCACACATGGATCCACCAGTGTCATTGCATGTGTGTTCTTCTCATGAACCACAACCAGTGTCATTGCATGTATGTTCTTCTCACAAACCACACAAGGATCGACCAGTGTCATTGCATGTGTGTTCTTCTCATGAACCACTGCCAGTGTCATTGCATGTCTGTTCTTCTCACAAACCACATGAGGATCCACCAGTGTCATTGGATGTGTGTTCTTCTCATGAGCCACAGCCAGTGTCATTGCATGTCTGTTCTTCTCACAAACCACACATGGATCCACCAGTGGCATTGGATGTGTGTTCTTCTCATGAACCACACATGGATCCACCAGTGTCATTGCATATTTGTTCTTTTCATGAACCACAACTAGAGTCATTGCATGTCTGTTCATTCCACAAACCACATATGGATCCACCAGTATCATTGCATGTCTGTTCTTTCGTGAACCACACCAAGTGTGATTACATGTCTGTTCCTCTAAACAAACCACACATGGATCCGCCTAGTGTCATTGCATGTCTATTTATTTCACAAACCACACATGGAGCCACTAGTGTCATTGCATGTGTGTTCTTTTCATGAACTACAGCCAGTGTTATTGCATGTATGTTCTTCTCACAAACCACACATGGATCCACCAGTGCTATTGCATGTTTGTTCTTCTCATGAATCACACATAGATCCACCAGTGTCATTGCATGTCTGTTCTTTTCATGAACCATAGCTAGAGTCATTGCATGTCTGTTCCTTCCACAAACCACATATGGACCCACCAGTATCATTGCATGTGTGTTTATTTCACAAACCACACATGGATCCACTAGTGTCATTGCATTTGTTTTCTTTTCATGAACCACACATGGATATACCAGTGTCATTGCATGTGTGTTCTTTTCATGAACGACAGCTAGAGTCATTGCATGTCTGTTCTTTCTAGAAACCACACATGGATCCACCTAGTGTGATTGCATGTCTATTCTTCCACAAACCACACATGGATCCACTAGTGTCATTGCATGTGTGTTCTTCTCATGAACCACGCATGGATCCACCAGTGTCATTGCATATCTGTTCTTTTCATGAACCACAGCTAGAGTCATTGCATGTCAGTTCATCCCACAAACCACATATGGATCCACCAGTATCATTGCATATCTGTTCTTTTCATGAACCACACCAAGTGTGATTGCATGTCTGTTCCTCTAAACAAACCACACATGGATCCGCCTAGTGTGACTGCATGTCTGTTTATTTCACAAACCACTCATGGATCCACCAGTGTCATTGCATGTGTGTTCTTTTCATGAACCACAACTAGAGTCATTGCAGGTGTGTTCTTCTAAACAAACCACACATGGATCCACCTAGTGTGATTTCATGTTTGATCTTTTCAAAAACCACACATGGATCCACCTAGTGTGATTGCATGTTTGTTCTTTTCACAAACCACACATGGATCCACCAGTGCCATTGCATGTGTGTTCTTTTCATGAACCACACATGGATACACTAGTGTCATTGCATGTGTGTTCTTTTCACCAACCACAACTAGAGTCATTGCATCTCTGTTATTTCCACAACCCACACATGGATCCACCTAGTGTGATTGCATGTATGTTCTTTCACAGACCACACATGGATCCACAATGTCATTGCATGTGTGTTCTTCTCATGAACCATAGCCAGTGTCATTGCATGTATCTTCTTCTCACAAACCACACAAGGATCCACCAGTGTCATTGCATGTGTGTTCTTCTCATGAACCACCGCCAGTGTCATTGCATCTATGTTCTTCTCACAAACCATATAAGGATCCACTAGTGTCATTGGATGTGTGTTCTTCTCATGAACCACACATGGATCCACAAGTGTCATTGTTTGTCTGTTCTTCTCATGAACCACACATGGATCCACTAGTGTCATTGCATGTCTGTTCTTTTCATGAACCACAACTAGAGTCATTGCATGTCTGTTCTTTTCACAAACCACACATGGATCCACCAGTGTCATTGCATGTGTGTTCTTTTCATGAACCACAACTAGTGTCATTGCATGTGTGTTCTTATAAACAAACCACACATGGATCCACCTAGTGTGATTGCATGTCTGTTCTTTTCACAAACTACACATGGATCCACCTAGTGTGATTGCATGTCTGTTCTTTTCACAAACCACACATGGATCCACCAGTATCATTGCATGTGTGTTCTTTTCATGAACCATAGCTAGAGTCATTGCATGTCTGTTCTTTTCACAAACCACACATGCATCCACTAATGTCATTGCATGTGTGTTCTTTTCATGAACCACAACTAGAGTCATTGTATGTGTGTTCTTCTAAACAAACCACACATGGATCCACCTAGTGTGATTGCATGTCTGTTCTTTTCACAAACCACACATGGATCCACCTAGTGTGATTGCATGCTTGTTCTTTTCCCAAACCACACATGGATCCACCAGTGTCATTGCATGTGTGTTCTTTTCATCAACCACACATGGATACACCAGAGCCATTGCATGTGTATTCTTTTCATGAACCATAACTAGTGTCATTGCATGTCTGTTCTTCTCATGAACCACACATGGATCCACCTAGTGTGATTGCATGTCGGTTCTTTCACAAACCACACATGGATCCACCAGTGTCATTGCATGTGTGTTCTTCTCATGAACCACAGCTAGTGTCATTGCATGTATGTTCTTCTCACAAACCACACAAGGATCGACCAGTGTCATTGCATGTGTGTTATTCTCATGAACCACAACCAATGTCATTGCATGTCTGTTCTTCTCACAAACCACATGAGGATCCACCAGTGTCATTGGATGTGTGTTCTTCTCATGAACCACAACCAGTGTCATTGCATGTTTGTTCTTCTCACAAACCACATAAGGATCCACCAGTGTCATTGGATGTGTGTTCTTCTCATGAACCACACATGGATCCACCAGTGTCATTGCATGTCTTTTTTTCCATGAACCATAGCTAGAGTCATTGCATGTCCGTTCTTCTCACAAACCACATATGGATCCACCAGTGTCATTGCATGTATGTTCTTTTCATGAACCACATCCAGTGTCATTGCATGTGTGTTCTTCTCATGAACCACACATGGATCCACCAGTGTCATTGCATGTGTGTTCTTTCCATGAACCAAAACTAGAGTCATTGCATGTCTGTTCTTTCCACAAACCACACATGGACCCACCTAGTGTGATTGCATGTCTGTTCTTCTCATGTACCACAGCTAGTGTCATTGCATGTCTGTTCTTCTCACAAACCACATAAGGATCCACCAGTGTCATTGGATGTGTGTTCTTCTCATGAACCACACATGGATCCACCAGTGTCATTGCATGTCTGTTCTTTTCATGAACCACAGCTAGAGTCATTGCATTTCCGTTCTTTCCACAAACCACATATGGATCAACCAGTGTCATTGCATGTGTGTTCTTTTCATGAACCATACATGGATACACCAGTGTTATTGCATGTGTGTTCTTTTCATGAACCACACATGGATCCACCAGTGTCCTTGCATGTGTGTTCTTTTCATGAACCACACATGGATACACCAGTTTCATTGCATGTGTGTTCTTTTCATGAACCACAGCTCGAGTCATTGCATGTCTGTTCTTTCCACAAACCACACGTGGATCCACCTAGTGTGATTGCATGTCGGTTCTTTCACAAAACATACATGGATCCACCAGTGTCATTGCATGTGTGTTCTTTTCATGAACCACAACTAGAGTCATTGCAGGTGTGTTCTTCTAAACAAACCACACATGGATCCACCTAGTGTGATTTCATGTTTGATCTTTTCAAAAACCACACATGGATCCACCTAGTGTGATTGCATGTTTGTTCTTTTCACAAACCACACATGGATCCACCAGTGCCATTGCATGTGTGTTGTTTTCATGAACCACACATGGATACACTAGTGTCATTGCATGTGTGTTCTTTTCACCAACCACAACTAGAGTCATTGCATCTCTGTTATTTCCACAACCCACACATGGATCCACCTAGTGTGATTGCGTGTATGTTCTTTCACAGACCACACATGGATCCACAATGTCATTGCATGTGTGTTCTTCTCATGAACCATAGCCAGTGTCATTGCATGTATCTTCTTCTCACAAACCACACAAGGATCCACCAGTGTCATTGCATGTGTGTTCTTCTCATGAACCACCGCTAGTGTCATTGCATCTATGTTCTTCTCACAAACCATATAAGGATCCACTAGTGTCATTGGATGTGTGTTCTTCTCATGAACCACACATGGATCCACAAGTGTCATTGCTTGTCTGTTCTTCTCATGAACCACACATGGATCCACTAGTGTCATTGCATGTCTGTTCTTTTCATGAACCACAGCTAGACTCATTGCATGTCTGTTCTTTTCACAAACCACACATGGATCCACCAGTGTCATTGCATGTGTGTTCTTTTCATGAACCACAACTAGTGTCATTGCATGTGTGTTCTTATAAACAAACCACACATGGATCCACCTAGTGTGATTGTATGTCTGTTCTTTTCACAAACTACACATGGATCCACCTAGTGTGATTGCATGTCTGTTCTTTTCACAAACCACACATGGATCCACCAGTATCATTGCATGTGTGTTCTTTTCATGAACCATAGCTAGAGTCATTGCATGTCTGTTCTTTTCACAAACCACACATGCATCCACTAATGTCATTGCATGTGTGTTCTTTTCATGAACCACAACTAGAGTCATTGTATGTGTGTTCTTCTAAACAAACCACACATGGATCCACCTAGTGTGATTGCATGTCTGTTCTTTTCACAAACCACACATGGATCCACCTAGTGTGATTGCATGCTTGTTCTTTTCCCAAACCACACATGGATCCACCAGTGTCATTGCATGTGTGTTCTTTTCATCAACCACACATGGATACACCAGAGCCATTGCATGTGTATTCTTTTCATGAACCATAACTAGTGTCATTGCATGTCTGTTCTTCTCATGAACCACACATGGATCCACCTAGTGTGATTGCATGTGTTCTTTCACAAACCACACATGGATCCACCAGTGTCATTGCATGTGTGTTCTTCTCATGAACCACAGCTAGTGTCATTGCATGTATGTTCTTCTCACAAACCACACAAGGATCGACCAGTGTCATTGCATGTGTGTTATTCTCATGAACCACAACCAATGTCATTGCATGTCTGTTCTTCTCACAAACCACATGAGGATCCACCAGTGTCATTGGATGTGTGTTCTTCTCATGAACCACAACCAGTGTCATTGCATGTTTGTTCTACTCACAAACCACATAAGGATCCACCAGTGTCATTGGATGTGTGTTCTTCTCATGAACCACACATGGATCCACCAGTGTCATTGCATGTCTTTTTTTCCATGAACCATAGCTAGAGTCATTGCATGTCCGTTCTTCTCACAAACCACATATGGATCCACCAGTGTCATTGCATGTATGTTCTTTTCATGAACCACATCGAGAGTCATTTCATGTGTGTTCTTCTCATGAACCACACATGGATCCACCAGTGTCATTGCATGTGTGTTCTTTCCATTAACCAAAACTAGAGTCATTGCATGTCTGTTCTTTCCACAAACCACACATGGACCCACCTAGTGTGATTGCATGTCTGTTCTTCTCATGTACCACAGCTAGTGTCATTGCATGTCTGTTCTTCTCACAAACCACATAAGGATCCACCAGTGTCATTGGATGTGTGTTCTTCTCATGAACCACACATGGATCCACCAGTGTCATTGCATGTCTGTTCTTTTCATGAACCACAGCTAGAGTCATTGCATTTCCGTTCTTTCCACAAACCACATATGGATCAACCAGTGTCATTGCATGTGTGTTCTTTTCATGAACCATACATGGATACACCAGTGTTATTGCATGTGTGTTCTTTTCATGAACCACACATGGATCCACCAGTGTCATTGCATGTGTGTTCTTTTCATGAACCACACATGGATACACCAGTTTCATTGCATGTGTGTTCTTTTCATGAACCACAGCTCGAGTCATTGCATGTCTGTTCTTTCCACAAACCACACGTGGATCCACCTAGTGTGATTGCATGTCGGTTCTTTCACAAAACATACATGGATCCACCAGTGTCATTGCATGTGTGTTCTTTTCATGAACCACAACTAGAGTCATTGCATGTGTGTTCTTCTAAACAAACCACACATGGATCCACCTAGTGTGATTGCATTCTGTCTTTTCACAAACCACACATGGATCCACCTAGTGTGATTGCATGTCTGTTCTTTTGACAAACCACACATGGATCCACCAGTGTCATTGCATGTGTGTTCTTTTCATGAACCACACATGGATACACCAGTGTCATTGCATGTGTGTTCTTTTCATGAACCACAACTAGAGTCATTACATGTCTGTTCTTTCCACAAACCACACATGGATCCACCTAGTGTGATTGCATGTCTGTTCTTTCACAAATCACACATGGATCCACCAGTGTCATTGCATGTATGTTCTTCTCATGAACCACAGCCAGTGTCATTGCATGTATGTTATTCTAACAAACCACACAAGGATCCACCAATGTCATTGCATGTGTGTTCTTCTCATGAACCACAGCCAGTGTCATTGCATGTATGTTCTTCTCACAAACCACATAAGGATCCACCAGTGTCATTGGATGTGTGTTCTTCTCATGAACCACACATGGATCCACCAGTGTCATTGCATGTCTTTTTTTTCATGAACCACAACTAGATTCATTGCATGTCCGTTGTTCTCACAAACCACATATGGATTCACTAGTGTTATTGCATGTATGTTCTTTTCATTAACCACATCCAGTGTCATTGCATGTGTGTTCTTCTCTTGAACCACACATGGATCCAACAGTGTCATTGCATGTGTGTTCTTTTCATGAACAACAGCTAGAGTCATTGCATGTCTGTTCTTTCCACAAACCACACATGGATCCACCGAGTGTGATTGCATGTTTGTTCTTCTCATGAACCACAGCCAGTGTCATTTCATGTCTGTTCTTCTCACAGACCACATAAGGATCCACAAGTGTCATTGGATGTGTGTTCTTCTCATGAACCACACATGGATCCACCAGTGTCATTGCATGTCTGTTGTTTTCATGAACCACAGCTAGAGTCATTGCATGTCTGTTCTTTCCACAAACCACATATGGATCCACCAGTGTCATTGCATGTATGTTCTTTTCATGAACCACATCTAGTGTCATTGGATGTGTGTTCTTTTCATGGACCACACCCAGCACCATTGGATGTGTGTTCTTTTCATGAACCACACCCAGTGTCATTGGATATGTGTTCTTCTTACAAACAACACATGGAGCCACCAGTGTAATTGCATGTGTGTTCTTCTCATGAACCACACATGGATCCACCCAGTGTGGTTGCATGTTTGTTCTTTTCACAAACCACATATGGATCCACGAGTGTCATTGCATGTCTGCTCTTTTCACAAACCACATATGGATCCTAATT
The DNA here is from genome assembly GCA_023614405.1 of Avena insularis. Classification (NCBI taxonomy): domain Eukaryota; kingdom Viridiplantae; phylum Streptophyta; class Magnoliopsida; order Poales; family Poaceae; genus Avena; species Avena insularis. The sequence continues at coordinate 518,349,927 of CM042688.1, read as the reverse complement.
AACCTTAGGAGAGCCCTAACCTTAGCTCCCCAATGGGTGGCTGTTAGACCGAGTCTTCTAAAAGGCACGTCCTAACACAGTTGTTCTGCTTGACGATTATTACATACCGTTTGATCGGGGCGCGTGGACGATTGGGGTTTGCTGATATGAGAGTGATCCGCGAGTAGGCTGTTCTGCGGCATGATTGGCCACGCTTGCTCTAGACAAACTGGCAACACCGGGCGCTCCCTTATTGCCAGTGTCATGACTCACGAGTTCAGTGGGCCACATCCCAGTGGCACATCCCCATTACTTCTCTTCCTCCCCGTAGTTTTACTCCTTCCCCTCGAAGCCACTTTTCCCACTTCACTCCCATCCTGCCTTAGCCGCAAGCCAACGTCGCCTCCATCCCAATCCCCTCTCCGGCAGCCACCCCCCTCCCCTCTCGCCATGGGTTCAAGGGGACACGGCGAGGAAACGTGTCGTGATGACAGGGATGGTGATTTTGATGTGATTCGTCTCATCTCTATCTCTATCATTTGTGGCCAGTTATCTATTTTTTGAGCTAGATCTACTCTATTTACTCATGCGCGTATGATGTGTTAGGCCAACCAGACGATGTATGACTCCGACTATCACGGTTTAGCGGATGAAGACAGTCCTCTGCTATGTAAACATGGACATGTGCCTACTAAATTTGTAGCGTTCGAAGGACGAAACGCAGGCAGGAGGTTTCTACGATGTCAAGGACATCGTGCAATGATGCAAGGATGAAGTTGCGGTGTTGTCAAATGGGTAGACCCAGAGTGGCCCAAATTGATGCAGAAAACACTGGACAAACTATGGGATATGAATGTTGAGCTGAAAGAATCCATAGTCAGCTCACTTCTTGACAGTGTTGAGATGAAGCTATGGGACCTAGTTGACACGACCAAGATTAACCGAGATCTCAGGAGGGTGCAAGACAAGGTTAGCAAAGTCGAGAAGGAGAGGGACGTGGCGTTGGCCCTGAAGGCTAAATCAAAGCAAGAACTGACTCAAGCAAGGAATGATCTTCATGTTGGCAATATGCCCTAGAGGCAATCATGGTTGATGATATTTCCCAATGTATTCATAAGGTTATGGTCCATGTATGAACTGCTGATATGTATCATCGAATATGTGATTTGATTGTGGAACTATATATTCATGTTATTCAGACTAATTGTCCTTGGTCATTGAGGTTGTGCTGGACACACAACTTAGACCAATGTGAAAGTCGGCAGATGACTAGGTTCCACTTGTCATGGGCATGGAGATGCTATTCTGACTTACACGTATTCGGCTAAAGAGTTTAGCGAGTCGGACTGACCCATATTGAGATGCAACGAACAAGTCGTCATCTGCATATCTCAATCAATGTAATGCTTAGACCTGAGGTTATTGCACAATCCGAGTTGAGGATCACCGACTTGGGTTCTGTCAAACGATGTTTCGTCACTGGGTAGTTATAAAGGCGGAGTTCGGCTCGACTGAGAATCAAGCTGCGTGATGTGAATAACCGAGATGGGATTTTGCCCCTCCATTTGGAGAGATATTCTCTAGGCCCTCTCGGAAGATATGTTCGGAAAGCATGGCCATGCGTGACTCGGTTAAGTGTTAACCGAGGCGACCGACTAAGAGTTAGTCGGATGAATCACTTATCTCGGATCGAGAAAGAGAGTCGGACTATTTAAGGGATAACGATCATTCTCCTATAGTCCGACAAGGTATATCCTGAGGCAAAAGGGACTCAGACGAAAGTCGCATTGAAAGGCATGTCGTCATGACTCTTTGGTACTTAGGAGTTGGCACGTTCTGCTAGGAGCCGCTACCAACTGATCGGTCACGAGTGAGACTCGGAATCATGCCCGGGTTAGCATGAGCCTGTCGGTTTACACACTTAAGAGCGGGAGCAAGTTTGGGTTAGACCCAAACATGAAATCTATTTGGGTTGGACCGAAATAGAGACATGGACTTAGTCAGCAAGTGGGACTTGAAGTGGCTAATTTAGGCCTTTTAGTGAATGGGCCACAAGTGAGTGGAGCCCACTTTCACTCCCTATATAAGCTGGGGCACAGGTGCTTAGAGGACACGGTTAGGTCACTCCATGTGTTGGAAACCCTAGCCCTAGTCCGTCCTATCACCGCCGTACCGGACCTAGCAGTCCATCACCGACGCTCCTCCTCATATGTGTGGATACTGGTGGAGGTGCTGTACGTTCAGCACTTCGACGATCGTGGAACCGAGACGGATCGTGAGGATCAGATCGCATCAGCACGTGTTTCATCGATTCGCAACGCTGCCTAGTGGTAATTCTTGTGGCCTACTACCTCAGCTAGATCTTGGGTTCACCGCCTAGGAAATTTTTTGTTTTTCTCTGCGTGGCCCAACAGTGGTATCAGAGCGTTAGCTTCTCGTTCTAGGCTCGAGATCGTGCATATGTGATATGCGGTTGGAGTTAGATTGGATCTAATTACAGTTTTGGTGGTCGATCTATGAGATAGATCGGTTTTGTACAAAGTTGATTGGATCAACTGTACTCGGGGAATGGATGATCTGGTTTCCGTGATCTAACTGCTAAGGTCGTGGAACGACATACCCCTACCGATCGGCTTCCGCCATCGGGGTAGACTGTGACACGTAAACCCGGATGCGGTGATCGAAGATCAAAGAGTTTGGTCGAATCGGAGTCCAGATCGGATTTGGGTAAAATTGTTTTATCCGATGACGAAATCCATGTCCGGAATGCAGATGAGATCTACGTTTTTTCGGAAAAATCATCGGGACCGGATTCATGTCCGGATTTGATTCGGGACCGCCGGCTTCGCCCTATCGTAGGGCCTTAGATGTCGTTGCGAGTTTTCACAACGCCGGTAGATATCGTATCTATGCATAACTTGTTTTTTCAGGATGATGTTGTGAATGGTATGGCTTATGTGCATGTGATGTGTGTAATCCATACGTGATCTGCGTATCATGTTTTTTATCAGCCGGCTAGAGCCTAGGTGCTGTCACTTTATTGTATAACGACCTGCGTGTCGTATTCTCTTTGTAATTTACTTTACAAGCTAGTGTAGCTGTTTGGAGAACCCGGATGGCATGCAAGTCGATGTACAAGTCGGCTACATGGTGTAAGGCGACACATGACAAGAGTTGACACGAGTCGAATTACAAGCTTTGTGGAGATGGAGAACGCCATGAAGAGAGCCATACCATTTCACAATATAATTTCTTTATTTTGTGTTATTGTTATGTCTCTGTTTTACCTCTATTAGATAGTTGGTAGAAAGTAATCCCTCAAAGAAGGTCTAGTCGGTTTCCCCACCAGTGCTGCACCATCACAAGTCGGACATTTTTGGTAGTGGGCTCATAAAATTGAGGTACTATCAATTCTTTCCGACTAGGTGGGTTCGAGTCAGACTCTTACAGCGAAAGCACTCGATAATCTAGCCGGGTCTATCACAACGGTTGTGGGACTTGGGGAAAAGTCGGATGGAAGCCGGGGCATGTGATGCCACCCATCCAACAGGAGTCATATGAGATACGATTGATAAGGAGTTGTCTACCTAGATCACTTGACGGCTAGCAGTGATGCTAAAGCTCACTAGTCGGCTTGCTTATTTAGGGTCCTGAATCACTAAGTAACCATCAGAGGGGTGTTGGTTCTAGGGGGAGCATAAGTATTAAAGTGTTTAATGTGCTTGCTCTTTTATGGATACATGTCTTAAGTGTTTTGCATATTTTCTGTTGTAGATCAATGGCACCTAGCAGTCTTCCTCAGATTTCCGGTTTTGCTTTCAGAACCATCTTAGAGAAAGATAAGCTGAATGGAACTAATTTCACCAACTGGTATCGTAATCTGAGAATTGTTCTCAAACAAGAAAAAAGGGACCGTGTCCTAGACAACCCACTTCCAGCTGAGCCGGATGAGAATGCGACTATCGCAGCCACCAATGCCTACCGTCGGATTTGTGTTGAATCCACGGAGATTAGCTGTCTTATGCTTGCTCACATGGAACCGGACTTGCAGCAGCAGTTCGAGAATGTTGAGGCCTACGATATGATCAAAGCCTCAAAAGTATGTTCCAGGCTCAGGCAAAGACTGAGAGGTATCAAGTCTCTCAGGATTTGTTGAGCTGCAAGCTGAAGGATGGCGATCCACTGAGTCCACATGTGATCAAGATGGTTGGTTACGTGCAGTGTCTGGAAAGGCTTGGCTACCCCGTTAGCGAAGAGTTCGCTATGAATATAATTCTGAACTCTCTTCCTAGTGCGTATGGTCAGTTCATATCAAACTACCACATGCATGGTATGGATAAGAAGCACACTGGATTACATGGGATGCTCAAGCAGGCTGAGGCGGATCTCAAGAAAGGTGCCAGTCAAGTGTTGATGGTACAGAATAAGGCTAAGTTCAAGAAGATTTCTTGGACTAAGAAGAAGAAGGCAAAGTCGGGAGGTAAGGCTGAGGACCCAGTGCAAAGCACTTCCTCAGGGACTAAGCCATCTCTTGCAGCTGGATCCACTTGCTTCTACTGCAAGTCGGATGGCCACTAGAAGAGGAATTGCAGCAAGTATCTGGCTGACAAAGCCAAGAGCGGAGATGTGACTTCCGGCTCAGGTACGCTTGTTTGCAATGTTATAGACATTTATCTTGCTGATGCACCTGGTAGTTCTTGGGTATATGATACCGGATCAATCATTCACATATGCAACTCGTTGCAGGGACTGGTAAGAACTAGGAGCGTGGTAAGAGGTGAGGTTGACATTCGGGTCGGCAACAAAGCAAGAGTTGCTGCGTTGGAAGTCGGCACGATGCAACTTCATTTACCTTCCGGATTCTTAATGGAGCTAAATAATTGTTATTATGTTCTAGTGCTTAGTCGAAACATTATTTCTGCCTCATGTTTGATGAGACAAGGCTATGAGTTGAATATTAAGAATAATGGTTGTTCTTTATATTTGAATGATATGTTTCACGGCTTTGCACCCGTCCAGGACGGGTTATTTATTTTGAATCTCGAGGGTGAATCTGTCTTTAACATAAATGTAAAAAGGTTAAAGCCAAATGATCTGAATATGACTTACTTTTGGCATTTGTTGGCTTGGTCATATAAGTTGGAAACGCATGAAGAGGCTCCATGATGATGGACTCCTAACTTCGTTCGACTTAGAGTTGTTCGAGACATGCGAATCCTGCCTTCTCGGCAAGATGACCAAGACACCTTTTGCAAAGAGTTGTGAAAGGGCGTTCGACTTATTGGGACTAGTACATAGTGATGTATGTGGCCCGATGAGCACGACAGCCAGAGGTGGTTATGAGTACTTCATTACATTCACTGATGATTTGAGTAGGTATGGATATATCTACTTGATGAAACATAAATCAGATGCCTTTGAAAAGTTCAAGGAATTCCAGAATGAGGTACAAAATCAACTTGGCAAGAAAATAAAGTTTCTTCGGTCGGACCAAGGAGGCGAGTACATGAGCCATGAGTTTGATGACCATCTGAAGAGTTGTGGAATAGTTCCCCAGCTCACTCATCCAACAACGCCGCAGAGAAATGGTGTATCGAAAAGGAGGAATCAGACCTTGATGGACATGGTACGATCAATGATGAGTCGGACAGATCTGCCTTTATCATTTTGGGGATATTGTCTAGAAACTGCAGCGTTCAAACTAAACAGAGTACCATCAAAGTCGGTAGAGAGGACACTGCATGAGATGTGGACTGGCAAGAAGCCGAGTTTATCTTTTCTTCAGATTTGGGGTTGTGAAGCTTTTGTCAAGCGACTTCAGTCAGACAAGCTTATAGCTAAGTCGGATAAGTGCATTTTCGTAGGATATCCGAGGGAAACCTTAGGTTACTACTTCTACAACCGAGAAGAGGGCAAAGTGTTTGTCGCTCGGAACGGTGTCTTCCTTGAGAAAGAGTTCCTTAGTCGGGGAGTCAGTGGGAGCACGGTGCAACTCGAGGAAATTCGAGAGGTACCGGCCAGTAGCGAGTCGGCAAAAGCCTTGGAGGTTGAGCCGGTCGTGGTACCTGAGCCGGAAACAACACCGACACTGCGAAGATCGGCCAGATTGCGAAGTATTCGTGATGTGTTACTGTTAGACAGTGATGAGCCGGCAACTTATTCGGAAGCGATGGTGGGTTCTGATTCTGAGTCATGGCTTGGAGCCATGAGATCCGAGTTAAAGTCCATGGATGAAAATCAAGTTTGGAATTTGGTTGATCTGCCAGACGGTGCAAGACATGTCGAGTGCAAATGGGTCTTTAAGAAGAAAACTGATATGGATGGAAATGTTTCTGTCTATAAAGCACGGCTTGTCGCGAAGGGGTTCCGACAAGTTCAAGGAGTTGACTACGATCATACTTTCTCACCCGTAGAGATGCTTAAATCAGTTCGGATCATGTTAGCTATAACAGCCTATTTTGACTATGAGATATGGCAAATGGATGTCAAGACGGCTTTCCTTAATGGAAATTTAACTGAGGACGTGTATATGATACAACCCGAGGGTTTTGTAGATCCGGCTAATGCTGACAAGGTATGCAGACTTCGGAAATCCATTTATGGGTTGAAACAAGCATCTCGGAGTTGGAACATTCGCTTTGATGAGGTAGTCAAATCGTTTGGCTTCATCAAGAGTGATCATGATTCTTGTTTATACAAGAAGTTTAGTGGGAGCAAATTAAACTTTCTGATCTTATATGTTGATGACATATTACTGATTGGAAATGATGTCCAGATGTTGCAAGAGACCAAGGAATCATTGGAAAGGAGTTTTTTGATGAAAGACTTGGGTGAGGCGACTTACATACTAGGAATCCGGATCTATAGAGATAGATCAAAGCGGCTCATTGGATTGAGTCAAAGTACATATTTGGACAAAGTGTTGAAGAAGTTCAACATGGAATAGTCTAAGAAGGGGTTCTTACCGATGTCCCATGGCGTGAAACTTAGCAGGACTTAGTGTCCTTCGACAACTGATGAGCAAAGTCGGATGAGTGTGATTTTGTATGCTTCTGCAGTCAGATCCATCATGTATGCTATGATTTGTACTAGGCCGGATGTTTCCTATGCTCTAAGTGTTGTGAACAGGTACCAGGCTGACCCTGGAGAAATCCACTGGGTAGCGGCTAAAAATATCCTAAAGTACTTGAGAAGGACTAAGCATATGTTCCTGGTTTATGGAGGTGAGGATAAACTCAGTGTAAGGGGTTACACAGATGCGAGTTATCTCACTGACTCGGATAATTCTCGTTCGCAATCCGGATATGTGTTTGTAATAAACGGAGGGGCTGTAAGCTGGAAGAGTTCCAAGCAAGAGACGTTGCCTATGTCTACGATAGAGACTGAGTATATTGCTGCCTCGGTGGCGGCAAAAGGAGCCGTTTAGATGAGGAATTTCCTCATGGATCTTGGTGTGGTTTAGGGCTCGTCCAATCCGTTAGACGTGTATTGTGACAACAATGGTGCTATTGCACAAGCCAAGGAACCTAGACAACACCAGAAGAACAAACATATACTCATGTGGTACCACCTTATTCGCCAGTTCGTGGATCAAGGTGATATCAAGTTATGCAAGGTACACACGGATGCAAACATTGCGGATCCGTTGACAAAGCCACTTCCACAGCCGAAGCATGAGGCGCACCTAAGAGCAATGGGCATTAGATGCCTAGACATGTGATGTCGGAAGATTGACTCTAGTGCAAGTGGGAGACTATTGGGAATATGCCCATTAGATGCCTAGACATGGTTGATGATATTTCCCAATGTATCCATAAGGTTATGGTCCATGTATGAACTGCTGATATGTATCATCGAATATGTGATTTGATTGTGGAACTATATATTCATGTAGTTCATACTAATTGTCCTTGGTGATTGAGGTTGTGTTGGACACACAACTTAGACCAATGTGAAAGTCGTCAGATGACTAGGTTCCACTTGTCATGGGCATGGAGATGCTATTCCGACTTACACGGATTCGACTAAAGAGTTTAGCGAGTCGGACTGACCCATATTGAGATGCAACGAACAAGTCGTCATTTGCATATCTCAATCAATGTAATCCTTAGACCTGAGTTTATTGCACAATCCGAGTTGAGGATCACCGACTTAGGTTCTGTCAAACGATGTTCCGTCACTGGGCAGTTATAAAGGCGGAGTTCGGGTCGACTGAGAATCAAGTTGCGTGATGTGAATAACCGAGATGGGATTTTGCCCCTCCATCTGGAGAGATATTCTCTGGGCCCTCTCGGAAGATATGATTCGGAAAGCATGGCCATCTGTGACTCGGTTAAGTGTTAACCGAGGCGACCGACTTAGAGTTAGTCAGATGAATCACTTATCTCGGATCGAGAAAGAGAGTTGGACTATTTAAGGGATGACGATCATTCGTCTATAGTCCGACAAGGTATATCGTGAGGCAAAAGGGACTCGATTTAAAGTCGACCGAAAGGCATGTCGTCATGACTCTTTGGTACTTGGGAGTTGGCACGTTACGCTAGGAGCCACACTAATCGATCACGAGTGAGACTCGGAATCGTGTCCGGGTTACCATGAGCCTGTCGGGTCACACACTTAAGAGCGGGAGCAAGTTTGGGTTAGACCCAAACAGGAAATCTATTTGGGTTGGACCGAAATAGAGACATGGACTTAGTCAGCAAGTGGGACTTGAAGTGGCTAATATAGGCCTTTTAGTGAATGGGCCACAAGTGAGTGGCGCCCACTTTCACTCCCTATATAAGCTAGGGCGCAGGTGCTTAGAGGACACGGTTAGGTCACTCCATGTGTTGGAAACCCTAGCCCCAGTCTGTCCTGTCGCCGCCGTACCGGGCCTAGTAGTCCATCGCCGGCGCTCCTCCTCGTACGTGTCGATACCGGCGGAGGTGCTGTACGTTCAGCACTTCGACGATCATGGAACCATAACGGATCGTGAGGACTACACTGCATCAAGCGACCTACTTCATCGATTCCGCAACCGCGCGTCTAGTGGTAATTCTCGTGGCCTACTACCTCAGCTAGATCTTGGGTTCACCACGTAGGAAAAAGTTTTGTTTTTCTCTGCGTGGCCCAACACTTCACCAGGCCAAAGTCCTGCAGTTCACAACTACGAGTATTGATAAGTGCATGAGGAAAAATACAGAGAAACAATTGAAGCTATGCAAGGAAGATGCTAAAAGGAAGGAGCAGACGAATCGATCCTTGCTCTCGCGGGAAGATGCGCATCGGGCTAATATTAGGAAGATCAAGGAGATGTGTGATAACTAGTTCTATTTAGCTTGAGCTCCGTGCATTTTTAAGTTGTAATAGTAGTACTTGTTGACCTAGCGGTCTGAACTAGTGGTCCTGGTGTCCTGGGAGGAAAAAAATTGCTCTCCCATTAGTCTGTCTTAATCCTGCATCACTTCCTTTTGTCTGATCATGGTGGTATTCTGAAATTGGTGGTTTGTTTAATTGTAATCTACATGGATTGTGCCGCATGCAAATGGCACAGCCACAATTTATAAAGTGGAAGCACTTACACCCGGTTAATGGAGATCCAAGAGCTTCGCCAGACGCAGGGGATGCAGGAGCAGGGGGGCGGTGAGATAGACGGGCTCAAGCGTCTGGGCATTATCGGTTGCCATTGCTGTTTATGTTGCCACGTCGTTGTGCAGCATCTAAAATAAGTTGCTGCTTCATGGAGTGTGGCAGTTTAAATAATTTGTTTCTGTGCCACTTACATTCCGTCGTATTTGGAGACCTCCTGCCCCTCAGCAATCGTGGAACCAATGCTGTGTGTTTTCAGATAGCAGTGGCACAATCACAATTTCAGATTCAACTACTAACTCGGGTGTTTTCAAACCCTAAGTCGCGGTACATTTTACTCAGAGAACGTGGGTAGATAGTTTCGCCTAGCAACGTGCCACACACCGAGCTCCAGAATTTAATAGAATTACATATATAGGTTTAAGTTCAACACATTACTATGCATCTTCATTGCCAGCAGCCTTGTTCTGCAGCCTGGGTGCCAAGCTTTCACATCCACTGGCTTCTTCATTTCCTGCCTTCTTCCTCTTCCTCTCTGTCAATTTTCTTAGCTTCATGTACTCTGCATCGCCGGGACAATGGGCACCAGAATTGTGTCCAGCATCATCCTTCCACTCGTTTTTAATTTCTTCGGGCAGCAAAATGACTAACCCAGCAGTCATGTTTCTAACCTTGCGGTGCTTCCTCTCAAAGAAACAAGACTGTTGCATAACTGCCCAATATCTACAGAGTAAATAAAACAAAAATTACAATTCAGCACAAACATGCAAACCCCAAGCAACCTTTGCTTACCAGGAGCTAATTGGGTTCGAGCAACCACCCTGTCCAAGAATAGAAGGGTGACTCGATTCAGACTTCCACATCCAGTACATCACATTTCAGCTCAAACATGCAAGCCGAAGCATACCTTTTCATCAACCCAATTAGCTGACTGTCACACGTTAGAGGAACCATGATGCCACGTTCATCCATGAAGCTGAACTTTGTAGTCTGCTTCGACCAGAATTCATCATGATTATGCAGAGCAACAACCATACCAGATATATTGCAGATCTGCGCATGCGCTTTTTCCATCGTGATACAATGGTGTCCATACCAGTTTCCCTTAGAGTCGTACCTGTAGAGGACTACCGTAACCAGGTAAGGGGGGTCCCCGGAGATCCCACTTGACAGAAAACTATGGACAAAATATGTTTGTCAGCGTTGGGCTAACAAACAATTTGAGGTTCAGTAGCCAGCTAGCAGTTATAATTAGTGCGAATAGCAAAGAGAAGGGTAGCTCACCCGCTTGTAGATAGAACTTCTTCTTCCTTAATAGTAGGATATGCCATCCTCCGAGCTGCTCAGCTCGTCGAAGGCGGAGGCAGGCTAGAGCCTCGCAATGGAGGCTACCGCATGTGCCATTGGAGCTTGGGATCAGCGACTGGGCGCAGCAACTTGGCGCCGGAAGTCAAATGTCCGAAGGGATCGTCCTGCCTGGAGGGTGGATTCCGACACCACCGGTGCTAGGGGAAAGGTGGGAATCGATTTGTCAAATTGGTCAACGCATCTAATCCACATAGCTACTCTATTTTCCTAAGAGCTTGCCGCGTTGGCGCATGCTCCGCCAGATGATGACCGACATGAGGGTCCCGACCGTCTACTTCACGGGGCAGTTTAACGAAATGTTTGAATTCGGCAGGGGTGAGATGAGTTTGCCTCAAAATGGCCCCTCTCAGTAGTTGGCGGCCCAACATTTCGAAACGCGCTAATTTCAGGCAACTTAGGTACCGCCATGCGCTGGCCTGCGAACTTTGGTACCACAGACGAACAGGCCCGTGAGCATGCGCCAAGTCAACCCAAATAAAGCATCAAAGGAGAATACCACAATACTATGCTTTAATATGATTCTTTCAAGGCACATTAAGAAATCTCAATTGTTTATAACATATCATGGTACAACAAAAATCACTAATCATAAAGCCAAAACAATATCAAGCATGACATGACAAAGCATAGGCCAAGCTCCTTTTACCACTTAAGCATGAACTTTTCCTACTCTTTTCCAATGCAAACCAAACTTATTTGAAAACTAATGTATGAATGAGGGGGTCCAACCTATTTATTCAAGCAAACTAAGCGAACCAAGCAAACGAAAACTAAAAATTAAAATGAAGACGCTCCAAGAACAACACAACTATGCATGAAACAATAAAAATGTAGTGTTTAGAAGAAACCTAAGATTTTCATTGATGAAGAAGGGGATGCCTTGGGCATCCCCAAGCTTTGACACTTGTACTTCTTGGATATTTCTTGGGGTGACACGCGTGGCATCCCCAAGATTGAGCTTTAGTCCATTCTTCATCTCATTACATCATTCTTTCCATACACCTGAAAATTTTCCTTTATACAAAACTTCACACAATCTTTATTAGCAACATTAGTGTACTCAAGATAATAAGTCTTTGGATTCAGTTCCAACACAAATAAAACTTCCAGTAAAACACAAGCTACTGTAGCACTTCCCTTAAAAAGCTCAATTCCCCAAAAAAACCCAAAAAGGAATCAACAAGAAGCAAATGCAAATAATGGTAGAAATCTGTCAAAACAGACCAGCAGGTAAAACCCGACTTTTTTGAAGACCTTCTGTTGCTCAAATCGAAAAGTGTTGAACTAACGAAAGTTGGATAACAACCTGGGGCAGAAGCACAAAACATTACAACTCAAACCGATGTACAGAGATTTTACATGAATTTTTACAGTGAAGCACAAAAATCTGTTTCGGGACAACAACTTTCCCAAGCATTACTTCTCTCTCATTAGAGGTTACTCTTGGCACAAAAAGCAAATAAAATGGATAAGGATCGGTTATTATAGAGGTAATAACTTCCCAGACTCATCTAAAATTTTTGGGTTATCTCCCAATAAGTACTTTTCTTTAATGCCTTTAAGTTAGGCATAAGAAGCAAGAAAAGGATCAAGTGTTCTCAAATGAAGAAGCATTAAGAGCAAATTTTGTTTTCATAGGAGAAGAAAAAGGGATCTTCTCTCTCTTCTTAGGGAAGTGTTCTATACCTTTCTTGAGCGGAAATTGATATTTAATGGTGCCTTATTTCATATCAATAATGGCACCAACAGTTCTAAGAAAAGGTCTTCCCAAAATAATAGGACAAGAAGCATTGCATTCCCCATCCAAAACATAGAAATCAACAGGGACATAGGCATTGTTAACCATAATAAGAACATCATTAATACTCCCTATGAGTTTATTTTTAGCATCATAATCAAGTGGGACATTTAAATAACAATCTTCCAATGGTGGCAAATCAAGCATATCATAAATCCTTCTAGGCATAATAGAAACACTACTATCAAGCTCACATAAAGCTTTGAAATCAAAATCATTTACTTTCATATTAATGATGGGTTCCCAACCATCTTCTAGTTTCGTAGGAATAGAAGCTTTATGTTTCATCTTTTCTTCTTTAATTTTTATGAGAGCATCAGTAATGTGTTTAGTAAAGGCCATATTCATAGCACTAGCATTAGGACTTTTAGCAAGATTTTGTAGGAACATAATAACTTCAGAGATGTTGCAACCATCAAGAACAAAATCATAATTATCATCTAAATTAGTAGAGCTATTGTTTCCCATATTCCAAAGGATTTCAGCATTTTTATTAGAAAAGGTTCCATTGGATTTACTAGCTTCAAGATTAGTGGTAGTGATAGTAGAAATACTAATATTTCTAGCAATTTCATCTTATCTTTCCCACTTAGCATGCAATTAAGTTAATAGTCTAACATTTTCATCAATTCTAACTTGTATGGCATTAGTAGCAGCAAAAGGATTCTCAATAGTTTGAGGTTTAGCAGCCATTTTTTTAATCAAAGAAGATTGTGCTTCAGACAAAGATGATATATTCCTTTCAACATTAGAAAGTTTTAGTTGCAAACTAGGACTTTCCTTATTTAAACTCTCAAGTTGATGACTGATATTTTTCAAAATAGTAGATTGTTCCTCCATGGTTTTAGTAAATAATTTATTCTGCTAATATTGCATTTGCATGAAGTTTATAGTGGCTCTTTCAAATTCTAAAATTCTCTCTTCATTAGGTATTCTAGGTTTACCATGATAACCATAAGTATTATTAGAAGGGTAAGGCCTATAGTTATTATTTCCAAAATTAGTCCTATAAGCATTGTTGCTAAAATTATTACTTCTTATAAAGTTCACATCAACTTGCTCTTCTTGAGCAACCAAAGAGGCTAAGGTAACATGATTTGGATCAATATGAGCTTTCCCATTAACAAGTATAGACATAATAACATCAATTTTATCACTAAAGGATGAAGTTTCTTCAATAGAATTTACTTTCTTACCTTGTGGAACTCTCTCTGTGTGCCATTCAGAATAGTTAACCATCATATTATCTAGAAGCTTTGTTGCAGCACCCAAAGTAATGGTCATAAAGGTACCTCCAGCACCAGAATCCAGTAGATTTCTTGAAGAATAATTCAGTCCTACATAAAAGGTTTGGATAATCATCCAAGCAGTTAGTCCATGAGTGGGACAATTCTTTACCAAAGACTTCATTCTTTCCCAAGATTGAGCAACATGTTCATTATCACATTGTTTAAATTTCATTATTTCACTTCTCAAAGATATAATCTTAGCAGGAGGATCGTATTTTCCAATGAAAGAATCTTTGCATTTAGTCCAAAAATCAATACTATTTCTAGTTAGGGATTGCAACCATTCTTTAGCTATTCCTATCAAAGAGAAAGGAAACAATTTAAGCTTAATAATATCTCCATCTATATCCATATGTTTTTGCATCTCACAAAGTTCAACGAAGTTATTAAGATGAGCCGCAGCATCTTCAGTACCAACACCAGAAAATTGTTCTCTCATAACAAGATTAAGCAAGGAAGGTTTAATTTCAAAGAAAGTAGCTTCGGGAACAGGTGGAGCAATAGGTGTGCACATGAAATCATTGTTGTTGGTGCTAGTGAAATCACACAACTTACAGTTTTCAAGAGTAGTCATTTCTTTGTGTTTTTAATAAATAAGACAAACTAGTACAACTATTTTTTTTGTGTTTTTGATAAAGAAACAAGCAAACAAAGCATAAATAAACTAAGCAAAACAAATAAAACAAAGTAAATAGATTGGTTATGAGGGACTCCCCTCTATGAATTACCAATAAATGCATGCTACAAGGATAACAGCCATGACCTGGCCATCCGAATGCATGTGAGAAGCAGAAGATACAGCTGACTTCTCCATCCCATTCCGAATCTCATGGGTAACGCATAATATACGATCTAGAATCACCGGCGACATTGGTTGTTAAGTCCAAGGTATTATGTTCCTTTACCACTTGAACTATATCCATAGATTATTACCACTTCATAAATAATCCATAATCATATTATTATGAAAATAGTAATTTCTGACCTTTTTGAAATGCAGGTGATGACAATATTTGAGTTACAAGCATTTGATAGAAAATAACCAAAGGACATGAGCAAGCGTGAACCTGCCTTTTGTAATTGCAAGATTATGCAATCACGGTCTTGAAGACCATATAAGATCCAAATTATGTAAACAACATCATTGGCCCAGTAAGGACTAATGTTTAAAGAAGCAAGGTGCAATTATGCATAAGTAATGTAATGAAGTTTGATAAACGCGAATCCCGGGACTAATCGTATATGATCTAGGGTTTGAAAGTTTGTGGTGATATCTTTGGAATGTGTTTCACTTTTATACTAGTTTCACACTTGTGCTTCTTATTAAGGCTTGTGAGTGTGTGTGAAATAACATGCAAGTGCAATAAGTAGCATATAATAGTAAAGCACTCAAATAGGCATGGTAACTAAAAGATTTCTTTGTTACAGTTTAAACCATCTTTGTGGTGAATCAAATATGATCGATATCGTTTGCGCTTATTCTGGAAGCTTGGACTTGAAATGCTTTATGACTTAATTTGGAACAGACAAAAGTTAACTATAAAAACATAAATATACTTTAGGCATTATGCATGACTTGGTGTACCAAAGTTAACTTTAAAACATAACTAGATCAAGGGTGTGATGTGTTAAAAAGTATCAATAAGTTTTAAACCTTGCAACAAGCATGTTTAAAGGTATGGGATTATTCACATTTAGCTTAAGTGAATCATGAGTTTGAATGTGATGTGTTATTATGAATATAGTCTATCTTATTAAGGAAAGTAAATTTGGATGATTTGAATAATCTATTAGAGTTTGAAATCATGGATAGTTAAGAGATAAGTAACATTCTCTTTTATTATAAGTGAATGGTGATTAAAATTTACTTAAATTGTTGGTTTATCTTGGAGTTATGGTTTTAAAGAGTTTTCAAAATGTTAATAGTTTACTTTTAAGTATTAATATAGACTTAAGTTATGGTTTTGGAAGTAGTATTTAAATGTACAATATTTAGGGTTTTATATAAAATTGGAATTATTTCTTATTTAAGAATGTCCTTAAAGAATTTACAACTACATAATAAATAAGGATTTATTTATTAATAACCTTAAAATGTATAATATAATTAGTATTTTTCTAAGAAAACAGACTTACTTAAGATCTTAGAAGTGAATTTTATTTAATTTTAGGTGTTATACTTATTTTTACAAAATTCTACAAAGGATTATATATCTTTAAATATTTGCTTCAAGATTTATTTGAAAACAAATTAAGTTAGTATTTTTATAAAATAGTAGACTCATTTTTATATGTAAAAATGATTTTTATTCAATTTTATGTCTTTGTTTTATTTTATGAAATTTCTTTTAGTTCTTAGTGGTATTAATATTTATTTACATTTTATTTAACTCAAACAAGTCATGTTATATTTTTTCCTAGGTATATATTATTTTTGTGATCATTTTGATATATTATAACTATTTTTAAGATATTTCTATTTTTTTCTAGAGTTGAAATTAGTTTAGGGGTAATATGGTCATTTATTTATTTTATTTCTTTTTATGTTAAATTTTAAAAAAATGGAACTGGACTAGGCTCACCGACTAGCCCATCTTGGCCCAATTTGGCCCAACTAGGCTCGGGGTCAATCCCCACTCTCTCACATCTCACACTGACCTCCCATCCACTCTCTCTCACATCTCACACTCTCGTCTTTCCCCTTTTGGTTGCTGGCGACGTCGCCATCGTCGCCTCCTCGATTCCACCGAGGCAGGCCGTTGAGTCACCACCGATGGTCGCCAGAGCATCGCCCCCTCTAGCCTGACCTCGATCTCCAACTTGATTTGAAAATAGGTCTTGTACCAGGCCACAACCATCCCTTTCTGGTGCTAGGGATTTGATGCTCGCAGCACCACCGTCCCACCGTTGGTGTACTTCTCTTCTTACTGGGCTGCTTTGATGCTATGGTGGTTGTGGTGTAGCGATGTGGCTCGGCGCGAGCTGAGCATCGTGATGCTCCTCGTGCCGCCATGCCACAGCGCTCTATTTTGCCGTTGTCGCCGATACTTCTTCGGCTTCCTCTCCCGCGAGTTGTGACTCGCCGAAGGTAGGTACCACTTCTGTCTATTACCCCTCTTTATACTCCTCATTTCTATGTTACTAACTCTAGCCTCACAGATCTCACCTTACTCAGGATCTTTCCATTCTTTGATTTATATGAGTCTCACATGAATATGTTCCTGTAAAGATGTTGAGCAAATATTGCTCAATGGTTCTATCTATAGTGCTGCTAATCACATACCTATGATTATTCTTTTGTGTGGTTTGCCTTGGTTTAGTATTACTGTGCTTCCTATGGTTCAGACTATTCATATGCTATTTAGCTGCTATTACTATGAATACCCACAAATTCAAATGTTGGTTTTGAATTTGTACATAGTCAGACTAGTCTCTGACTTGGTGTTGATGGTTTTGGTTTGTGCTTCACTGTATCATGTACTCAATGTTACCTGCTACTTAATACAGTATACATGATAGTGTACTTAATGGTACTTTACTTAGCATGATTTTCCATTTGAGTGGCTTGGATAAAAATTATCCAATTTTTGAATGGCCAAGTATAAAACTGTTTGGGAAAAATTAGCTCTAGCTAGTGATATAAAGTCTAAGGTCCTATCTTGGGCCAGAATAGGTGCTTCTAAAGATTTCTTCTTCTTTGGTCATGTTAATGTGAAGGTCCTCTGCTCAATCATGATACAAAACATTTATTGAGTAGTTTTGTTCTAAAGGTAAATGATTCCCACTTTCCTGTCTTAGGAAGATGATTTGTATTCCAATATGGAATTGGTGGTATCCATGGTCTTGAATAAGTTGATGATGATCATATTATGCACACGCATGATCTTGGACAGGTATAAATTGGAACATGCAAAGTAGATTCTCTTTATCTACTAAGTGGCTTGACATAGAGAGTAATGATTGAGTTCCTGATACTATGTGGCTAATTTTTATGGATTATAAGCTGGGAAAAATGATGTTTGAAATGAAATGATTCCTAGATTGGTGATTAGGAAAATGATTTTTGTTCTATTTGGAATTGCTCACAAAGGTGGTTTGTATACAAGATGTTGTTAAATTCTAATCCTCATGTCTAAGTGCTGGTGGATTATAGAATGATGGTTGCATCTTTGTGATACATTGCAAATGTATCTATAATTTTTGATGTTCCATGCTTGGTTTTATCCAATTTCTTGTGTTTTGTCCACACTTTGGAGTACTTTTCATATGATTTCTTGGACTAACCTATTAACAAGAGCCAGATGCCCTGCCCTGTTTTCTGCTGTTTTTGGTTCCAGGAAAGTCAGAAAATGAATATTCTCGGAATTGGATGGGACAAAAGCCAAAGTGCCTATTTTTCCGGAAGTCATCAGATGCCAGAATACGAGACGGAGAAGGGCTGGGGGCCGGCCACACCACCTGTCCGTGCGGCCAGGCCTGGCCCGTGTCAGGGGGTGGTCTAGCCAACCCCAGCACCCCCTCGGCCTCTCCTTCCGCCTATAAGATACCCTCGGGACGAAAACCCTAAGTACCCGATCAAAAATCCACGAAAGAGTTTGTAGCCGCTGTCATCTCCATCCCTAGATCGGGAGGGATCTGAAAGCTCTTCGGGCACCACCGAAGAGGGGAATTCACCCTGGAGGCCTTCTTCATCATCATGCAAGCCTCCGGTGTGATGCGTGAGTAGTTCATCCTTGGACTACGGATCCACGTAGTAGCTAGATGGCTGGTTCTCCTCCTATGTGCTTTCATGTCTAGATCTTGTGAGCTCCGTTCATGATCGAGATCTTCTATTTGTAATCCATACATGTTGTGTTTGCGGGGATCCGATGGATATTGAGATGCTATTTCAGATTGATTATTGATTCTATCATGTCTTTGTTATTTGTGATCTTGCATGCTTTCCGTTGTTAGTAGCTATCTTGGCCAAGTAAATGCTAGCAACTCCAAGAGTTCGTATTTATGCTCGATAGTGGGTTCATTTGTCTAGTAATCTGGGGACACGAGTAGAAAATGGGCCTTTGGTTCGGGCCACTAGTCCCGGCCGTGGCTGGGGCCGGGACTAATGGTCCGAACCAGACGGCCCGAGGAGGCCGAGGCACTTTGTCCCGGTACGTAAGGAGCCATTAGTCCCGGTTTGAGATACAAACCGGGACAAATGGGTCTAGGCCAGCGCGCGTGCTCCTGGCAGAACCTTTAGTCCTGGTTTGTATATCAAACCGGGACTAATGGCCTGGCCCTATATATATGCACCCAACCCTCCACTCTCTCCTGTTTTTTCCTATGTGAGAGGTGGGTATAACTTTGTGCTAACATTTTTTCTTCATATGCACTAGAGGTGTTCGGTGAAATGCCTGTTAGAGCGATGCCACTTGAGTTCACACAAGACAAAATATGATATGAGGTGCCAGAGCGACACTTAAGGTTTCTCCTCTTTGTTTTGAAGTGTCCTAAAAGGTTAGAAACTATTTTCTCATTTTGACTGCACGGTACTAATTTAAGCATCGTGATTGCGTTTGATATATATGCATGGTTGTATGATGCAGATGAGCCACCCATGGATGTACGGTGACCGAGGCTCTGACACTTACAGAGAAGGCATGCGTTCTTTTCGCCTTGTGGCCGAGGCGAACAAGCGGCGGGATGGTTTTATGTGTTGTCCATGTGTTGAATGTCGGAATGAGCAGGCTCACACTTCCTCAAGAGTCATTCAGAGCCACCTGCTTCGGTCCGGTTTCATGTCCGGCTATAATGTTTGGACCAAGCATGGAGAAAGAGGGGTTATGATGGAAGACGGAGATGAAGAAGAGAACGATGATGACAACTACCGATCTATGTTCCCTGAATACGATGATACCGCAGTTGAAGATAATGAAGAAGAAGGGGTGAAGAACGGGAACCAGATGAGCCCATTGATGATTTTGGTCGGGTCATTAGTGATGCAAGGCGAGACTGTGACACAGAAAAGGAGAGGTTGCAGTTCGAGCAGATGTTACAGGACCACAACACATTGTTGTATCCAACTTGTGAAGATGGCCAGAAGAAGCTGGGTAGCACACTGGAAATGTTGAAGTGGAAGGCAGAGACCGGTATGACTGAGTCGAGATTTGAAAAGTTGCTGGTAATAATGAAAAAGCTGCTTCCAAGAAATAACCAATTGCCCTCCAGTACGTACGAAGCAAAGAAACTTGTCTGCCCTCTAGGATTAGACATGCAGAAGATACATGCATGCCCTAATGACTGCATGCTCTACCGCGGTGAGAAGTACGAGAATATGGATAAATGCACGGTATGCACTGCATTGCGATATAAGATCAGAAAAGATGACCCTGGTGATGTTGAGGGCGAGCAACCCAGGAAGAGGGTTCCTGCCAAGGTGATGTGGTATGCTCCTATAATACCATGGTTGAAACGTTTGTTCAGAAATAAAGAGCATGCCAAGTTGTTGCGCTGGCACATGGAAGACCGTAAGAAAGACGGGATGTTGAGGCACCCTGCTGATGGTCGGCAGTGGAGAAAAATCGAGAGAGACTTCCCGGACTTTGCTGGTGACGCAAGGAACTTATGGTTTGGTCTAAGTACTGATGGCATGAATCCTTTTGGGGAGCAGAACTGCAGTCACAACACCTGGCCCGTGACTCTATGTATCTACAACCTTCCTCCTTGGTTGTGCATGAAGCGGACGTTCATTATGATGCCATTGCTCATCCAAGGCCCGAAGCAACCCGGCAACGACATTGATGTGTACCTAAGGCCATTAGTTGATGAACTTCTACAGTTGTGGGCCAAACCAGGTGTACGTGTGTGGGATGAGCACAAACAGCAGGAATTTGACCTACAAGCGTTGCTGTTCATAACCATCAATGATTGGCCTTCTCTTAGTAACATTTCAGGACAGACGAACAAAGGATACAATGCATGCACGCACTGTTTAGATGAGACTGAAAGTATATATCTGGATAAATGTAGAAAGAATTGAAGGAAATATGCCCTGAGAGGCAATAATAAAGTTGTTATTATATATTCCTTATACATGATAGATGTTTATTTTACATGCTAGAAATGTATTGATTCGGAAACATCAATACATGTGTGTTTAATAAACAAAAAGGGTTCCTAGTCATGCCTCTCTTATAGACTAGCTTGTTGATTAGCAGGATGATCATGGTTTCCTGATCATGGACATTGGATGTTGTTAATAACAAGGTCACACCATTGGTGGAATGATGTGATGAACATTCATCCAAAGTATAGCATTACGATCAAGTCATTATGTTTATATTGCTATAACATCATGCGAAGTAATCTTTATCCTTAGACCATGAGATCATGTTAATTGCTAACACCGGAAGAGTATCTTGATAACATCAAACGTCACACCGTAACAGGGTGACTATAAAGATGGGTTCAGTACTACGAAGGTGTTATGTTGAGGCTGATGGATCAAGAGTGGAATTTGTCAATCCAGATGACGGATAGATATACTCTAGGCCCTCTCGGTGATATCACATTAGGATAGCTTGCAAGCAAATGATGTGATCACTAGAATGTTATATCACGGGAACGAGAAAAGAGTGCATGTCGGAAATGAGATCAAATTAGGTACGGAGATACCGATGATCGAATCTCGGACATGTAATATATCGAGAGAAAATGGATTTAGTTACAAGCATTAAAGGTTCTCACGATCACAGGAGTCATCGTTGAATGTGTAGGAGTCAGTATGGATCTCCAGGTCACGCTGCTGATTATTGATCGGAGAAGGGTCTCGATCATGTCTGCATTATTCGCGAACCGTACGGTGGCACACTTAAGAGTTACCGGACACCATTTTGGAGCACATATGCTTCAGACGAAAGAATTGCAAAGCGCAGGAATTGTTTCAATAGAAACCGGAAATTGTTTCGGGTGAAATTGCAGAAGGTGGTTCTACATGTGATATTGAAATATTTCAAGGGGCTATATGTGAATGTTTGTTAATTAAAGTAATTAACAAAATGCTGAATAAATTTAATAAAATGAGTTTTATTAAATGAGAGAGCATTAAATTTGGAGAAATTTAATGCATTTAAAGTGGAGACTTTAAAAGGGAATGTGAAGAGGCATTTTAATGTGGAGGGGTTACCACCACATGAATGGGGGAGGTGAGGGGTCACCCCCCATGCGCCGTCCATGGAGAGAGGGGGAAACCGCCTCCTCCTATAAAAGGCCATCCATTCCCTCCTTCATTCACACATCTCCGTGTGAAGGATCTCTCTCCCCCTCTAGAATTGTTCCCCCATTGTCTCGAATTAGCGAGATACATGTTCCCGGTGGCATTTCGTCTGGAAGGAGTTGTTGCTTCCGCTGGATCGCTGGAGCGAGGAGGTGGAGGTTGTCCGGTGGCTTGAACGTGTGTGCGAGTGCGGATGCGCTGCTGAGTTGCGGCGCTTGGACTTCCTCACGATCTTGAGATCGGCAAGTGTACGACTACATCAACAACGAGTTCCTACTTGTTAACAAAGCTCGTTGTCTATGAGGGTAAGTTCTCGTTGGATGTATGTCCACCCGTTGCTTTGTACCTAGTAGATAGATCTTGGCGTGTAGTTCACACCGTAGGAATTTTTTTGTTTTCTATGCTGCGGACCCAACAGTGTTATCAGAGCCTGATCTATGCGTAGGTGCTTAGAACGGGTAGTACACATATGGTTGATATGTGGGAGATGATGATCATGTTATTGCATATTCTATGTATTTTGGATATTGGTGGCATAGTGGGATGAAGCGGCCCGGACCAACCTTACATGTCATCGTACATGAGATCGGTTCCACGACTGACATGCAACTTGTTTTGCATAAGTGGCTGGTGGGTGTCTGTCTCTCTGACTATAGTCAATATCTGATTTACAACGAGTTGCTAATAACTTAGTTATCCTCGTTGTGGTTCATGTTGGTAGGTGAGAACGGTTCTATCTCCGAAAGCCCTAAGCCACGTAAAACTTGCAATTGATAAATTAGAGGCGTCTAGTTTAGATCGTTGCTGGGCTAGTGTATTGATATGGTATTGTTGTAAGTAGATCTATGGTAGATACTCTTACAACACAGTCAACGTGTAAGTTCCATAGACCTTGGCCTTGCACACAAAGGAATGATAGAGATCGTACCATGATGCAAGTGATAGAGATCAAATGCATGGACCATATCATATCACTTTACACATTAGATGATAGCATCTTATACTGCTAGTTTGGCACGTTTGGTAGCATTATAAGATGATCCCTCAGTTAGATATCAATATAAAAATGTGTTCTTCCTTGAGTATGCACCGTTCTATGGATCGTGTTTCGAGACATCACGTGATGATCGGGTGTACTCGAATCTACGCTTTCATAGGAACGGGTGTAAGACAGTTTTACACACGCGAATACTAAGGTTCTTACTTGGCGAGCCTAGCATGTACATACATGGCCTCGGAACACGGACCGAAAGGTTAAGCATGAGTCATATGGTTGATATGATGCCCATATGGATGCTCGCCTTTGAAGCTATATCAACTCACGTGATGATCGGACTTGATATAGTGGATTTGGTTCATGTAATCACCAAAAGGACACGAGGGATGTCGTTTTTGAGTGGGAGTTCATTAGTAATTTGGATTAGTTGAACTCAGTCTATCATAAACTTAGTCTAAATAAACTTTACAAATCCTGTTGTAGATGGCACCACCTGCTTTCAATTTCAATGTGTTCATGGAGAAAGAGAAACTTGCTGCGAATGGTAGCAACTTCACCAGCTAGGCCCCCCACCAGCTCCTGATGCCCCTGACGAGGAAAAGAATGTCTATGTGACTCGTCAGGAGGACCACAACTTAGTTCATTGCGGCATACTGTATGGGCTAGAGCCAGAACTTCGAAAGCGTTTCGAAAATGGCAATGCCTTTGATACCATGGGAGAATTGAAAATGATTTTCGATACCCATGCTGCCGTAGAGAGTTATAATGCTACAGAAAAGTTCTTTAGCTGCATGATGGAAGAAAACAGCTCCGTTAGTGAGCACGTACTCAAAATGTCTGGGTACACCGATAAGCTTGTGTCCTTGGGAATAACGATTCCCATTGACTTAGGCATACATCATGTTCTCCAATCTCTGCCACCTAGCTACAAGAGCTTCGTGATGAACTATAATATGCAGGGCATGAAGAAGTCTCTTCCCGAGCTTCTGTCAATGCTTAAGACTGCAGAAGTGGAGATTAGGAAAGAACATCAAGTGTTGATGATCAATAGGACCACTGGTTTCAATAAGGACAAGAAAGGCAAGCACAAGGGAAAGAAGGGTGGCAAGTCTGTTGCCACGCCTGAAAAGAAACCCCGGGCTGGACCTAAGTCTGACACTGAGTGCTACTATTGCAAGGATCGCCATTGGGCATAATCGCCCAAGTATTTGGCGGACAAGAAGTCCAGCAAGGCAAACAAAGGTATATGTGATATACATGTTATTGATGTGTACTTGACTAGTACTCGCAGTAGCAGTTGGGTATTTGATACCGGATCGGTTTCTAATATATGTAACTCGGTTCAGGGGCTACGGAACAAGCGACAACTAGCAAGGGATGAGGTGAGGATGCGGGTCGGCAATGGATCAAGAGTTGATGTGATCGCCGTCGGGACGCTACCTCTCCATTTTCTATCGGGATTAGTTATAAACCTAAATAATTGTTATTTGGTGCCTGCACTGAGCATGAACATTATATCTGGATCGTGTTTGATGCAAAGTGGTCATTCCTTTAAATCTGAAAACAATGGTTGTTCGATTTATAAGAATGATATCTTTTATGGTCATGCACCTATGTTGAATGGTTTATTTCTATTGGATCTCGATAGTAATATTACGCACATTCATAATGTTAATGCTAAAAAGTTTAAACTTGATGATGATATGTCTACATATATGTGGCACTGCCGTCTAGGTCATATTGCCGTTAAACGCATGAAGAAACTCCATTCTGATGGACTTTTGGAATCACTTGATTTTGAATCATTTGATACATGTGAGCCATGCCTCATGGGCAAGATGACTAGAACACCGTTTTCCGGTTCAATGGAACGAGCGACAGATCTATTGGAAATCATACATACTGATGTGTGTGGACCAATGAGTGTGTCGGCGCGAGGTGGATATCGTTATATTGTTACTTTCACGGATGATTTGAGTAGATATGGGTATATCTATTTGATGAAACACAAGTCTGAAACTTTTGAAAAGTTCAAGGAATTTCAGAATGAAGTGGAAAATCATCGTAATAGAAAGATCAAATTTCTACAGTCTGACCGTGGAGGAGAGTATCTGAGTTACGAGTTTAGCATACACATGAAAGAGTGTGGAATAGTTTCACAACTCACGCCTGCCGGAACACCACAACGTAATGGTGTGTCGGAACATCGTAATCGTACCTTATTGGATATGGTTCGATCTATGATGTCTCTGACTGACTTACCTCTGTCATTTTGGGGTTATGCACTAGAAACAGCTGCATTCACTTTAAATCGGGCACCATCTAAATCCGTTGAAACGACACCGTATGAATTATGGTTTGGAAACAAACCTAAGCTGTCATTTCTTAAGGTTTGGGGATGCGATGTTTACGTGAAGAAACTTCAACCGGATAAACTCGTACCCAAAGCGGAAAAATGTGTCTTCATAGGATACCCTAAGGAAACAATTGGGTATACCTTCTATCACAGATCCAAGGGCAAGGTTTTTGTTGCCAAGAATGGATCCTTTCTTGAGAAGGAGTTTCTCGCGAAAGGTGTGAGTAGTCGGAAGGTAGAACTCGAAGAGGTTATTGAACCTTCTCTTCATGGAATGGCGAGTGGCGTAGCACCGGAAGTTGTTTCGGAGTTGACTTCACCTGATGAAGAGAGAGCTAATGATAATGATCATGAAACTCTGAAAGAGGACACTACCGAACCTCGTAGGTCAAGCAGGACACGTGCAGCTCCTAAACTGTACGACAATCCTGTTGTGAATTTCATGGTTGATGAAATGGATGACCCTGCAACGTATGAAGAAGCGATGATGAGCCTGGATTCCAACAAATGGCTAGAATCCATGAAATCCGAGATGGAATCCATGTACGAGAACCAAGTTTGGAACTTGGTGGACTTACCTCACGACCGAAAGGCCGTGGAGAATAAATGGATTCTCAAAAGGAAAACTAATGCTGCTGGTAATGTGACCATCTATAAGGCTCGACTTGTCGCAAAGGGGTTTCGAAAAATTCAAGGAGTTGACTACGATGAGACATTCTCTCCTGTAGCGATGCTTAAGTCAGTTAGGATTATGTTAGCAATTGCTGCATATTTCAATTATGAAATATGGCAGATGGATGTCAAAACTGCATTCCTCAAATGTAAGATTGAAGAAGAGTTGTATATGATACAACCTAAGGGTTTTGTCGATCCTAAGGATGCTAATAAGGTGTGCAAACTTCAGCGATCCATCTATGGACTGAAGCAAGCATCACGAAGTTGGAATGTACGCTTTGATGAGGTGATCAAAGAGTTTGGATTTGTCCAAACTTATGGAGAGGCTTGTATTTACAAGAAATTGAGTGGGAGCAATGTGGCATTTCTGATATTATATGTGGATGACATATTATTGATTGGAAATGATATAGATCTTTTAAACAGTGTTAAAAGTTATCTAAACAACAAATTTTCGACGAAAGACCTTGGTGAAGCATTATATATATTAGGCATTAAAATCTATAGAGATAGATCAAGGCGCCTAATTGGGCTATCGCAGAGTACATACCTCGATAAGATATTAAAGAAGTTTAATATGGACGAAAGTAAGAAGGGGTTCTTACCTATGTTGCAAGGCAAGACATTGAGTAAGACTCAAAGTCCGGTTACGGCGGAAGAAAGAGAGATGATGGATAAGATCCCCTATGCCTCGGCCATAGGCTCTATTATGTATGCCATGCTATGTACAAGACCGGATGTGGCACATGCTATTAGTTTGACTAGTAGGTACCAATCTGATCCAGGTTCGGAACACTGGATAGCGGTAAAGAACATCCTCAAGTACTTGAGAAGAACTAAGGATATGTTTATCATATACGGAGGTGAAGGAGAGCTAGTCGCTAAGTGTTATGTGGATGCTAGCTTTGACACCGATCCGGATGACTCTAAGTCTCAATCCGGATATGTATTTCTCTTGAACGGAGCAGCAGTTAGTTGGAGGAGTTCCAAACAACCTGTGGTGGATGGATCAACAACGGAGGCGGAATATGCTGCTGCTTCAGAAGCGTCGCAGGAAGAAGTTTGGATGAAAGAGTTCATTATGGAACTGGGTATGATTCCCAGTGCGTTGGACCCGATGGTGATCTATTGTGACAACAATGGAGCCATAGCCAACGCAAAGGAACCAAGGTCTCACAAGAATTCCAAGCATATTAAGCGCCGGTTTCACTCCATCCACGAGCATGTCAAGGATGGAGATATAAAGATTTGTAAAGTACACACGGACCTAAATGTAGCAGATCTGTTGACTAAAGCTCTCCCTAGGGAAAACCATGATCAACACCAGAACTCCATGGGTGTTAGATTTATCATTATGTGAACTAGATTATTGTCTCTAGTGCAAGTAGGAGACTGAAGTAAATATGCCCTGAGAGGCAATAATAAAGTTGTTATTATATATTCCTTATACATGATAGATGTTTATTTCACATGCTAGAAATGTGTTGATTCGGAAACATCAATACATGTGTGTTCAATAAACAAAAAGGGTTCCTAGTCATGCCTCTCTTATAGACTAGCTTGTTGATTAACAGGATGATCAAGATTTCCTGATCATGGACATTGGATGTTGTTAATAACAAGGTCACACCATTGGTGGAATGATGTGATGAACATTCATCCGAAGTATAGCATTACGATCAAGTCATTATGTTTATATTGCTATAACATCATATGAAGTAATCTTTATCCTTAGACCATGAGATCATGTTAATTGCTAACACCGGAAGAGTATCTTGATAACATCAAACGTCACACCGTAACAGGGTGACTATAAAGATGGGTTCAGTACTATGAAGGTGTTATGTTGAGGCTCATGGATCAAGGGTGGAATTTTTCAATCCAGATGACGGATAGATATACTCTGGGCCCTCTCGGTGATATCACATTAGGATAGCTTGCAAGCAAGTGATGTGATCACTAGAATGTTATATCACGGGAATGAGAAAATATTGCATGTCGGTAACGAGCTAGGTATGGAGATACCGATGATCGAATCTTGGACATGTAATATATTGAGAGACAAAGGGATTTAGTTACAAGCGTTAAAGGTTCTCACAATCACAGGAGTCATCGTTGAATGTGTAGGAGTCAGTACGGATCTCTAGGTCCCGCTGTTGTTTATTAATCGGAGAAGGGTCTCGATCATGTCTGCATTATTCACGAATCGTAGGGTGGCACACTTAAGAGTTACCGGACACCATTTTGGAGCATATATGTTTTAGACGAAATAATTGCAAAGCGCAGAAATAATTGTTTCGGGTGAAATTGCAGAAGGTGGTTCTGTATGTGATATTGAAATATTGCAAGGGGATATATGTGAATGTTTGTTAATTAAAGTAATTAACAAAATTCTGAATAAATTTAATAAAAAGAGTTTTATTAAATGAGAGAGCATTAAATTTGGAGAAATTTAATGCATTTAAAGTGGAGACTTTAAAAGGGAATGTGAAGAGGCATTTTAATGTGGAGGGGTTACCACCACATGAATGGGGGAGGTGAGGGTCACCCCCCATGCGCCGACCATGGAGAGAGGGGGCACCCCTCCTCCTCCTATAAAAGGCCATCCATTCCCTCCTTCATCCACACACCTCCTTGTGAAGGATCTCTCTCCCCCTCTAGAATTATTCCCCCATGATCTCGGATTAGCGAGATACATGTTCCCGGTGGCATTTCGTCTGGAAGGAGTTGCTGCTTCCGCTGGATCGCTGGAGCAAGGAGGTGGAGGTTGTCCGGTGGCTTAAACGTGTGTGCGAGTGGGGATGCGCTGCTGAGTTGCGGCGCTCGGACTTCCTCACGATCTTGAGATCGGCAAGTGTACGACTACATCAACCATGAGTTCCTACTTGTTAACAAAGCTCGTTGTCTACGAGGGTAAGTTCTCATTGGATGTATGTCCACCCGTTGCTTTGTACCTAGTAGATAGATCTTGGTGTGTAGTTCACACCGTAGGAAAATTTTTGTTTTCTATGCTGTGGACCCAACAAGAATGTGTACCCGTACAATCGTCGTTTTCTTCTGCCCAGTCATCCCTTAAATAAGAAAGGCAAGCATTTCAATGGCAAGGCAGAAACCCGGACGAAGCCTGTCCCCCGTAGTGGTGTTGATGTATTTGGTATGGTCAAGGATTTGGATGTAATCTTTGGAAAGGGTCCTGGAGGACAACCTGTTCTGAAAGACCCCATTACCGGACACACACCCATGTGGAAGAAGAAAACTATATTTTGGGAGCTACCCTATTGGAAAGTGCATGAGGTCCGCTCTGCAATCGACGTGATGTACCTGACGAAGAATCTTTGCGTGAATATTCTAGGCTTCCTGGGCTTGTATGGGAAGTCAAAAGATACCCCGGCAGCACGGGAGGACCAGCAACATCATAAAGGACGAGACGGCAAGCATCTAGGGCAGTTTCAAGGGCTTGCCAGCTACGCTCTTACCAAAGAAGAGAAGGAAATATTTTTTGAAGTCCTTTTCAGTATCAAGGTCCCGTCTGGCTTCTTGTCAAATATAAAGGGAATAGTAAATATGAAGGAGAAAAAATTTCAAAACCTAAAGTCTCATGACTGCCATGTGCTTATGACGCAATTACTTCTGGTTGCATTGAGGGGAATTCTACCAGAAAATGTTGGACTAGCCATTGTGAAGGTATGTGCATTCCTCAATGCAATTTCTCAGAAGGTAATCGATCGAGAAAGTCTATCAGGGTTACAGATTGATGTGGTCCAATGTCTGGTCAGCTTTGAGTTGTTGTTCCCGCCATCTTTCTTCAATATTATGACGCACCTCCTAGTTCTCCTAGTCGAAGAGATTAGAATTCTAGGTCCTGTGTTTCTACACAATATGTTCCCCTTCGAGAGGTTCATGGGAGTCTTAAGGAAATATGTTCATAACCGTGCTAGGCCAGAAGGAAGCATCTCCAAGGAATATGGAACAGAGGAGGTCACTGAGTTTTGTGTTGACTTTCTTCCTGACCTTAAGCCGATTGGTGTTCCTGAATCTCGGTATGAGGGGAGGATGACTGGAAAAGGCACACTAGGAAGGAAATCAATGGTATGTAGGGACGGGCATTCTTTCACTCAAGCACACCACACAGTTCTACACAATTCCACCATGGTGGCTCTATATATCGAGAAACATAAGAATATTCTACGCTCTGAAAACCCGGGGAAGCCTGAAACCTTGATTAAAGGGGAACACGAGAAGAATTTTGACAATTGGTTGCAGACTAATCTCATGAATAACACCACTGTTGGAGATGAGTTGTACTTGTTGGCCAGGTTACCATCTTCGACTATATATACTTTCCAACGGTACGAGATAAATGGGAATACATTTTACACAATCGCCCAAGATAAAAAGAGCACCAACCAAAACAGTGGTGTCCGCTTTGATGCAACAGATGACAATGGGTAGAGTGACACATATTATGGGTACATAGAGGAGATATGGGAACTTGACTATGGACCTACTTTTAAGATCCCTTTGTTTCGGTGCAAATGGGTCAAGCTAACAGGAGGCGGGGTACATGTAGACGAAAAGTACGGCATGACAACAGTGGATCTCAACAATCTTGCGTACATGGATGAACCATTCGTCCTAGCCAACGATGTGGCTCAGGTTTTCTATGTGAAGGGAATGTCTACCAAACCGAGAAAAAGGAAAGATAAGCAAAAGAGTACAGAATACGATGAGCCAAAGCGCCACATAGTTCTTTCAGGGAAAAGAAACATCATGGGAGTGGATGACAAGACAGACATTTCAGAAGATTACAATAAGTTTCATGAAATTCCACCCTTCAAAGTGAAAACTGACCCAAGCATCCTGTTAAATGATGAAGATTCTCCATGGCTACGGTGCAGAAGAAAACCACAACACTAGATGTTGGTGATGTGTAATAATGTATTAGACATTTTATTTGAGACATAAATCTATGTAATGTATTAAACCTTTTATTTGAGACATAAAGGTCCCCTTTCATGTAATACATATTGCTCAATCAAACTAGACGTTGACGACCGGGTTCTGAGCCATGGTAGGTGATCACACAAAGAGAAGGAACCATCACAAGAGAAGGAACCCACAAACATTAAGGATACATAGCACAACTGAAAATTAAGATACATAGCACAACTAAAAATTAAGAAACATGCCTAATGGTTGGAGTGATTCAGTCATGCTCCTGCCTAGCCCTGTAATACGCGCCACTGTAGTCGTCGCAGTCGCCGACACCGTATTCGCTGTCGTCGTCGGGGTCGCCGTAGTCGAACCTTGAAGGTTGGGCACGCATGGGCTGGATTTGAGGGTACCGCAGGCGAGGTTTATTGCCGATCGTGTTGTAGGCCATGACACTCTGGAGAGTCCGGCCGCGCCATCACAGCCGACGGCCGGCCTCGTTGAAGTTCGAAGGAGGTGGGTCGTCCTCCTCGTGCCTAGCGAGCGCCCTCTCACGCCGATTGATGAAGAAGGCTTCCCAAGTCGGGAAATAGTTGGGATGCCAGTTGGGATTCCTCCGCTGCTCTGGCGTGAGCTCGAGGTAGTAGTGGTTCATGATGGCCATCCGGCGCTCCACACCTAGAGGGACAGGAGGGACCGGCACGCCTCGGCGCTCGAGATCCCGGTGGGTGATGGACGCGGTGGGCAGGGGTAGTTCGAGGCGCAAAGCGCCTCCGCCTCCCGGGTGGTTAGAGATATGATGGAAGCCATGGGAAGAGAATGATGAGTCTAGATGTGATATGTAAATGGAGGCCAAGCGTACATATATATACTGAAAAAATGGCGGGAAGACAGAGGTGGGAACCGGTGGAAAGCGCGGGAACGTAGTGGCGCGGGAAACTTTCATCCCGGGTGGGGGCTCAAACCGGGACAAAAGATGGGGGGGCCTTATCTGGGGGAGGCTTATCTGGGAGGGCCTTATCTGGGGGTTGGCTAACCTTTAGTATCGGCTGGTGGGTGCAACCGGGACTAAAGGTGGTTTTTGTGTCATCTAACAAAACTGTCGGTGGGATAAAGACGCGTGGGTAACCTTTAGTACCGATTGGGGGCTCAAACCGGGACTAAAGCTGTAGGTAAGATAAGGACGCGTGGGTGGACGCACTGCTCGATGAGATAAAGCATGTAGCGCATGACGCCCTGTTGGAGGAAAAATACAAAGTAGAAGCGGCGCCGTGCCTATAAAAGGAGCATCGATACGCCATGGCAAGCAACTCAACAAGCCAACATGGATGGAGAGTTTCATCCCCATGGATGGAGGAAAGGGTTGGGAAATCTCCCGTGGCAGAACTTCTCGAAGATGCCCTTGGTGCACACGCCCTATGGCATCTTCGGAAGTTCCGCCTCGGAAAATATTTTCCTGCTAGCCCGTGAAAGACTCCATCTCCGCCTCCCTGGGGTTAGAGGTATGGTGGAAGCCATGGGATAGAATGGAGAGAGGCGGCAGATATGAGTCTAGATGTGCTATGGCAACGACCAAGCCAACATGGATGGAGAGTTTCATCCCCATGGATGGAGGAAAGGGTTGGGAAATCTCCAGTGGCGGAACTTCTCGAAGATGCCCTTGGTGCACATGCCCTATAGCATCTTCAGAAGTTCCGCCTCGGAAAATATTTTCCTGCTAGCCCGTGAAAGACTCCATCTCCGCCTCCCTGGGGTTAGAGGTATGGTGGAAGCCATGGGATAGAGTGGAGAGAGGCGGCAGATATGAGTCTAGATGTGCTATGGCAACGACCAAGCCAACATGGATGGAGAGTTTCATCACCATGGATGGAGGAAAGGGTTGGGAAATATCCCGTGGCGGAACTTCTCGAAGATGCCCTTGGTGCACACGCCCTATGGCATCTTCGGAAGTTCCGCCTCGGAAAATATTTTCCTACTAGCCCGTGAAAGACTCCATGTCCGCCCCCCTGGGGTTAGAGGTATGGTGGAAGCCATGGGATAGAGTGGAGAGAGGCGGCAGATATGAGTCTAGATGTGCTATGGCAATGACAAAGCCAACATGGATGGAGAGTTTCATCCCCATGGATGGAGGAAAGGGTTGGGAAATCTACCGTGGCGGAACTTCTCGAAGATGCCCTTGGTGCACACGCCCTATGGCATCTTCAGAAGTTCCGCCTCGGAAAATATTTTCCTACTAGCCTGTGAAAGACTCCATCTGCACCTCCCTGGGGTTAGAGGTATGGTGGAAGCCATGGGATAGAGTGGAGAGAGGCGGCAGATATGAGTCTAAACCCTAAACCCTAAGTCAGAGGAGGGAACCCTAAACCCTAAGTCAGAGGAGGGAACCCTAAACCCCAAACCCTAAACCCTAAAACCGAAACCCTAAACCCTAAACCCTAAACCAAAAACCCTAAACCCGAAACCCTAAACCAAAAACCCTAAACCCTAAACCAAAAACCCTAAACCCGAAACCCTAAACCCTAAAGGGGCTACGATCCGGAAGAGAACGGGTGGGAAGAAAACGGGCGGGAAAAAATAAGGCGGGGTAGACGATCCGGGGACCCCGGTCTAGGGTTTCATCGGAGGAAGACCACCGAAGCATCGGAATCACATGAAAATGGCAAAATGGTTAATAGTTTGACTAGTTAGAATAATTATTTTATAAAACAGAAAATTGATTTGAATCACTTATTCAAAAATATGCAAAATATAATAGTTAATGCATTTTTAAATTGAAAATGGCAAAATGGTTATTAGTTTCACTAGTTAGAATAATTATTTTATAAAACAGAAAATAGATTTGGATTACTTATTCAAATTAAAGAACTTTTCATGTTGAAATTTTTCTCAAATTCATAAGTATGCAAAAACTGTAAAATTCAAATGTTTAAAAAATATGCTAATTTAATTTTTTTTAAACAGGCGCGCCCCTGTTGTGAAATTTTTGAAAAAGGGACCTTTAGTCGGCGTGCTACCGGGACTAAAGGAATGTGTTAGGCGCCTTTGTTGGGCTGGGCAAAAACCCTTTAGTCCCGATGGGTGGCACGCAGGACTAAAGGGAGACCTTAGTCAGTCCAGGTATACTTAGGGACTAAAGGTCTAACTATACATTTGGCGCGCCCTTCTTCTCCCGTGCCTTCTTCTCCCCACTTGAGCACCCCCCCTGAGGGCGGCGACTGCCTGCACATTCTCCGCCGCCACCACCCCAACCACCGCCGCCATCGCCCCCAACCGCCATCGTCACTCCGGCCTTGTGACGGGCCACCCCTCCAGCTCCCCACCTTGTTGGCCCGGCTTAGCCTGGTGGTGGCATTTGGCCAGTGGTGGCAGCTTTTTTTTTAGAATTGTAATATTATTACTAGTGTAATATAGGAATTATTACTAGTGTAATATAGGAATTAGTAGTAGTGTATATTAGGAATTATTAGTAGTGTAATATAGAAATTATTATTAGTAGCGTATATTAGTAGTAGTGTATATTAGGAATTATTAGTAGTGTAATATAGGAATTATTAGTAGTAGTGTATATTAGTAGTAGTGTATATTAGGAATTATTAGTAGTGTATATTAGTAGTAGTGTATATTAGGAATTATTAGTAGTATAATATAGGAATTATTATTAGTAGTGTATATTAGGAATTATTAGTAGTGGAATATAGGAATTATTATTAGTAGTGTATATTAGTAGTAGTGTATATTAGGAATTATTAGTAGTGTAATATAGGAATTATTATTAGTAGTGTATATTAGTAGTAGTGTATATTAGGAATTATTAGTAGTGTAATATAGGAATTATTATTAGTAGTGTATATTAGTAGTAGTATAATATAGGAATTATTATTAGTAGTGTATATTTGTAGTAGTGTATATTAGGAATTATTAGTAGTATAATATAGGAATTATTATTAGTAGTGTATATTAGTAGTAGTGTATATTAGGAATTATTAGTACTGGAATATAGGAATTATTATTAGTAGTGTATATTAGTAGTGTAGTATTAATAGTGTATATAGGAATTATTATTAGTAGTGTATATTATAGAATTGTAATATTATTAGTAGTGTAGTATTAGTAGTGTATATAGGAATTATTATTAGTAGTGTAGCCAGACTTAGGGTTAGGGTGGTAGGGCTCGCGGGCCACCGGACTTAGGGTTAGGGTGGTAATGCTCGCGGGTAGCCGGACTTAGGGTTAGGATGGTGGTGCTCGCGGGCCACCGGACTTAGGGTTAGGGTGGTAGTGCTCGCGGGCCCTCGGACTTAGGGTTAATGTGGTAGTTCTCGCGGGGCCTCGGACTTAGGGTTAAGGTGGTGGTGCTCGCGGGCCATCGGACATAGGGTTAGGGTGGTAGTGCTCGCGGGCAGCCGGACTTAGGGTTAGGGTGGTGGTGCTCGCGGGCCAGCGGACTTAGGGTTAGGGTGGTAGTGCTCGCGGGCCCCCGGACTTAGGGTTAATGTGGTAGTGCTCACGGACCCCCGGACTTAGGGTTAAGGTGGTGGTGCTCGCGGGCCACCGGACTTAAGGTTAGGGTGGTTGTGCTCGTGGGCAGCCGGATTTAGGGTTAGGGTGGTGGTGCTCGCGGGCCACCGGACTTAGGGTTAGGGTGGTAGTGCTCGCGGGCCCCCGGACTTAGTATTATTGTAGCAAATTGCGTGTTCATATTATTGTTTAGTATTATTTTATGCAGCAATATTGAATGAAAATGTTATTGTGTGCATTTTGTAGAAAACTATGGATCCAATCTAGAGAGACCTAGCACAGGAAGAAATTCTCGAGGATATGATCTACGACACCCCCCATGTTGATCCACCCGAATCTCCATCGATTTATCTGAACCCCTCCGGTGATGGAGAGGAGGTCGACCGAAATGATCAAGGAGAAGCCGACGGCTCCGGTGGTGGAGAAGCCGACGGCGAGGTATATATATGAAGTCTGGTGATCAATAGATGCATTAACTGAGTTGTATATATATATAAATTGATGAATGTTTCTTCTCTTAGGCCTCCACATCGAGCAAAAAATATTCCAAACGAGGCCCGGCCAAAAAGTTGGACGCATCTACGCGTTATACAATTACGCGGGTATCACCACAGGGTGAACCGGTGGAACCCGAAAAGGCTAAAACTGTATTTAAACAACAATACGGAGTTATGGTTAGGGACCGCATCCCGATCACCATTCGAGAGTGGAATAAGACCAAAGGGGCGAAAGAGGGTGAGTATGTCGCCGACAGGTGCAAAGAGGGTCTTTGGAATGACCTCATGACACATTTCACCCTGCCAGAATGTGAGGATGATGCCGACACAGTTGCATTGAGGAAGAAAGTCAAGGAGTGGACTCTTACGAAGATGGCCGAACTATTCAAGAACTAGAAGAAAGCATTATGGCAAAAGTATCAGAAGACAAAGAAGACTCCTAAATTTGAATGCTATCTAACAAAGTAGCAGGCTAACTGGGATGCATTTGTGAAGTACAAGGAGTCACAACCTGCTATGGAAATGTCGGAAAAAACATGAAAAATGCCGCGATGAAGAAATATCACCATCACCTTGGGCCAGGGGGCTACGCGACTGCCATGCCAAAGTGGGATGCTAAAGAGAATGAGCTTCTTGCTAAAGGGATCACTCCAGAACCAATACGCGAAGAATGGGATCTGAGGGCAAGGAATTGGTTCCTTGGGCATGGGAGTGAGTATGGCCAATCTGAGGACCTTATTTGCGATGTGAGGATTAGGATACTTGGGATACATGGCAGAAAGTGGTGAAGGAGATTAAAGCGGGGACAACAAAGTTCCGTCCCGATAGAGAGAAAGACTTGCTGACAAAGGTCCTCGGGAATGACGAACGCGGAGGACATGTACGAGGCCTTGGCCCTACTTATACGTGGGAGATGGGGTTTCCCAAAGACAGAGATACTTATAGGAGCCGAGAGAGAGCAAAGAGGTGATGGTAGGAGGAGGAGGAGGGAGACAGGTTCACCGAGTTGCTAGGAACACTTCGAATGCATCAGAAAGAAATTGACGAACTTCGAGGAGCAGCGCGCCTACAAGATCCTGTACTCGATATTACCGCCGTCCCATCTCAGCGGAAAAGCAGCGTGGCTGAATCGGAGGTCCCTTCTGATGATGCACGTATGGTAGATGGCGGTCCCGGCTACCCCGTGGATGGAATCAAGGAGCAGGCATCTTGTGAGCTCCATCAGAAGGTGAAGAACCTATCCATCAAGGTGGCGGTCGGATGTGCTTTACCTTGTCCACCTGGCGCACGCTGGGATGGACGTGAGATTCCAGCTGGCTATGCTAAAGTTGGTGTGGATGAAATTGCAATGGGGTGGGACTCAATGGAGCTTGACATCCCTAGACCTGAAGGTAAGAGGACACTCAGAGAAGTACTGGGTGGTATCATTCAATGGGACAAGAACAACATCAAGCTTCCAGGCTGGACACCAAAGCCAACACCGTCTCCGAGTGGTCGCATGTCACCTTCACCTCCATCACCTCCAAGAAGCCCACCCCATGACTACGACCACCACAACCCGAGTCCATCTCGATCTCCGCCGCAGCCTCCGATTAGTACTAAACGACGCAGGAGCCCAAAACGACAAATGTCGCCCCTCCCAAGAGTACCTCATAAGAATCTTCCTATCAGACCTTACAATCATACTGACGAGGAAACCGACATGATCGTAAATGCCAAATGTGTTGTGTAGCTTCAAAAGAAGAAACCCGAGCCCGCCACGGTATACACCGAGAAGCAAAAAGCGTATGCACATTCTTTTCTGAACACAAAATCGCAATATGAATTGCACCATAAGCCAGATGACTATCGACGCACACTTCAAAAGGAAGTGAAGAAGAGCAAATCAAGTAGAATTGCAAGCTGGAGCAAATCATCAAGTCAAAGTGCAACCGGGAAAAGAAAGGATGTCCCCCAGCTTAGGGAACAGGCCAAAAAATCGATCCCACCCCTCAAGGTGGTATCCCATGACATTCCCCAGCAGAATATGGAAGA
The DNA here is from genome assembly GCA_023614405.1 of Avena insularis. Taxonomy (NCBI): domain Eukaryota; kingdom Viridiplantae; phylum Streptophyta; class Magnoliopsida; order Poales; family Poaceae; genus Avena; species Avena insularis. The sequence continues at coordinate 518,311,663 of CM042688.1, read as the reverse complement.
AGCTGTGAAGCTTGCGGCCTCTATGAATGTGACTATTGAGGAATTGCTAGGTTCCCAGGACGACAAGTTACCCAAGGCTCAGGTAGTCCCTACATATGTCCCAGGGAAGCCTCTGGTCAGCTTTGAGCAGTTCCAACAACTGCCAACACAAATGCGTAGTTTACATAAATGGTACTTGAAAGCCGTAAAGGAGGAGAGAATAATGATCGTGGCGAAAGTCCCACATGACTACTACTTCCGAGAAGAAGAGGTCCATGTTGAGTTTCCAGAACTCTTCCAGTTATACATTTTCGACGCCCTCGACAAAAGTCTCATGAGTTGCTATTGTCTGTAAGTTTTTGAATTCATTGTCTATATATAAGCTGTTCATTTTTTTAGTTGTTCAGTTCATTGCATGTAATTATCCTAATTATATCCTTTTGTACTCTATTATTATGCAGAATGAAGATCATGGAATGTAAAAGAAGGTCAATCTTCAGTGTTGGGTTCATTGACCTAGATAAAATACATTGTCAGACGCTAAAGGATAAACCCAAGGACACACAGGAAAACCTTCTAAGGTTTCTAACGGAGCAAAATTTCTGTGACCACATACTGTTTCCTTACAATTTCGAGTGAGTGTCTTACTCTATTGTACACATTCTCTTTTGCTTACTCTATGTTAAGTGTAATTGATGAGTTACTGATGTATATATAAACGTGTACAGTTTCCACTAGATTCTCATGGACATTCAACTTGATAAGGGAAGAGTTGAAGTCATGGACCCATTAAAGAGACCCCTGGAACAGTTTAGTGACATGCAGGACATGCTCCAGAGGTAATTTTCGCTCTGGCGGTCTCTTTCGTTGATTTCTGAGATATCACGTAATAAATGACTCATTCATTTTCTTTACGGGTAGGGTTTGGAACCAGTTCAAGAGTGCGATTCTGGTGACTTTAGTGAGAAGCCGACGTTTAAGCGGTCTCGGTAAGTAAGTAGCATCTCTTTACTTCTAGTTTCAATACAATTATGATGTTGGATTATTATTTTGATTGAATTCTATTCTCGTAAAGTCTTGTGAGGCAGCCAGAACGAATCTATGTGGATTCTACGTTTGTGAGTTCATTCGCACGTTTACCAGTGATCTGAATGATTATAGAGTCGATGTAAGAAATATATTCATAACATTATTTTTATTACCGTCACTTTTTGTTATCATGATTGATATTCATATTGATCTCCTTTTCTTATATAGTTCGAGAAAATGCGGGATCGGCTCCTACCACAGCAACGCGTAGTAGAAATTGCTGAAGAACTGGCAGGATTCTTGATGAACGAGATGATAGATGACATCGGAGAATTTAATGTGAATAGGCGCCGATGATCCCCGACCGTGTAATTGAATAGACGGGCTCTAGTCCTGATAATTGTGATCTCCATGTGTAACTATCATGTATATATTTGTATGCTCGATCTTAAGTATCTTATGTATGCACGGACATGTACGGTATGTGGTAGCATAGAAAACTATTTTGAAATGAAAAAAAATATACAAATTCAATTCTCTGCCGTGGCAGAGAAAGTGCCTAAAATTCTGCATGGCGAAGAACCATTGTCCCGGTTTGTGTCTGACTGGGACTAATGAAGCACCAGCGCCATGAGACAACCACGTGGATGCCCATTGGTCCCGGCTGGTAAGAGGGCCGGGACTAATGGGTGGGCCTTTAGTCCGGCCCCTCCAGTCCCGGTTACCAGGACCGGGACTAAAGCCCCTTACGGGCCAGGACTGGAGGCCCGCTTTCCACTAGTGGCAAGTGACATAAATCTCTAAGGTACTAGATGTGCTGTTGTTACTAGGGAGAAAACAACAATCCTTTGTTCATAGAACAATCGTATTGTTTACTTTACACGCAATTCGTAAAGCAATAATCTGTTGCTTGCAACTTAATACTGGAGGGGATTCGGATGATAACCTGAAGGTGGATTATTAGTCATAGATGTAGTTGGATGGTGGTCTATGTATAATGTTGTAATGCCCAATCAAGTTCCAAAGGAGTCAAGATGATTAGTATATGCATGTATTGCTTTCTCAATGTTTGTCAATTGCCCCGCTATAATTTGTTCACCCAGCATGTTATCTATCTTAAGGAGAGCCACCTCTAGTGAACTATGGATCCCCGTCCTTTTCTTTTACATACAATCTATAAACTGTTTACTGCTTTGTGTTTACTTTCTGCAAACTATTACTTCCTTCCATTCGATATGTTTAATCCTTTGTTTTCAGCAAAACACGGTGAGATTGAGAACCTCATCGCAAGTTGGGGACATAGTTATGTGGTTGTGTTGTGCAGGTCTCCACGTTGCTACAAGCACCGGTAGTGCGCCCTGCCAAGGCTCAGCTAGCAACACCTTTGGGGTGTTTCCTTGCTCCTACTGGTTCGATTAAACCTTGGTTTCATAACTGAGGGAAACTTGTTGCTGTGCTCATCATATCTTCCTCTTGGGGTTCCCAACGAGCTCTACATCAACACTGAGCCATCAAGCATTTTTTTACGGCGCCCGTTGAGTCAAGGACATCTTCACAAGGGGAGTCCCTCATAACCAATCTCTTTACTTTGTTATTTTTGTTTTTCTTAGTTTCTTTTTGTTTTGTTTGCTTGTTTCTTTATCAAAAACACGAAAAAATTTAAGTCTCCTTTAGTTGTCACATCTTCTTTAGCTCACCATGCTGATCCCTAAATTCACCCTGAAAGACCTTTCAATTGGTAGTGGTTCTATAATTGGGAAAGATAATATTGAAGAATTATTTAATCATGTTAGTAAACATGAGGATACCTAGGATAGATCCCTTGCAGAACTTGTTCCAAACTATGAGATTGCTACAGCTTCTTCAATTCATATGTTAGAAGCTAGGTTTGTTAACCTCAACCCCTTAATGCAAGTAATGTTTCTTAAGCTTAAAGAAATTGAGGACCCTGAAAAGAGGGATTTTATTCTAGAAATGTTGTTTAAGGAGTTCTATGATGTTGCCAAGGAAGCTAGGAAAGTCTTTGAACGTTTTAATATGCTAGGATCATGTGTAGATGTTGTTGGTACACGAGAAAAGATGAGCAAAACCGAACCTAATGGGGAGGAACCTAAGATACCAATACCCTTTAAACTAGTAGCAATGCATGAAGCCATAGAAAAGAATCTTGATTGGATCGTTCCTGAAAACCCGATTGATGAAAGTAGTGAACCTAAGAGCACTGAGAGTGGATCCTCTAGAACTTATTTGGATGATATACCTTGCCTTTTTGAAAATATTTCTGGTATTCATCTTAATGCTTCTTCATTCGAGAACACTTGATCCTTTTTCTTGCTTCTTATGCCTAACTTAAAGGCGTTAAAGAAAAGTACTTATTGGGAGATCACCCAAAAGTTTTAGATGAGTCTTGAAAGTTATTACTTCAGTAATAACCGCTCCTTATCCTTTTTATGGCAAGAGTAACCTCTAATGAGAGAGAAGTAATGATTGGGAAAGTTGCTGTCTCGAAACAGATTTTTGTGCTTCACCGTAAAAATTCGTGTAAAATCTTTGAACTTCTTTTTGAGGAGTGAATTTTTGTGCTTCTGACCCAGGTTGTTATCTAACTTTCGTTAGTTCAACATTGTTTGATTTGAGTAACAGAAGGTCTTCAAAAAAATTCGTCTTTACCTGCTGGTCTGTTTTGACAGATTTCTGCTATTTTCTGCATTTGCTTCTTGTTGGTTCCTTTTTGAGTTCTTTTGGGGAATTGAGTGTTATGGGGTAACCCCGGGGGGGGGAGATCTACATAGATCTCGTGGTAAAATTGATGGGAAAGCGAGAGGAAAGGGAGAAGGTAGTGGAAGCGGACGCACACCTCGCGAAGAACACGATGAACACACGCAAAACACACACGATACAAGGCCGATTGCTCTCACCGGTGGCCACCAGTCCGATGGAATCTTCGTAAGGAAAGATCGGTCAACGTGCTCCCTCGATCCCACGCGGAGAGGGAAGAACACCTTGGAGAGGGTCTTGACGTCTTGGCAAAGGGACACGATGCCAAGGCCTTGTACAACGAGGGAGGGGCGATGCAAACTCCAACGAGGTGGTGACGATTGTCGATCCCCTTTGGTAGAAGGGGATGAGGCAAAACTAGAGATTCCACAAAGGGGGTTTTCTTTAGTCTATCATCTATGCCTAGGGTTACATGAGGGGGTGGGGGCACTATATATAGGCCAGCCACTAGTTCAAGGGTACTTTAGGAATAAAAGGGGAAAGTATGGGCGGACTAAGGGGTACATGGGCCGAAGGCCCAGCTGGCGGCATGCAGGCCCATACGCTCAGGCTGGAGACTCTGGTGTGGTGGTTCGGAGACTCCGGTCTGGGCTGGAGACTCCGGTCTGTCTCCAGTCCGTCTCCGGAGTGGCAGATAGACTGTCCTTGAGCTCGATCTGGGGGTCGCTCCAGAGATGGGTCCAGAGACTCCGGGGTCAGCAAGCCGGAGACTCCGGTGTCTTCAGGCCGGAGACTCCGGTGTGCGCAGGCCGGAGACTCCGGTGCTCTAGCGACTGCTTCTTCCGTCTTCTCTTCCAAGCCTCTGTCTTGTCGGGCTTGTTGCTCCAGGGTTGCTCCCATGCCTCCGTACTTGACGGTATGAACCTATCATGAATACATGACGGAGTATGAAGTAGTATACCATTCAATGGGGTAGGAAGTGGGCTCGCATAGAGGAACCGATTCACCTTTGGAGTCCATGACGACTTGGCATAAGTTGGAGACCATGATGTGGTAACGACCAAAGGTCGGGCTACATCATCTCCCCTCCCTTCAAAAAGAGTCGTCCTCGACTCTACACGCTTATCACAAAGTAGAAGATGTCGAGAGACCTTCTTGATCCTGGGGTTCACCATATAGTCGTCCTCAAAAAGATTGACTTGACAACACTTCAATGTTCCTTCGCTTACCATGAAGCCTACAAAGCTCACAACAAAAGCGAAGCACACTCAAAGCATAGCCAATTCATGAAGATTATAGCATGACTCCTCAAGTAGAAGGAAGTCACCTTATGTTGTAGAGATAACTTGTTGAAGGGTAGCCCTAGGTAACTCCCTTTGATTCGTCTTGTCAACTCTTGATCCATAGAGGTTGACGCATACGCAATTGTACCTTCACACAACAAAGACCAAGCAAAATATGTTTGTGTGTGATAGAGGAGCATGTCATATGTGGCATGTCCATTCTTGATCACAACACTATTAGCATGACTCAAATATAGCAAACGGAATGCATATGCAAGGTCAAAGTGCATGGAAATCGTTTAAACATCATCCAAATGCGGGAACTCGAAAACTCCATATAACATCTTAGTGTGGCACTCAAAGCATGTGACTAAAATATTGATCAACATATTTGATGCAAAAGTAGGAGAATTTGGCAAAAACACATGAGGAAGAATATCCAAAGCAACATCATTATGTGTGCAAACCAACCATTGGAAAGTGTTGGGGGGATACCCCCGGGTAGGGTCACACCGGGGTATAAAGGCCGAGTTAGCCGAGGTACGGCAAGGTCAAAGCGAATGCTGGCCGAGTTACCTCAAGGCAGGCCGAATCTCGGGGTAACCCAGACCAAGGGATGTCCACCTAATTGAGTCTCATCCGACTTAAGCCGTAAGTCGGATAGATGAATCTAACTTGTATGCAGGAACAGGTGTGGCCGGATCAACTACGATCCGGGTCATAGCAAGCTTCTAGAAGAAGGAAGGTATCTCGCTGGTCAAAAGTAACCCCAGTACGCACAGCATGAGCGAAGCGGACAGGGGAAGGACCACCGAGGCGTGGCCGACAAAGGTGACAACGCTGATGTCGGCTGACGCAGGCGCCGCAGAGGCTCATGTAGCCTATGCATGGATGACGCGGGGGAAAAGTGACCCACTCGACTTACTATTTTGGGAGGAGGCATATTCCCAGGAATATGCCTCCACGTATGCCCTAAGTGGAGACCTATCCACCCCTATATAAGGAGGGCTAGGGCCTCTGTAGAAAGGATTGAGTTTTTACGAGGTTGGTCTAGGAAGGGTTGATCTCTATTGGCTAGATTTTACTTGGTTCCTGAGGGCTAGCTAGCGGTGAGAGTAAGAGAGTTCCTTCTTACTCCTCTCTCCAATACAGCTCGAGGAGCACTTGTAACCTTAGAAGTGAATCGAATACAAAACTTCTGTGTGTGGATTCACCACACTATCCCTCCCTGGATTCCCCTAGTGCAATTAGTCCCCACCTTTAGCCTATCCATGGCATCTGCCGTGACACCACCACGACAGTTGGCGCCCACCGTGGGGCTAGCGGTGCTAGCAGGGGTCATTATCCGGACGGGAAACCTCATCGGCACCGGCGAACGCATCGTCTCCGCTCTCGTTCAGAGCTTTGGAGCGCTGGACTTTGTCAGCGACAACGCTGGCTGCTTCGGCACGCACCCACTTCCGCGCAACGGCCTCTTCGTCAAGCTCGGTGCGCACAAGGTCTACGTTGTTGTCGATGTGTCGTGCGTTCTTCGCTGACGCGTCGTCGGCGAGAGCCACCCCTTAGCGTGGTTCACGGGGCGCGTATCACTCGCTCCTCGGACCGTGCTGAGGTGATGATGACTGCGCTAGGCGCGGGCGCAAGCAAGGATCCGGCACCAGATCTGGAGGTAACACCTAAGGCACCGAGGAAAGGTAGAGGTCCTCCACTAGAGAGGCCTGAGAATGTACTAAGAGAAGCTATGGATAGCTTGGCAATCCCGGTAGCAGTAGTGGAAGATCTGGCTCAGGCACAGGCCGAGCTAGAAGAAACTAGGCAAAAAATTCTAGAGGGAGCGAAAAAGATAGCTGCGGCTCAGCAGTCGTTGAACATGACGTTGCGTGAGTACGCAAAGGCAAATAAGGTAGATGCTGTAAAAGTGAAGGGGAGAAATCTCATGAGTGAAATGAACAAAGAGGGTGATACTAGGATTGAGGAGTCAGAGAACTAGTTATCCGTGGGGCTGCCGAAGTATAGTGCCCCGGCAAAAAACCTCAGAGTAGCGGATGCAGATGCGTCCGAGTTAGAGGGTCTAATGGGTGAAGCCCGTCAGAGACAACAAGATAGGGTCAATGAGTTGGTTCGGATCGCAAACAGGCAAAATGAGGAATTGCTCAGGGCTAACCTGGAGAGAGCTGGGGCCTCCAAGATCGTTCATTCGGCGGTGGGTAACCCGGAGAAATCCGCTAGAGCCGCATCGTCTCCTCATGGCGGTCCTAGGAGAGAAGAGGTAGTAACCTCAGCCAGGAGCAACAAACAGATCATCCCGTATGACCCGACAAGGGCAGGAAAAGCAAAAGAAGTACAGAGAAACGATGATCGACGAAGTGTGAGCCGAGGTGAAGCTGGCCGAGGTAACCGCGACCAAGGCAATGCCGGTCAAGGAAACGCTGTAAATGGCAATGCCGGACAGCGCAACTCGGCAGGACAACCGCAGCAGCGGAATATACCAAGGCAAGAGCAAAGTGCTGGCCGAGGTATGCAACAGAGAGGTGTTCCACGAGAGCAAGACCGGTATAACGATGGAGATTCGGAAATGGTGAACGCAGGATACCCAGGGCCGGACTATCATGTGATAGGGTCGAGATTGGGAAGCAGGGATCTGATGCCTGATGATGCCAGGTTGAAACTGGATCGGCTGTATAGGTCGGAGCAGATTGAAAGTCAGGGTCCTCCGGGTCCTACGTGTTTTGGACCCCGGATCATGAAGGAGCGACCGGTACCTAACTTCCAGTTACCCAGAGGCACAAAGACGTATGACGGCAGTACTAAGCCGGAGGATTGGTTGATAAACTATGCTACAGTTGTGAAAATTGCGACAGGCAACTTGAGATGGGCTGTGAGATACGTACCCCAGATGTTGGAGGGGCCAGCAAGGGTATGGTTAAACAATTTGCCGCTCGGAAGTACTAACTGCTGAATGTTTATCAGAAATTTCTCAAGTACGTATGAGAGGCCAAATAGGCCAAAGACCCTAGCTATGTGTAAGCAGAGACCGAACAAGATGGACCGGGAGTTTTTAACCCGGTGGTGTACCGTGAGAAACTCGTGTGAGGGTGTGATAGAGTCACAGGCCATAGCATGGTTTGCGTGGGGGTGCAAAGGAAAATGCCAACCACATTGGCAGATATGATCCGGATTGCTGATTCGTATGCTTTGGGTGATCCGACTCAACCCAGGCTCGTGTCAAACGAGTCAAATGAGGAGTAATACCAGAGAGATGGAGCCGGATCATCCCGGAGGAATGACTACAGAGGTAAGAGAAGAGATGACAGACCGGATCACCGGTACAGTTCGCAACAAGTTGCGGCTGTGAATCAAGATCAGCCCGGAGCAGGGAGCAATCAACGTCAGAAAACTGGAGGGCAACAGTGGACACCGAGAAATGATGGCAAGAAAACTTGGACGCCAGAGCAAAAGAAACAGTGGCAAGAAAAGAAGGATCGTCCGAGGTATACTTATGAGCCAATGTTGGATCAGCCGTGTAAATTTCACACGGCAAATCCAAGTAGCCCAGTGGGTCATACAACGAGGCAATGTGAGTGGATGCGTAAAATAGAACAAGGTGGCTCGGGGAATGCTCAGGCACCCCGGAAAGATCAACCTCAGCAGGAGTTACCCCGGCAGCAATTGCTCTCCGGAGCAAACACGCAACAGCTAATGTTGCCTCCCCCTCCGCCGAGGTATGAAACCATGAGAGAAGGGATCCAGTGCATCAAGTAGAAAACCAGCATCAGCTGGATCAGAGGTACCCCGGAAATGAGGGGAGGAATGAGTACATGGAGCATCATCAGAGTTACTGTGTGTTTACCACTGAGGAAACATATAGAAAGAGCTTGCTGCGCCGACATATGGAGGTCAATGCGGTAATGCCAGCAGTGACGAGGTATATGCCTTGGTCGGACTAGGAAATTACCTGGAACATCGAAGATCATCCCAAGCTTATGCCAAGTCCCGGTTCATATGCACTAGTGCTGCATCCGACATTCATTGGGCCGAACATCAATGTGCGATTCTCCAAGGTACTGATTGATAATGGAAGTAGCATTAACATCATGTACGCGGATACCATGCTCAAGATGGGTATCTCGGAAAACATGCTCCAAGCTACAAGGACAACTTTCCATGGCATTCTGCCGGGTATTTCTTGTGAGCCCATAGGCAAGGTCCAGGTTGACGTATTGTTCGGCACGAGAGATAACTGCCGAACTGAGAATTTGGAATTTGAAGTGATGAACTTGGAAAGTGCGTATCACACGTTACTCGGAAGACCAGCACTGAACAAGTTCATGGCAAGCTACCACATCAGTTATCTGAAGATGAAGTTGCCCGGGCCAAATGGAGTGATTACCATTGCTGGAGATTTCCGACGTTCCATTGAATGTGCGTCAGCCGGGTCTAACCTAGCCGAGTCACTCGTGATTGCGCAAGAGAAAAGAAAGATCCAGGAGGTGGCGGCGCTGGCTCAGTCCGTGTAAGAATATATGCCGGCGTTGAGTAATCCGCATGGTAGCGTTTCGTTCCAAGCCACGAAGGATACCAAGAAAGTGCATGTTGATGATATGTTCCCAGAGCGCACCATAACAATTGGTGCCGGGTTAAATGATAAATAGGAAAGCGAGTTCGTCAACTTCCTCCGTGAGAATTGGGATATTTTTGCTTGGTCCACACAGGACTTGCAACGTGTTCCGAGGGAGTTGGCCGAGCACTCTTTGAACGTGAGACCCGGAGCAGGGCCGGTGAAGCAATCTCTCCGCCTCTTCGGCGAGGATAGGAGAAAAGTCATTGGAGATGAGATAGCTCGGTTACTGGCAGCAGGATTTATCATGGAAGTGCTTTACCCGGATTGGCTATCTAATCTGGTGCTGGTGGAGAAGAAGAAGGATGATCCGAATGTGGCAATGGATTGGCGTATGTGTATCGATTACACGAACCTGAACAAGGCGTGTCCAAAAGATCCATTTCCACTGCCAAGGATAGATCGGGTCATAGACTCAACTGCTGGATGTGAACTGTTCTCATTCATTGATGCATATTTTGGTTTCCACCAGATACCTCTGAATCTGGATGATCAAATAAAGACTGCATTTATCACCCCGTATGGGGCTTATTGCTATCGCAGCATGCCGTTTGGTTTACGTAATGCAGTGGCAACGTACCAAAGATGTATGCAGAAATGTTTGCACGACCAGATTGGTCAAAATGTACAGGTGTATGTGGATGATGTGGTTATGAAGACCAAGGAAAGCAAAACGCTCCTTGACGATATCAGGCAGACGTTCGCGAACCTAAGACGGTTCCGGATGAAGCTTAACCCGGAAAAATGTACCTTCGGTGTCCCGGCTGGAAAATTACTCGGATTCCTTGTCTCCAGCCGAGGTATCGAAGTTAATCCAACTAAAATCCGGGCCATTGAATGAATGGAACCGCCGAAGTGTCTTAACGATGTCCAGAAGTTCACTGGTTGCCTGGCATCATTAAGTCGGTTTGTATGTCGGTTGGGAGAAAAGGCATTGCCTCTCTATCAACTCATGAAAAAGTCAGACAAGTTCATTTGGACGCTGCAGGTCAATGAAGCCTTTATACAATTAAAGAAAATGTTAGCCACTGCACCAGTGTTGGCCTCTCCACTATCAAAGGAGCCAATGTTGCTCTATATAGCCGCAACCAACTGGGTTGTAAGTGCAGTAATAGTGGTAGAGCGCGACGAAGAGGGTAATTTGGTGCAAAGGCCAGTGTATTATCTGAGCGAGGTATTGTCAGCATCGAAGCAAAATTATCCGCACTATCAGAAAGTGGCATATGGTGTGTATATGTCAGCAAAGAAGCTAAAACACTATTTTGAAGCTCCCATATCCGAGATAATGAGTAATAAGGATGCAAGTGGTAGGATTGCAAAATGGGCAATTGAACTAGCTCCCTATGCACCGCAATATGACAGAAGAGAAGCAATCAAGTCTCAGACTGTAGCCGACTTTTTTGTGGACTGGGCCGAGGTACAATACGAACCACCACTACCAGATCCGAACTACTGGAAGGTGCACTTTGATGGGTCAAAAACAAAAACCGGGTTAGGCGCCGGAGTTGTGCTTACCTTGCCAAAGAATGACCAGTTGAAGTATGTGCTATAGAACCGTTTCGCAGCGTCGAACAATGTCGCTGAATATGAAGCACTTCTACATGGGCTCAAAGTGGCAAAAGAAATTGGGATACGTCGGATCCAATGCTTTGGCGACTCGGATTTGGTAGTGCAGCAAGTGTCGGGGCTGTGGGAAGCTCTTGATCCAAACATGGCATTATACAGATTCCATGTGCAGAAAATATCTAGTTACTTTGAGGGATGCGAATTTCGCCATGTACCCCGGGTGGAGAATGAGGCTGCCAACATATTGTCGAAGCTCGGATCAACCCGACAAGCAATTCCACCGGGTGTAGCATTAGGGCACCTCAGAAAGCCATCTATTAGACCGTCCCCAGAAACCGACTCAATCTACATCCCGGAGGATCCGGAGTCCGGAGCTGTGCCCATGGACATTGACATGGGAGGTGGTGCGCGAGACCCGGGGACTGCCTCAGCAAGCCCGGGGACTGCCTCAGCAAACCCAAGGACTGCCTCGCAGGACCCATGGACTGCTCAGCATGATCCGGTTGAAGTTATGCCGGTGGATCAGATGGAAATTGATGAGGATGTGTTCCCTGTGCGAGCAATACCAGCTTGGGCACTGCCTATATTTTAATTCCTGAAAGATGGAACGTTACCCACTGAGGAGGTGCTATCCAGGCAAACTAAGAGGAGAGCAAAGGCATACACAATCATCAATTCCGAGTTATACAAAAGGAGTGTGACCAATGTCCTCCAGCGATGCGTTGACCCAGAAGAAGGGCTTGACATCCTCCGGGATATACATCAAGGGGAGTGCGGGCATCATGCCTCGTCCCGGGCCTTGGTGGCAAATGCTTTCCTACATGGATTCTACTGGCCAAGTGCCTTAGAACAAGCAGAAGACCTGGTGAGAAAATGCAATGGTTGTCAGAGGTATGCTACCAAGACACATATGCCAATGTTGGAACTCAAGACCATACCAATCACATGGCCATTTGCCGTATGGTGTTTGGATATGGTTGGCCCGTTCAAACCAGCAAGGGGGAATATGACTCACATTTTGGTCATGGTGGATAAGTTTACAAAATGGATCGAAGTGAAGCCAATAAGAAAATGTGATGGAGCTACGACCGTGACATTTCTCAAAGACATCATCTTGAGATACGGTTATCCTCACAGTATCATAACTGATAATGGCACAAATTTTGGTGAAGGAGCATTTGCGCGATTATGCCAGGATAAGAAGATCCGGCTGGACGTTGCCTTGGTAGCTCATCATGTATCGAACGGACAAGTGGAAAGATCCAACGGATTAGTACTGTCCGGGATAAAACACCGACTCATTGAGCCGCTGCAAACATCAGCAGGGTGCTGGATAGAAGAACTATCAGCGATACTGTGTAGTTTAAGAACAAATCCGAATCGATCAACATGCTATACGCCATTTTTTCTGGTATATGGGGCAGAAGCTGTATTACCAGCCGACATAGAGCATGATTCGCCTAGGGTCACCCAATACACAGAAGCCGAAGTGCAAGAAGCCCGGCAAAATGATGTTGATCTGTTGGAAGAAGCGAGAGAATTGGCATTGTCCAGATCCGCCATATATCAGCAAAATCTTTGACGCTATCATAGCAGGAAAGTAAACCCCCGAGTTTTCCGGGAAGGCGATCTGGTACTCCGGTTGGTAGAACGTACTGCTGGCATGCATAAGTTATCCCCCCCATGGGAAGGGCCATTCATTGTGAGCAAAGCATTGCACAATGATTCTTATTATCTTATCGATGCAAAGCCACAGGAAAAGAACAAGGCGGACAGGTCCGGCGAGGAATCTAAGCGTCCATGGAATGTAGCTCTACTTCGTCCTTTCTACACTTAGCAGAGAAGTGTATGTATCGGTATGTATGCCGGCAATGATACTTCGTCTTCTCATATGTCGGTATGTATGCCGGCAATGAGCCTATCAATGAAATGTTAGCACCTCGAGCAGTAACTCGGGGACTGCCTTAATAATATTTGTTGTCTTTTATAATTTATACGTCAGCTGGAGTAAGTTGTTCTACTTAACTCGGATTAGTAGTGTGTGAGCACCAAAAACCCAACTCTTCGACTTGTTGCTGTCGAACAAGAATTGGCTTCATGGCAAGCAAGAGAACAAGTTTGGAATTGCGTAGCATATGAAAAACGACGAAGGAACAGAACTTAATCGAGCCGACATTGGTTTTTCGAACTAACCTTGTGTTTACTTTCAAATTATTATGCTGAGTTATTTTGAGCTAAGCCTAAAAGTTTCCAAGTATTGTTAAGACAATTTTTGAAGTTTGGATTCGTAAGTCGTAAAACCGAATCAAAGGTAGAACCTGGCGAGCCAGAAGATTGGACGAACAAGAAAATGAAACTCGGGGACTACGCCCAAGTTAATCCAGCATAAAAACTTAGTAGCAAAATATCACATGTGTACTGGATACAATTCCACCCGGCATCCGGGGATCTGATAAACTTTAAAGTTTTTTCACTTAAGGAGCAGCAGGAGGAGGAAGTTCGGCGTCATCTGCGCTGTCTTCAATGTCCGACGCGTCGCCCTCCTCGTCCTCATCCGAGCCATCTTCAACGTTTTCAGCGTTTTCATCACCGGCGGCTTCCAGGAAGCTCGGTCCCTCAGTCCATTCATAAATGGGAGCATATTCGATGAAGCTATGGGCGCAAGCTTGGCGTCTAGCTACCCACTCCGGGTCACTGGTCCATTTGGATCTGGTGCGCATGCACGCTAAGAGGTTGAGGTCGATCTTCTCGTACCAGGTAAAATGCTGTGATGGAGAACGGTCTCATTGCGGCGTCCAGTGATTCCCTCCAAAGGTCAAGCTGTGTCTCGATTTCCATTAACTTTTTAGCAAGAACTGCGATCCCCTCTGAAGTGTCTTCCGCAGGCCAAAACATGTTGAAGATTCGGACTGCAACGTCAATGAGATCCTTGCTAGTTCTTGATGATTTCCAAGCGAGATGACAGGCTAACCAACAGGTCCTCCATGTCATAGGGAATCTCTTCACCATCAGGAGCAACGGGAGTACCCCTCTCTCGGTGGAAATTAGCAACAGCGGCGCTCGCAATGGCAGTGCCCTCTAGAAATTTTCCTAAAAACGAGACAACAGAAGCAGGTAAAGAAAAGACATGTGAAGTAACCCGGAGAAATATGCCGGATAAGGGAATAGAACTTACGTAAAATATGGCTGTGGATCCGGGTCAATTCCCTGGTATAGTCATCACGTCTTTTGCGGAGTTGCACAAGTTCAGTGTTTGCCAACTCAAGCTTGACGTCGGCCTCCTGGAGAAGTTCTCAGTCCTTGGCAATTTGGAGATTGAGGCGCTCGCGCTCTTCAGTATAGTCCTGGCCAGCCTTTTCAAGCTCGGATTGGTGCTCCGCTTTCAATTTCATCATCTCTGCTTTGAGCTCGGCGATCTCATCATCCTTGGTTCGGAGGAGGGCAAGCTCATCGTATTTCTTTTTGAGCTTGGCCTGATGCTGCCCTGCTTGTTTGAGAAAATGCAGCATCATATCAGGCACGGGCACACTATCTTCTAGCGATACTGAAATAGTTTGTTAACCCGGCAAAGCTGAGGTATGAATGTTTGCCGAGCCAAGGAGAAAAGGAGATAGAAAGCAGAGCAAGGTCGCACAGAAGTAACTTACCCTTGATCTGGTCAAGCTTCTTCCTCATTATGGTATTCTTAGCTTCCACCCCAGCTGCGAAAACTGAATGATGGGTTAGTTCAGCAGAAAAGGATGAAGGAAAACAGAAAAATGTGAAGAAGAGAACTTACCCCTTTTCTCGTGCTCAGCGAGATGTGCATTATGCTTTGCAAGCAACATTTTGTGAGGGTCCAGGAGATGTTGAAACTCAGCGCTTCGGCAGTTGGTGGTCACCTGAAAAGAGTACAAAAATATAGCTTAAGCCTTGTGCATATTCGAAGTGTACAAAATCCGGGCCAAGTGGAACTTAACCCGGCTCTAGGTGTGTGCATATTCGAAGTGTACAAGATCCGGGCCAAGTGGAACTTAACCCGGCTCTAGGTGTGTGCATATTCGAAGTGTACAAGATCCGGACCAAGTGGAACTTAACCCGGCTCTAGGTGTGTGCATATTCGAAGTGTAGAAGATCCGGGCCAAGTGGAACTTAACACGGCTCTAGGTGTGTGCATATTCGAAGTGTACATGATCTGGCTCAAGTGGAACTTAACCTGGCTCTAGGTGTGTGCATATTCGAAGTGTACAAGATCCGGGCCAAGTGGAACTTAACCCGGCTCTAGGTGTGTGCATATTCGAAGTGTACAAGATCTGGGCCAAGTGGAACTTAACTCGGCTCTAGGTGTGTGCATATTCGAAGTGTACAAGATCCGGGTCAAGTGGAACTTAACCCGGCTCTAGGTGTGTGCATATTTGAAATTATCAAGGAGATACGTTAGTTTTCTAAGGAGCATCCGGCCATATATCAGCAAAATCTCTAACGCTATCATAGCAGGAAAGTAAGCCCCCGAGTTTTCCGGGAAGGCGATCTAGTACTCCGGTTGGTACAACGTACTGCTGGCATGCATAAGTTATCCCCCCATGGGAAGGGCTATTCATTGTGAGCAAAGCATTGCACAATGATTCTTATTATCTTATCGATGCAAAGCCACAGGAAAAGAACAACGCGGACAGGTCCGGCGAGGAATCTAAGCGTCCATGGAATGTAGCTCTACTTCGTGCTTTCTACACTTACAGAGAAGTGTATGTATCCGAGTCTTCTCATATGTCGATATGTATGCCGGCAATGAGCCTATCAATGAAATGTTGGCACCTCGAGCAGTAACTCGGGGACTGCCTTAATAATATTTGTTGTCTTTTATTATTTATATGTCAGCTGGAGTAAGTTGTTCTACTTAACTCGGATTAGTAGTGTGTGAGCACCAAAAACCCAACTCTTCGACTTGCTGTTGTCCAACAAGAATTGGCTTCATGGCAAGCAAGAGAACAAGTTTGGAATTGTGTAGCACATGAAAAACAACGAAGAAAAAGAACTTAATCGAGCTGACATTGGTTTTTCGAACTATACTTGTGTTTACTTTCAAATTATTACGCTGAGTTATTTTGAGCTAAGCCTAAAAGTTTCCAAGTATTGTTAAGACAATTTTTGAAACTCGGATTCGTAAGTTGTAAAACCGAATCAAGGTAGACACGAGCCAATCCAGAAGATTGGACGAACACGAAAATGAAACTCGGGGACTACACCCAAGTTAATCTAGCATAAAAACTTAGTAGCAAAATATCACATGTGTACTGGATACAATTCCACCCGGCATACCGGGTATCTGATAAACTTTAAAGTTTTTTCACTTAAGGAGCAGCAGGAGGAGGAAGTTAGGCGTCATATTCGCTGTCTTCAATGTCCGACGCGTCGCCCTCCTCGTCCTCATCCGAGCCATCTTCAACGTTTTCAGCATTTTCGTCACCGGCGGCTTCCAGGAAGCTCGGTCCCTCAGTCCATTCATGAATGGGAGCATATTCGATGAAGCTATGGGCGCAAGCCTGGCGTCGAGCTACCCACTCCGGGTCACTGGTCCATTTGGATCTGGTGCGCATGCGCACTAAGAGGTTGAGGTCGATCTTCTCGTACCAGGTAAGTACGTAGTGGAGAACGGTCTCAGCTGCAGCGCGTCCAGCGGATTCCCTCCAAAGGTCAAGCCGTGTCTCGATTTCCATTAAGTTTTTAGCAAGAACGGCGGTCCCCTCCGGAGTGTCTTCCGCATGCCAAAACATGTTGAAGATTCGGACTGCAACGTCAAGGAGATCCTTGCTAGTTCTTGATGATTTCCAAGCGAGATGACAGGCTAACCAACAGGTCCTCCATGTCATAGGGAATCTCTTCACCATCAGGAGCAACGGGAGTACCCCTCTCTCGGTGGAAATTAGCAACAGCGGCGCTCGCAATGGCAGTGCTCTCTAGAAATTTGCCTAAAAACGAGACAACAGAAGCAGGTAAAGAAAAGACATGTGAAGTAACCCAGACAAATATGCCGGATAAGGGAAAGGAACTTACGTAAAATATGGCTGTGGATCCGGGTCAATTCCCTGGTATAGTCATCACGTCTTTTGCGGAGTTGCACAAGTTCAGTGTTTGCCGACTCAAGCTTGATGTCGGCCTCCTGGAGAAGTTCTCGGTCCTTGGCAATTTGGAGATTGAGGCGCTCGCGCTCTTCAGTATAGTTCTGGCCAGCCTTTTCAAGCTCGGATTGGTGCTCCGCTTTCAATTTCATCATCTCTGCTTTGAGCTCGGCGATCTCATGATCCTTAGTTCGGAGGAGGGCAAGCTCATCGTCTTTCTTTTTGAGCTTGGCCTGATGCTGCCCTGCTTGTTCGAGAAAATGCAGCATCATATCAGGCACGGGCACACTATCTTCCAGCGATACTGAAATAGTTTATTAACCCGGCAAAGCCGAGGTATGAATGTTTGCCGAGCCAAGGAGAAAAGGAGATAGAAAGCAGAGCAAGGTCGCACAGAAGTAACTTACCCTTGATCTGGTCAAGCTTCTTCCTCATTATGGTATTCTTAGCTTCCACTCCAGCTGCGAAAACTGAATGATGGGTTAGTTCAGCAGAAAAGGATGAAGGAAAACAGAAAAATGTGAAGAAGAGAACTTACCCATTTTCTCGTGCTCAGCGAGATGTGCATTATGCTTTGCGAGCAACATTTTGTGAGGGTCCAAGAGACATTGAAACTCAGCGCTTTGGCAGTTGGTGGTCACCTGAAAAGAGTACAAAAATATAGCTTAAGCCTTGTGCATATTCGAAGTGTACAAAATCCGGGCCAAGTGGAACTTAACCCGGCTCTAGGTGTGTGCATATTCGAAGTGTACAATATTCGGTCCTAGTGGAACTTAACCCGGCTCTAGGTGTGTGCATATTCGAAGTGTACAAGATCCGGGCCAAGTGGAACTTAACCCGGCTCTAGGTGTGTGCATATTCGAAGTGTAGAAGATCCGGGCCAAGTGGAACTTAACACGGCTCTAGGTGTGTGCATATTCGAAGTGTACATGATCTGGGCCAAGTGGAACTTAACCTGGCTCTAGGTGTGTGCATATTCGAAGTGTACAAGATCCGGGCCAAGTGGAACTTAACCCGTCTCTAGGTGTATGCATATTCGAAGTGTACAAGATCTGGGCCAAGTGGAACTTAACTCGGCTCTAGGTGTGTGCATATTCGAAGTGTACAAGATCCGGGTCAAGTGGAAGTTAACCCGGCTCTAGGTGTGTGCATATTTGAAATTATCAAGGAGCTACGTTAGTTTTCTAAGGAGCATCCGGCCATATATCAGCAAAATCTCTAACGCTATCATAGCAGGAAAGTAAGCCCCCGAGTTTTCCGGGAAGGCGATCTAGTACTCCGGTTGGTACAACGTACTGCTGGCATGCATAAGTTATCCCCCCATGGGAAGGGCTATTCATTGTGAGCAAAACATTGCACAATGATTCTTATTATCTTATCGATGCAAAGCCACAGGAAAAGAACAACGCGGACAGGTCCGGCGAGGAATCTAAGCGTCCATGGAATGTAGCTCTACTTCGTGCTTTCTACACTTACAGAGAAGTGTATGTATCCGAGTCTTCTCATATGTCGGTATGTATGCCGGCAATGAGCCTATCAATGAAATGTTGGCACCTCGAGCAGTAACTCGGGGACTGCCTTAATAATATTTGTTGTCTTTTATTATTTATATGTCAGCTGGAGTAAGTTGTTCTACTTAACTCGGATTAGTAGTGTATGAGCACCAAAAACCCAACTCTTCGACTTGCTGTTGTCCAACAAGAATTGGCTTCATGGCAAGCAAGAGAACAAGTTTGGAATTGTGTAGCACATGAAAAACAACGAAGAAAAAGAACTTAATCGAGCTGACATTGGTTTTTCGAACTATACTTGTGTTTACTTTCAAATTATTACGCTGAGTTATTTTGAGCTAAGCCTAAAAGTTTCCAAGTATTGTTAAGACAATTTTTGAAACTCGGATTCGTAAGTCGTAAAACCGAATCAAGGTAGACACGAGCCAATCCAGAAGATTGGACGAACACGAAAATGAAACTCGGGGACTACACCCAAGTTAATCTAGCATAAAAACTTAGTAGCAAAATATCACATGTGTACTGGATACAATTCCACCCGGCATACCGGGTATCTGATAAACTTTAAAGTTTTTTCACTTAAGGAGCAGCAGGAGGAGGAAGTTAGGCGTCATATTCGCTGTCTTCAATGTCCGACGCGTCGCCCTCCTCGTCCTCATCCGAGCCATCTTCAACGTTTTCAGCATTTTCGTCACCGGCGGCTTCCAGGAAGCTCGGTCCCTCAGTCCATTCATGAATGGGAGCATATTCGATGAAGCTATGGGCGCAAGCCTGGCGTCGAGCTACCCACTCCGGGTCACTGGTCCATTTGGATCTGGTGCGCATGCGCACTAAGAGGTTGAGGTCGATCTTCTCGTACCAGGTAAGTACGTAGTGGAGAACGGTCTCAGCTGCAGCGCGTCCAGCGGATTCCCTCCAAAGGTCAAGCCGTGTCTCGATTTCCATTAATTTTTTAGCAAGAACTGCGGTCCCCTCCGGAGTGTCTTCCGCATGCCAAAACATGTTGAAGATTCGGACTGCAACGTCAAGGAGATCCTTGCTAGTTCTTGATGATTTCCAAGGGAGATGACAGGCTAACCAACAGGTCCTCCATGTCATAGGGAATCTCTTCACCATCAGGAGCAACGGGAGTACCCCTCTCTCGGTGGAAATTAGCAACAGCGGCGCTCGCAATAGCAGTGCCCTCTAGAAATTTGCCTAAAAACGAGACAACAGAAGCAGGTAAAGAAAAGACATGTGAAGTAACCCGGACAAATATGCTGGATAAGGGAAAGGAACTTACGTAAAATATGGCTGTGGATCCGGGTCAATTCCCTGGTATAGTCATCACGTCTTTTGCGGAGTTGCAAAAGTTCAGTGTTTGCCGACTCAAGCTTGATGTCGGCCTCCTGGAGAAGTTCTCGGTCCTTGGCAATTTGGAGATTGAGGCGCTCACGCTCTTCAGTATAGTCCTGGCCAGCCTTTTCAAGCTCGGATTGGTGCTCCGCTTTCAATTTCATCATCTCTGCTTTGAGCTCGGCGATCTCATCATCCTTGGTTCGGAGGAGGGCAAGCTCATCGTCTTTCTTTTTGAGCTTGGCCTGATGCTTCCCTGCTTGTTCGAGAAAATGCAGCATCATATCAGGCACGGGCACACTATCTTCCAGCGATACTGAAATAGTTTGTTAACCCGGCAAAGCCGAGGTATGAATGTTTGCCGAGCCAAGGAGAAAAGGAGATAGAAAGCAGAGCAAGGTCGCACAGAAGTAACTTACCCTTGATCTGGTCAAGCTTCTTCCTCATTATGGTATTCTTAGCTTCCACCCCAGCTGCGAAAACTGAATGACGGGTTAGTTCAGCAGAAAAGGATGAAGGAAAACAGAAAAATGTGAAGAAGAGAACTTACCCCTTTTCTCGTGCTCAGCGAGATGTGCATTATGCTTTGCGAGCAACATTTTGTGAGGGTCCAAGAGACGTTGAAACTCAGCGCTTCGGCAGTTGGTGGTCACCTGAAAAGAGTACAAAAATATAGCTTAAGCCTTGTGCATATTCGAAGTGTACAAAATCCGGGCCAAGTGGAACTTAACCCGGCTCTAGGTGTGTGCATATTCGAAGTGTACAATATCCGGGCCTAGTGGAACTTAACCCGGCTCTAGGTGTGTGCATATTCGAAGTGTACAAGATCCGGGCCAAGTGGAACTTAACCCGGATCTAGGTGTGTGCATATTCGAAGTGTAGAAGATCCGGGCCAAGTGGAACTTAACGCGGCTCTAGGTGTGTGCATATTCGAAGTGTACATGATCTGGGCCAAGTGGAACTTAACCTGGCTCTAGGTGTGTGCATATTCGAAGTGTACAAGATCCGGGCCAAGTGGAACTTAACCCGGCTCTAGGTGTATGCATATTCGAAGTGTACAAGATCTAGGCCAAGTGGAACTTAACTCGGCTCTAGGTGTGTGCATATTCGAAGTGTACAAGATCCGGGTCAAGTGGAAGTTATCTCGGCTCTAGGTGTGTGCATATTTGAAATTATCAAGGAGCTACGTTAGTTTTCTAAGGAGCATCCGGCCATATATCAGCAAAATCTCTAACGCTATCATAGCAGGAAAGTAAGCCCCCGAGTTTTCCGGGAAGGCGATCTAGTACTTCGGTTGGTACAACGTACTGCTGGCATGCATAAGTTATCCCCCCATGGGAAGGGCCATTCATTGTGAGCAAAGCATTGCACAATGATTCTTATTATCCTGTCGATGCAAAGCCACAGGAAAAGAACAACGCGGATAGGTCCGGCGAGGAATCTAAGCGTCCATGGAATGTAGCTCTACTTCGTGCTTTCTACACTTACGGATAAGTGTATGTATCCGAGTCTTCTCATATGTCGGTATGTATGCCGGCAATGAGCCTATCAATGAAATGTTGGCACCTCAAGCAGTAACTCGGGGACTACCTTAATAATATTTGTTGTCTTTTATTATTTATATGTCAGCTAGAGTAAGTTGTTCTACTTAACTCGGATTAGTAGTGTGTGAGCACCAAAAACCCAACTCTTCGACTTGCTGTTATCCAACAAGAATTGGCTTCATGGCAAGCAAGAGAACAAGTTTGGAATTGTGTAGCACATGAAAAACAACGAAGGAAAAGAACTTAATCGAGCTGACATTGGTTTTTTGAACTAACCTTGTGTTTACTTTCAAATTCTTACGCTGAGTTATTTTGAGCTAAGCCTAAAAGTTTCCAAGTATTGTTAAGACAATTTTTGAAACTCGGATTCGTAAGTCGTAAAACCGAATCAAGGTAGACACGAGCCAATCCAGAAGATTGGACGAACACGAAAATGAAACTCGGGGACTACACCCAAGTTAATCTAGCATAAAAACTTAGTAGCAAAATATCACATGTGTACTGGATACAATTCCACCCGGCATACCGGGTATCTGATAAACTTTAAAGTTTTTTCACTTAAGGAGCAGCAGCAGGAGGAAGTTCGGCGTCATATTCGCTGTCTTCAATGTCCGACGTGTCGCCTTCCTCGTCCTCATCCGAGCCATCTTCAACGTTTTCAGCATTTTCGACACCGGCGGCTTCCAGGAAGCTCGGTCCCTCAGTTCCATTCATGAATGGGAGCATATTCGATGAAGCTATGGGCGCAAGCCTGGCGTCGAGCTACCCACTCCGGGTCACTGGTCCATTTGGATCCGGTGCGCATGCGCGCTAAGAGGTTGAGGTCGATCTTCTCGTACCACGTAAGTACGTAGTGGAGAATGGTCGCAGCTGCGGCGCATCCAGCGGATTCCCTCCAAAGGTCGAGCTGTGTCTCGATTTCCATCAACTTTTCAGCAAGAACTGCGGTCCCCTCCAGAGTGTCTTCCGCAGGCCAAAACGTGTTGAAGATTCGGACTGCAACGTCAAGGAGATCCTTGCCATAGTTCTTGATGATTTCCAGCGAGATGACAAGTGACCAACAGGTCCTCCATGTCATAGGAAATCTCTTCACCATTAGAACAGCAGAGTACCCTCTCGGTGGAAATTAGCAATGGCGCTTCATGATGGCAGTGCCCTCTAGAAATTTGCCTAAAAACAAGACAAGAGAAGCAGGTAAAGAAAAGACATGTGATGTAACCCGGAGAAATATGCCGGATAAGGGAAAGGAACTTACGTAAAATATGGTTGTGGATCCGGGTCAATTCCCTGGTATAGTCATCACGTCTTTTGCGGAGTTGCACAAGTTCAGTGTTCGCCGACTCAAGCTTGACGTCGGCCTCCTGGAGACGTTCTCGGTCCTTGGCAATTTGGAGATTGAGGCGCTCGCGCTCTTCAGTATAGTCCTGGCCAGCCTTTTCAAGCTCGGATTGGTGCTCCGCTTTCAATTTCTTCATCTCTGCTTTGAGCTTGGCGATCTCATCATCCTTGGTTCGGAGGAGGGCAAGCTCATCGTCTTTCTTTTTGAGCTTGGCCTGATGCTGCCCTGCTTGTTCGAGAAAATGCAGCATCATATCAGGCACGGGCACACTATCTTCCAGCGATACTGAAATAGTTTGTTAACCCGTAAAAGCCGAGGTATGAATGTTTGCCGAGCCAAGGAGAAAAGGAGATAAAAAGCAGAGCAAGGTCAAACAAAAGTAACTTACCCTTGATCTGGTCAAGCTTCTTCCTCGTTATGGTATTCTCAGCTTCCACCCCAGCTGCGAAAACCGAATGATGGTTTAGTTCAGCAAAAAAGGATGAAGGAAAAAAGAAAAATGTGAAGAAGAGAACTTACCCCTTTTCTCGTGCTCAGCAAGATGTGCATTATGCTTTGCGATCAACATTTTGTGAGTGTCCAGGAGACGCTGAAACTCAGCGCTTCGGCAATTGGTGGTCACCTGAAAAGAGTACAAAAATATAGCTTAAGCCTTGTGCATATTCGAAGTGTACAAAATCCGGGCCAAGTGGAACTTAACCCGGCTCTAGGTGTGTGCATATTCAAAGTGTACAGGATTTGGGCCAAGTGGAACTTAACCCGGCTCTAGGTGTGTGCATATTCGAAGTGTACAAGATCCGGGCCAAGTGGAACTTAACCCGGCTGTATGTGTGTGCATATTCGAAGTGTACAAGATCCGGGCCAAGTGGAACTTAACCCGGCTCTAGGTGTGTGCATATTCGAAGTGTACAAGATCCGGGCCAAGTGGAACTTAACCCGACTCTAGGTGTGTGCATATTCGAAGTGTACAAGATCTGGGCCAAGTGGAACTTAACCCGGCTCTAGGTGTGTGCATATTCGAAGTGTACAAGATCCAGGCCAAGTGGAACTTAACCCGGCTCTAGGTGTGTGCATATTCGAAGTGTACAAGATCTGGGCCAAGTGGAACTTAACCCGGCTCTAGGTGTGTGCATATTCGAAGTGTACTAGATCTGGGTCAAGTGGAACTTAACCCGGCTCTAGGTGTGTGCATATTCGAAGTGTACAAGATCTGGGCCAAGTGGAACTTAACTCGGCTCTAGGTGTGTGCATATTCGAAGTGTACTAGATCTGGGTCAAGTGGAACTTAACCCGGCTCTAGGTGTGTGCATATTTGAAATTATCAAGGAGCTACGTTAGTTTTCTAAGGAACTTAACCCGGCTCTAGGTGTGTGCATATTTGAAATTATTCATTTGAGCGGAAAAATCGGCGGGACCGAACTTCTCCGAGAGATCGTCGTTGTAGACGAACTCCGCCTTGTTCCAGTTGTTCATGAACTCGATCAAGGTCGGAGGATATCGTTCGCCGCTGAGCATGTGGGGCGCCACCAAGCCCTTGGCATGTGCTTCCCTTTTCTCAACCTGAGCAAGGGTCGGGCTGGTGTGCAAAACAAGTTGCTGCGCATCTGCTGGCTCGGCAGGGGCGTCCTTCGGTGCTGGAGGCTTCTTGGAAAGCATGGACGCGAGAGTGCGCTGTCTAGCCTCGACGGACGCTGCCCTGGTGGCGTCAGGGGCCTTTTTGCCTTTGGGCTGCTTAGAGGAGGAAGTGGTTGCAGCAGATTTATCCTTAGGAGCTGCCTGGGTGCTTTCTCGCCGAGACTGAGAAGACTCGGACGAGGGGGAGGGGCTTGGCGTCGCTGCCGTTTCTCTTAGTGCTGCTGCTGGTGGTGCTGGAGTTAGTGCTGGTGCTGGTGCTGGAGTTGTTTTCTTCTTCGGAGGAGGTGCTGAAGTAGACTCGGTAGTAGTTGGTTGCGGCGGAGCCGAAGTGGTGGATGCCGCTGCCTCGGTTGGGCCAGTATCCCCCGCTCCAAGCTTGCCCCCCTCTTGACGAGGTGGAGTGGAACCCGGAGCAGCCGCTGAACCCTCCGAAATTGGGCTCAGCGGGCGTGAATCTTCGCCACGAGGGGGAGAAGGGCTGAGTCGGAGCAGCGAAGCGATGCTAGATCCACTCTGGGGACCTCCACTGTGGCCCTGCCGAATCATATAGTGTCGATGAGAAACTATAATAATGCAAGAACAAGTAAATGGCAGAGGGAAAAAGAGACTTACGCATCCGAGGTGAGGGGCTCCTTGGGCTTCCGAGCCCTTCGTGTTGGGGCCTTGGTCGTAGTCTTGGAGGCAGTCTTGTCTCCGGACTTCTTTCGCCTTTTGGCTGGCTGAGAAGGTCCGGAGGATGAAGTGGATGCGGCTTCCCTTTTCTTCTTTGACGCAACCGAAACAGGATGACCCATGACAAGGGGAGGGTCCTTATGGATCTGCCCACCGGGGTTAGCTGATGCCGGAAAAGCATAAGAAAGTGGGACAGTGTCAAATGCTTCCATCACCTCATCATCCGAGTCATCTTCATCGTCGGGCGAATCTCTAATGGAAGAGAGTTTACCGGTGGGTCGCTTGGTCGCGTCAGCCATTGGGAGGAACATCTCCTGATCCGGTTCTTCATTGTTCGAGGTCTCCCGGTCAGGCGCACATTTGAGAGTGGGATCGGTGCCATCCTCGATAGTTTGCTGAAGGAATTGCTAAAGGAGAGAAAAGACGAAAGAGTTAAAAATACAACATTGACCGACATAAGATTTAATTCGAAGAAAGTTTGTAGCACAAAGCTTACCACGGGAGGAATCCTATCCCGGCAATAGTGCTCAATTCCCCACATCCACTCAGAGGGGAAGTCCTTGTGGGTGGTGAAGAGGGCCTTGACCCGGCGATAGATCTCTGTGTTGCTCAACTCGAAAGACAAGGTCCGGTTGGGGTCGCGACCCCAGCTCATATGGCACACTTTGTGAGTGTGTTTCTGGAGGGGGAGATCCGGTTGCGGACGAATGTGATCATGGCATCCTCGTTGCGCAACCCGAGCTCCTTCAGCTCCGCGAACCTTTTGTTGACCTGGTTGGCCACGACTGTGGGCTTCTTGGGGACAACATCCCACACCTCCGGGTTAGGAGGACCCGAAGCATAGGGGCGAAGCCGGATCAGGTCTTCGGTGCCTTCATTCCGAACATAAAAGAAAGTCCGGGCCCATCCCTTGCAGGAGTCTAGCCCGGTAACCCGGGGAAAGACGAATAACCTCCGGGGAGAAATGGATGCAGCGCCAAACTGCATAAGCTTTTTTGTTCCTCCGGATCAAGCTGGATGTTCGGAATTACGTTCCGACGAAGGCCAAAGAACTGGATCCATAGCTCCTTTGTGGGCTATAATCCGGCATAGCCTTCGATCGTGGAGGCGAAAGCAGAGAGAGATGTGATGGCATCGGCAGGAAGGTGGTGCGGCTGGAGTTCGTAGGTGTTCAACCAGTTTTGGAAAAAATCGCTAACTGGTATACCGAATCCCCGCTGGAAATGCAACAGGAACACCACATACTCACCCGGATTGGGTGAGGGGGCAAGTTCGGCGGATGCGAGGCGTGTGGTGACGCCTGCGGGGATGCGCCTGGTGTGGTAGAGACAGTCGAGGTCATCATGGCAGACCCAGGATCCAGCCCACGCACCGCGGTCCGCTGTCGTGGCGTCTTCCTCCATCTCCTGCTCGGCGACGACGAGCTCTTCTTCTGTCATATCGAGTTCGTTGCCCTCACTGGCACTAGCGGCGGTGGGGGGCAGCGGCCTAGACTGACAGCGACCCGTGGCGGAGGAGGTGCGCAGCAGCGGCGGCGACGCAGATGCGTGTGGAAGTAGTGCGGAAGTGGCGCAGCTACTCAGACGCAGTGGCGGCAGCACTGTCACGGGAGAAGACGAAGAAGAAGAACTAGAGGCAGAGGGGCGCTGAAGTGGGAAAAGACCCAAGGGGTATGCCTCTCCCCTATTCAACCACTCCCTCTAGGGGGAAGTGGGATCGTGTTATGCGGATATGCCACACGGTGTTGCCGTGTACAAACCAGATGGACCAATTAGCGAAGAGCCACACGGAGGACCATAGGGTGTAGCAGATCCCATGACACGACGCATTGATGCAGTTAACGAGGAGGCAGGCCAGACGTGACGTGCGCTACAGTGATAACTGACAATTACTGCGGCAGTTACTGTGGCTGGCCCTTAAAATGAGGCAACCTAATGATTAGCCTCCACGTGGAGAAGCGTACGAGAGAAGGAAAGATGACCCGGATGATATTGTGGTAACCCGGCCAGCAAGTGAAAACTTGGAATGTGCCAAGGGAAAGTAAACCCATGAGATCCGAGATAAGAGGTAACTCGGAGAAGGAGCACAAAGCTCAGTGAAATTGAACCTACTGTGGCCTTAGCGGCTAAGTCAACTAAGACCGCACCAGCTTCGGGGACTAATGTTGGGGGGATACCCCCGGGTAGGGTCACGCCGGGGTATAAAGGCCGAGTTAGCCGAGGTACGACAAGGTCAAAGAAAATGTTGGCCGAGTTACCTCAAGGCAGGCCGAATCTCGGGGTAACCTGGACCAGGGGATGTCCACCTAACTGAGTCTCATCCGACTTAAACCGTAAGTCGGATAGATGAATCTAACTTGTATGCAGGAATAGGTGTGGCCGGATCAACTACGATCCGGGTCATAGCAAGCTTCTAGGAGAAGGAAGGTATCTCGCTGGTCAAAAGTAACTTGATGCATGCATGAGCATGACAGGGCAGGAGCACGAAGGCGAGGAAAGGTGACGGCGTGGCCGACAAAGGTGGCAGACGCTGATGTCGGTATGCAGAGGCTCACGTAGCCTCTGCATGGATGACATGGGGGAAAAGCGACCTGGTCGGCTTACTATTTTGGGAGGAGGCATATTCCCAGGAATATGCCTCCACGTATGCCCTAAGTGGAGACCTAGCCACCCCTATATAAGGAGGGCTAGGGCCTCTGTAGAAAGGGTTGAGTTTTTACGAGGTTGGTCTAGGAAGGGTTGATCTCTATTTGCTAGATTTTACTTGGTTCCTGAGGGCTAGCTAGCGGTGAGAGTAAGAGAGTTCCTTCTTCCTCCTCTCTCCAATACAGCTCGAGGAGCACTTGTAACCTTGGAAGTGAATCGAATACAAAACTTCTGCATGTAGATTCACCACACTATCCCTCCCTGGATTCCCCTAGTGCAATTAGTCCCCACCTTTAGCCTATCCATGGCATCTACCGTGACACCACCACGACAGAAAGAACAATTGTTCAATGTGTTGGATGCCATACACATATCATCAAAAACAAAGATCATGGGCATTGGAGTATCACAAGCGGAAGCAAAAACAACATGTTTGCAAACAAACCATATGAAAGAGCAAGTGGTCCTTATGTTTGTTGCAACAACTATTCGAGAGACTTGGAAGCTCTCATGATAATACATGCTCATAATGGCATTACGGTTGCACAAAAAACATCGAAAAGAGAAATTTTTCAACATTTTAGTTGCAACACACAAAGCATCAATATCCAATAGCAACGAGACATGATTGTCACAAGGTTGAAGAATGCCATGAACATGCTTGCAAGCAAACCATAGGAAAGAGCAATTTTTCAACATGAAAGATGCAAAGCATGCAAAAGGTATCAGAGCTGGGTTCGATCTTGAACTCACTTGGGGGATGCTCTCTAGGGCTCTTTTTGTCAAAGGAAGAACGTGTGTGCATGGTATAGAAACACATCATCCATCATGACATATCTCTTCTTGTGCACATCACCATTAGTGTCATTCAAGTGTAACATAGGTGCATGGTGAGTATGCAAGTGGGGAACATGCTTAGCATGGAATTTACCAAAATCTCCAAAATTTGAGAAAGCTATGGGGGACATCTCAATATAAACCATATTAGAATCATTGTTAAAACAAGTGAAAGAGAAATTATTCAACTTATTGCAAGCAACAGGAGAGATTGTAAAACATCCATGATAAATCATGGTTCGAGGGGTACCATTGGTAACATCATCGCAAGCAAAACATTGGAAAGAGCAATTGTTCAACAAAGTGCAAGCAATGATATCATCAACATAACGTTTAGAGCATGGCATGTCTATGGCAACATCATCACAATCAAATAATTTCACATGCTCAACATTATGCAAAGACAAAGTATCACATGGAAATACCAATGAGTCATATGTGATATCACAACATCATCCATATCATGCAAGTCATCACAAATCATCATGTCCACTAGTGGGATCATGGCATCATCAACACCCTTATTTTTACCTTGTTCATACCTCTCATATGAAGTGGGTGTTGTGGCATCATTGGCCTCCATGTGGGCGACTTCTTCTTCTTGTATGGGGATGGCATCATGTCCATCCACCATGTACATCTTCTTGGTTGGAGGCATCATCATCTCCAAGCTTGGCGCTTTTTCATCCATGGAACCTAACACATCATGAGAAAACACACTAGAGGTAGAGGGTAAGTCGTTAGAAATCAAAGTGGTCTCACATGACCTATCAACTACCACTCTCAACTCACTAGGTGTATCACTCATGCCCTCCAAGTGGAAGCACTCAATCTCACGTATGATGGAGTCGCTCATCTCACTCTTGCTTTCACTCAGGTGGGCTAAGTGGCTCTCATACTCACATGGTATTGGTACCACATCAACACTCAAGCATATGGGGGTAGGCTCGGTTCTCTCAACTCCATGCGCCTCCTTTGGTGAAGGGAAATTCCCATGCTCACCAATCTTGACCTTGTCGTTGGCATCTTGCACCTTGGCTTGTGTAGTCCTCTTGACGTACTCGTCCAACTTGGCGAAGTAGAGGTCTTCGTCTTCCTCATGCATGAAGTTGCATGTGTCATCTAGGATGTCAAGTTTTGGCATTGAAGCTTGATGGCGTGGAGTAGAGCTTTCTCTTGGTGCCATTTTGGTGGGGGCACGAGTAGTTGAAGGTTCCTTATGATGGTGTCAACGGAGGTCATTGGCATGCCTTGCCAAAGGTTGATGTAGATGGCGCACTTCGTCATCCATATGACGCTCGCGACGATGCTCCTTTTCCTTGGCACTCTTCTTGGTGAGGCGTTATAATGAACGCAAAGCATCATTAGTCTTGGCCATCATGCTCATGGTTTTGGTGAAGTTGTTTTCCATGTTGCGCTTGAAGTTGTCCATTTGATGGTGGACCTTGGTGCTCTCGAGGTGGAGGTTCCGTCTTGGTCGACGCGACTTGAGGAGCTTGTCATTGTCGTTCTTGAAGTCGTCCATGCTTGGGGAGTTATTGTTGTTGTAGAAATCCATATCACCCAAGCATGTGGAGCCATCGTCGGTGTAGTGCTCCATCATGTCATCCATGCTTGTGGAGGCGTAGGCATGGTGGATCATCGTGGATTCTTCATAGATATCATCCTTGGTTCCAGAATTCCTAGACATGATTCACAATACCAAGTGGTGTATATGGAAGTGGTAGGGGTTAGGGATGCAATGTCAAACCTTACTTTACCTTGGAAGATAGTATCGTGCAAGTGGCAACACCTGAGAGCAATCAAAACCAAGCAAAGTGAAGTTCACGTGGAACACCAAAACCAACTAATCACTAAAACACACACACACAAATCTTATGGTGGATGGGTATGGAAGGTGGCATGTCAAGAACCAATCCGGAATCAAGATGTTGTAATGGCAAGTAAAGAACCATGATGATCACAAAGCAAAACAAGCCAATGCACAAGACAGGAATTATGTACAAGGAAACACACACCGTGGGATAAATGGGACTTGTGCGACGGAGAAATTGAGCTAAGAACCAATGATCACCTATTGAAGACTATAAGCTCGTGTCGCACAAGTGCAAGGAGAGACACTAGTTCGATTGCAATAAATTGGTGGGCTACAAGATATGCACAATAAGTACCACCTATTTGATGTTCATCGATTTCTCTTGCGCTTCCTATTCTATGAGGCACTTGTTTCTTTCTTTCTTTTTCTTTTTCTTCTTTTTCTTTTTTCTATTTTTTTTTGCACTTTCCTTTTTCTTTTTCACTTGCCCCCCTTGTGCCAACAACTATACAAGATAACATTATGAGATAGCGGGCTCACAACTTTTGCTTGGAATTCTACAAGGTATCAAATGTTCATAGCCCAAGCAATCATAGGAGGATTAGTCCCAATAGGTGTTTGTTGAATTCAAAGATAGTGTAGCTCACAAAGGAATGCAAGTGGGCAGAAGTCACGGAATGTTTATACCTTTCTTCACCAATCTTCACCCTTTATTGGTGAATTACGCCTTGCTCATGCAATTTGTATGGAGTAGATAGCATGAACCACAGAGATTATGATGTAGAGCTCTTTATCCTCTTCAAAACGAGCTAAAGAGCACCAAAATTCGAGTTCGTATGCAAAAGTTATGCCCAAAACGGTGAAACAGATTTGCTGTCAGCAGTGGGGGGCAGAGACTTTCCTAGAAACTCCGGTCTGGACCGGAATCTCTGGTCTGGGGCCCGGAATCTCTGGTCTGGGCCGGAGTCTCCGGTCCGAAGGCCGGAATCTCCGGTCCGGAGGTTCCAGGACATGCAGAACTCGTCCAGGATGCGATTTTGGCGGAAAAACTCGAACCAAAACACCAAATTGGAGTGGAAAATCAAGGAATTAGGCCATGGGAACGCAGGGGAAGGTAGATCAACAAGTTTAGCAAGTAATCCACAGATCAAAACCTACCAAAACACAATCTAATCACAGATCGATCCAAAACACGAATTGGGGCTGTTTTTGGTGGAATTTTCGAATTTATGGGGGAAAAGACCAAATCGATGAGGAATCCATGGCAACCAAAAGCTGCTGAGACCAGATGTTATGGGGTAACCCCGTGGGTGGCCTGATCTTCACGGATCTCGTGCTCAAATCAATGGGAAAGCGAGGGGAAAGGGAGAAGGTAGCGGAAGCGGACGCACACCTCACGAAGAACACGATGAACACACGCAAAACACACACGATACAAGGCTGATTGCTCTCACTGGTGGCCACCGGTCTGATAGAATCCTCACAAGGAAAGATCGGTCAACGTGCTCCCTCGATCCCATGCAGAGAGGGAAGAACACCTTGGAGAGGGTCTTGACGTCTTGGCAAAGGGACACAGATGCCAAGGCCTTGTACAACGAGGGAGGCGCGATGCAAACTCCAACGAGGTGGTGACGATAGTCGATCCCCTTTGGTAGAAGGGGATGAGGCAAAACTAGAGATTCCACAAAGGGGGTTTTCTTTAGTCTATCATCTATGCCTAGGGTTACATGAGGGGGTGGGGGCACTATATATAGGCCAGCCACTAGTTCAAGCGTACTTTAGGAATAAGAGGGGAAAGTCTGGGCTGACTACGGGGTACATGGGCCGAAGGCCCAGCTGGCGGTGCGCAGGCACATACGCTCAGGCCAGAGACTCTGGTGTGGTGGTTCGGGGACTCCGGTCTAGGCTGGAGACTCCGGTCTTTCTCTGGTCCATCTCCGGAGTGGCAAACAGACTGTCCTTGAGCTCGATCTAGGGGTCGGTCCAGAGATGGGTCCGGAGACTTCGGGGTCAGCAAGTCGGAGACTCCGGTGTCTTTAGGCCGGAGACTCCGGTATGCGCAGGCCGGATACTCCGGTGCTCTAGCGGCTGCTTCTTCCGTCTTCTCTTCCAAGCCTCCGTCTTGTCGGGCTTGGTGCTCCAGGCTTCCTCCCATGCCTCCGTACTTGTCAGTATGAACCTATCATGAATACATGACAGAGTATGAAGTAGTATACCATTCAATGGGGTAGTAAGTGGGCTCGCATAGAGGAACGGATTCACCTTTGGAGTCCATGACGACTTGGCATAAGTTGGAGACCATGATGTGGTAACGACCAAAGGTCGGGCTACATCATTGAGCTTTTTGAGGGAAGTGCTACAGTAGCTAGTGTTCTAATGGGAGTTTATTTGGTGTTAGAACTGAACTTAAGACTTATTTATCTTGAGTGCACTAATGTTGCTAATAAAGATTGTATGAAGTAAACATTTCAGGTGTGTGGAAGGAATGAGTAATGAGATGAAGGATGGACTAAAGCTCAAGCTTGGGGATGCCACACGTGTCACCCCAAGAAATATCCAAGAAGTACAAGCGTCAAAGTATGAGTTCCACTCATGCATCCAACTCCCTAAACCAAGTTATTCCAAAGAGTCCACCATACCTACCTACTGGCTTATGCTATTCCAAGTATATTCATGCTTTTGTTTACCTTCCAAATTAAACTTGATGGCACACTATCAAGTTTATATGCTTGCGCTTTATAAGTTGTGTATATGCTTGCGCTTTATAAGTTGAAATTAGCAGAACCATCTATCATGGGGAACGCTATCAATATTGCACTTGTACTTTGTACCCCGTTGATATCATGTTCTTTTGCTTATGGATCCTGGCAGTGTGAAATAAAAGTGGAAATTGTAAGATCATGGAGTTTGTATGAGTGTTAGAGAAACGCCTGGGCCGCTAGCCTAAGCCATTCCTAATCATGGTGGAAACTTGCAGCATCACCATAATGAGCACTCTATGAAGCATCCTCAATAAAAACCTATGCAAATAGCAAATAAAAAGATCGCTGAGATGCTCATTGTCTGCTTGCCTTGTCATTTTGATTATGGGATAGCTCCTGTATCATGTGCAAGGGGTACCCCATTGGCGTTTCTTTATGATACATATGTACTTACAATGACAAGAGCTTACTTGTGACTAAAGTTGAGTAGCATGAGGTTCGGTCTTCGTAAGTAAGGGGCATGAGATTTTGTTTTATAACTTGTCAAGCATATCCTCCTAGTTGTGTCACTTTAACCTTAATCACCTTCAAGATGCTTATGATAGGGGCAATGAGAGCTGAAAGCTATAAGTACCATAATTTTTGGAAGCTCTTTATGAGACTTGAATCCCTACTTCCTTTTATAAAGGCCTTTCTTCCACCATTATATGGAGTCTCCACCTTCTACCTTTATGCACCTACTTTGAGAGCATAGTGGCCATTCTTAGTTCTATGTGCATTGTCCCAAGACTAGTTGATTGATGCATAACTTGATATTTCTTATTTTAAACTATTTGTATCTAGTCACTCTTATGAACTTTGAAGGTGTCCTATGAGGGACAAGCTGAATACTATTATGCTATGTTTTCTTTATGTGAAACAAACAAACATCTTGCAAAGCATTGTTATTCATGGATCTTTTGTTTGTGCCTTTTCATGTTGCATCATAGTTTCTTTGTCTTATTGCTAGAACTTTTTCTTTCATGTCATGATTGAAGTACTATGATCCCAGCTTTGAATGTTTTACAAATACTTTGATCAAGTCTTTGATGGTGCATGTCACCTCAAAAATTATTCTTTCTTTTTATCGCTTACCTACTCGAGGACGAGAGGAGTTAAGATTAGGGATGTTGATACATTGCAAATGTATCTATAATTTTTGATGTTCAATGCTTGGTTTTATCCACTTTCTTGTGTTTTGTCCACACTTTGGAGTACTTTTCATATGATTTCTTGGACTAACCTATTAACAAGAGCCATAGTGCCAGCTGCCTGTTTTCTGCTGTTTTTGGTTCCAGGAAAGTTAGAAAATGAATATTCTCAGAATTAGACGGGACAAAAGCCAAAGTGCCTATTTTTACAGAAGTCATCAGATGCCAGAATACGAGACGGAGAAGGGCTGGGGGCCGGCCACACCACTGGCAGCTAGGCTGGGCAGCAGTGGTCCGACCCAGCACCCCCTCGGCCTCTCCTTCCACCTATAAGATGACCTCGGGACGAAAACCCTAAGTACCTGATCAAAAATCCACGAAAGAGTCTGTAGCCGCTGTCATCTCCATCCTTAGATCGGGAGGGATCTGAAGCTCTTCCCGGCACCCTGCCGGAGAGGGGAATTCACCCTGGAGGCCTTCTTCATCATCATGCAAGCCTCTGGTGTGATGCGTGAGTAGTTCATCCTTGGACTACGGGATCCATGTAGTAGCTAGATGGCTGGTTCTCCTCCTTTGTGCTTTCATGTCTAGATCTTGTCAGCTCCATTCATAATCAAGCTCATCTATTTGTAATCCATACATGTTGTGTTTGCGGGGATCCGATGGATATTGAGATGCTATTTCAGATTGATTATTGATTCTATGATGTCTTTTTTATTTGTGATCTTGCATGCTTTCCATTGTTAGTAGCTATCTTGGCCAAGTAGATGCTAGCAACTCCAAGAGTTAGTATTTATGCTCGATAGTGGGTTCATGCCTCCGGTAATCTGGGGAAGTGACATAAATCTCTAAGGTACTAGATGTGTCGTTGCTACTAGTGAGAAAACAACAATCATTTGTTCATAGAACAATCGTATTGTTTACTTTACATGCAATTCATAAAGCAATAATCTGTTGCTTGCAACTTAATACTGGAGGGGGTTCGGATGATAACCTGAAGGTGGATTATTAGTCATAGATGAAGTTGGATGGCAATCTATGTATAATGTTGTAATGCCCAATCAAGTTCCAAATGAGTCAAGATGATTAGTATATGCATGTATTGCTTTCTCGATGTTTGTCAATTGCCCCGCTGTAATTTGTTCACCCAGAATGTTATCCATCTTAAGGAGAGCCACTTCTAGTGAACTATGGATCCCGATCCTTTTCTTTTACATACAATCTATAAATTGTTTACTGCTTTGTGTTTACTTTCTGTAAACTATTACTTCCTTCCATTCGATACGTTTAATCCTTTGTTTTCAGCAAAACACAGTGAGATTGACAACCTCATTGCAAGTTGGGGACAAAGTTCTGTGGTTGTGTTGTG
Source organism: Avena insularis (assembly GCA_023614405.1). NCBI lineage: Eukaryota > Viridiplantae > Streptophyta > Magnoliopsida > Poales > Poaceae > Avena > Avena insularis. The sequence goes on along the minus strand of CM042688.1, from coordinate 518,275,777 downwards.
CAGGTCTCCATGTTGCTACTAGCACCGGTAGTGCGCCCTGCCAAGGCTCAGCTAGCAACACCTTTGGGGTGTTTCCTTGCTCCTACTGGTTCGATTAAACCTTGGTTTCATAACTGAGGGAAACTTGCTGTTGTGCTCATCATACCTTCCTCTTGGGGTTCCCAACGAGCTCTACATCAGCACTGAGCCATCACTTTTCTATAGGTTGGGAACTCGAGAAAACTCTAACTTCCTATCATTGTTGACCGTGAAATAATGGTGCAATTGATTCCCAGTTTTTTACTAGGAAAATGATAAATCTACTTTGGGAAAAACTACTAGGTGGTTAACTGGTGTGATAATTTCCCTTAATTGCTTCTGTGACTGAGACTGCCACTTGATTCTTGGACTAACATATGATGCAAAGGCTGAGGTATTGCTTGGTTAGAGCGAACACTTAGTTTTTTGTTGCTCAAACCTTATGATGATTTCTAGATCGCATTTCTAAAAAGATCTGAGAGGTTTCTTTCTTATCTCCCTGTTGCTTGTAGAGTTGTTGCCCAAAATAAATAAGAACGGGTAATATGCTTGAATATTAGTGTCGTAACATGTTGTGGAAAGATAGCTACTATTGATGATGTGCTTGTCTCCTTGTGGTAATTCTTGATCAGCTACTGATGCCATGCCTCTCCTTTTAGCTCATGGCTTGATCTACTCCCGCTACTTTGATATTGCTCGCCTGCTCCTTCTTGAGCTGCTGCCACTCCTTCTGGTCCAGCTCCAGCGACTCCTCCTATATTATTACTTCCTTCTCCTTATTGTTTACCTAAGATCTTGCCCTAGGTGATCTTAATGGTGGAGTGATGGTGAATGTTCTTAGTGATGAGCTGGGAGGATTAAGTGGTTTTCTAGAGGTGGTGTTCTCGTGTATAAGGAGGGATATGGTGCTGGCTAGCAGCTTTCCTACGGCTGTGTTACCTCAAATGGAAATTGCCCTCTCTCTAATGTGTTGACAGCACATCCTTGTGCATGTGTTGTGTATGTTGCTTGCTAGTGGGACCTCCCAGGTTCAATGTTCCTAGTGGATCAGCTCGGTTGTGTCGTGGTATTATCCTGTACTGTGTATATTTTTTCTTGATACTGCCAGTGTACAATTCAGTTGATGCTTGGGCTTGCAAAAGTTGACTGTTGATCTTCTTAGCTCATTAGTGCTAAGATAGATTAATGGTTATTTGATTTTGCCTTTCTTTTCTTGAATTTAGCTAGGCTTAAGAGGGTGCCATGGCATGCTAATTGTTGCCTTAATACAAATGATCAAATTTGTGTTGGTTTCCTTAGACTTCAAATTTGCCTCTCATACTCAAGTGTATAGCTCCCAGATCAAGATACTACTTATTGTTTAGATTGGGTGGTACCCTCTTAGGCATTAGTGGATCTTGGTAATTATTACCAAAATCCCTAAGCTAGTTCATACATTTAATTGCCTCACCTTGTCGTGGTGGTGTCGCGGCAGATGCCATGGATAGGCTAAAGGTGGGGACTAATACACGCTAGGGTAATCCAGGGAGGGATAGTAGAGTGATTCTCCACACAGAAGTTTGTATTGCTTTCCTTTCAAGATTACAAGTGCTCTTCGAGCTGTATTGGCAAGAGGAGGAAGAAGGAGCTCTCTTACTCTCACCCACAGTTCACCTCTAAAACCCTAGCCAAATTAGTATGCAACAAAACTCAACCCCCACTACTGAAACCCTAGCCCCCCTTATATAAAGGTGGCTTGGTCTCTGCCTAGGGAATACGCCTCCTCTCAAAGTGGTAACCCGACCGGGGTGCTTTTCCCCCGCGTCACACATGCTTAAGCTATGTGAGCCTCTGCAGCGCCCGCGTCAGCCGACACGGGCGTCGTCACCCTTGTCGGCCATGACCCGGTGGTCCTGCCCTTGCTTTCTTCGCTCATGCAGTGTGTACTGGGCCTTCCTTTTGACCGTAGAGATTCCTTCCTTCTTCTAGAAGCTAAACGAGACCCGGATCATGGTCGATCCGGCTATACCTGTTCCTGCATACAAGTTTAACAAGCACTTTCGACTTACTCCTTAAGTCGGCTGATAGAATGTTAGGCGACCCCCCTGGTCCAGGTTACTCCGTGATCTGGTCTGCCTTGAGGTGACCCGGCCAGCATCCGCTTTGGCCTTGCCAAACCTCGGCTAACTCGGCGTTTACACCCCGGAGTGACCTACCCGGGGGTTTCCCCCCAACATTAGTCCCTGAAGCTGGTGCGGTCTTAGCTGCCTTGGCTACTAAGGCCACATCAGGTTCATTTATGTTCGAGCCTTGGACGTTATTTCCGATTTAGCTCTTTATCTCGGATTATATGGATTTACATTCCCTTCGCACGTTCCAAGTTTTCACTTGCCGGCCGGGTTACCACTTCGACTCGGATCTCATGGATTTACGTTCCCCTCGCACGTTCCAAGTTTTCACTTGCCGGCCGGGTCACCACTTTGACTCGGATCTCATGGATTTATGTTCCCTTCTTTCATACGCCAACCCATGTGGAGGCTAATCATTACGTCGTCTTATTTTAAGGGCCTGCACAGTAACCGCCGCAGTAATTGTCAGTTATCACTGCGCGAGGGTCACGTCACGCCTGCCTCCTCGTTTACCGCATCAGTGGGTCATATCATGGGATCGCCTCTGCCCCGTGCCCCTCCGTGTGGCTCCTCTTTGATTGGCTGAGGCAGGTGATACACGGCCACACCATGTGGCTCATTTGCAGGGTGCGATCCCGCTCACCCCTCCAGGGAGTGGTTTAAATAGCGGAAGGGCGCACCCCTTAGGATTTTTTCCTCTTCTGCGCCCCTCTGCCCGTTGCTCTTCTTCTTCGTCTTCCTCGCGACCGCGCCGCCACCAGTGCTCCTAGCAGCAGCGCCGCCGCCGCACATTTTCCCGTGCCTCTGCGTCGCAGCCACCACTGCGCAACTCCCTCGCCACGATTTCTCGCCAATCCAGGCCACTGACCCCCGCCGCCGCTAGCGCCAGCGAGGATAGCGACTACGACATGACAGAGGAGGAGCTCGCCATTGCCGAGCAAGATATGGAGGAGGACGCCGCTGCTGCGGACCATGGCGCGTGGGCCGGGTCATGGGTCTGTCAAGATGACCTTGACTGGCTCTACTGGACCAGACGCATTCTTGCCGGCGTCGCCGCTCGTCTCTCCTCCGCTGAACTAGCCCCCTCACCCAATCCGGGTGAGTTCGTCGTGTTCTTGTCCCATTTCCAACGGGGGTTTGGCTTGCCGGTGAGCGACTTCTTCCGGGACTGGCTTAGCACCTACCACTTGCAGCCGCACCACCTTCCAGCGAATGTTATCACTTCTCTTTCTGCTTTTGCTTCTACGATCGAAGGCTACACCGGACTATGGCCCACGAAGGAGCTGTGGATCCGGTTTTTCGGCCTTCGTCGCAACGTCATCCCCAACTTCCAAGTTGAGTTGGAGGATAAGCAGCTCACCCAATTCGGAGATGCGTCAATCTTGCCCTGGAGGACTTCTGTTTTCCCCCGGGTCACCAGGCTTGGCTCCTGCAAAGGATGGGCTCGGACCTTCTTCTATGTCTGGAACTCGGGCACTGAAGATTTGATTCGGTTGCTCCCCTATACTCCGGGTCCACCTAACCCGGAATTTTGGGAGGAGATCTGCAAGAAGCCCACGGCCTTGGCCAACCAGGTCAACAAGAGGTTCGTGGAACTGAAGAAACTCGGATTGCGCAACGAGGATGCTATGATCACGTTCATGCGCAACCGAATCTCTCCCCTCCAGAAGCGCACCCACAAGGTGTTCCACATGAGTTTCGGCTACGACCCCAACCGAACCTCCTCCTTCGAGCTGAGCAACACGGAGATTTTTCGCCGGGTTAATGCTCTCTTCACCACCCACAAGGATTTCTCCGCTGATTGGATGTGGGGAATTGAGCACTTTTGCCGTGATAGGCTCCCTACCGCGGTAAGTTTCGCGGGAGAAACCTACTTCGGATTAAATATATGTCGGTTTTTGTTGTATTCTTGACTCTGTTCCTCATTCTTTTTCTCAGCTATTCCTTCATCAAACCCTTGAGGACGGCACGGATCCGACCCTTAAGTGGGCGCCGGACCGAGAGACCCCGGATGAGGAGGATCCGGACCAGGAGATGTTTCTCCCTATGCCCGACGCTACAAAATGACCCAGCGGTAAATTGTCTTCTCTTAGGGACTGGCCCGATGATGAGGATGACTCGGCTGTTGATGTGATTAAACCAGTTGAGGCTGTCCCTCTTTCTTTTGCCTTTCCGGCATCAGCTAACCCTGATGGATCCTCCGCTTGCTACTGACGAACCGGTTCCGGTGGCGCCGAACAAGAAGCACGGAGCCGCATCGAGTTCCTCCTCCGGACCTTCTCAGGCCGCAAAAAGGCGAAAGAAAGCCGGAGACAAAACTGCCTCCAAGCCGGCCGGCAAAGCCCCGACACGAAGGGCTCGGAAACCCAAGGAGGCCGAAACCTTGGATGTGTAAGTCATTTTTCTTTCTGTAACCCACTTTTCCTTGCATTGTTGTAATTTCTCTTCTGACATTATTCTCTTCTGCAGGGCTCCGGTGGAGGTCCCTTAGAGCGGATCTAGCATCTCTTCACCGCTCCGGTCTAGCCCTTCTCCCCCTCGTGACGACGAGTCACGTCCGCTGAGCCCTATTCCAGAGGGTTCCGCGGCTGCTCCGGAGTCCGCATTACCTCGTCAAGAGGAGTGCAACCTCGAAGCAGGAGAGATCGGCCTAGCCGAGGCGACGACGTCCACAACTTCGGCATCGCTGCAACCAGTAGCTACCGAATCTACCTCAACACCAGCACCGGCCCCAGCACCAGCAGAAGTTCCAGTACCAGTGACCGAACCAGCACCAGCACCCGTTCCGGCACCAAGAAAGTCAACGACTGCACCAAGTTCTTCCGCCTCGTCTGAGTCATCTCAACCTCGGCGAGGAGCTACCCAAGCAGCTCCTAAGGGGAAATCCGCTGCGGTTACTTCTTCCCAGCAAGCCAAGGGCAAAAAGGCTCCGGATTCTACCAAGTCAGCATTCGTCGAGGCTGGGCAGCGAGCCCTAGCGTCGATGCTTCCCAAGAAAGCTTCAGCAGCGAAGGATGCCCCTGCCGAGCCAACTGACGCGTAGCAAATGGTTCTGCATACTAGCCCAGCCCTTGCTCTGGTTGAGAGGAGAGAAGCGCATGTGAAGGGCTTGGTGGCACCCCATATGCTCACCGGTGAGCGGTACCCTCCGAGCCTGATTGAGTTCGTCATAAACTGGAACAAGGCGGAGTTCGTCCACAACGACGATCTTCCGGAAAAGTTCGGCCCCGCAGAATTTTCTGCCCAAATGAACACAGCCGCCAAGGAAATTAACCTCGCGGGGCGGATGATGGAGGTATGTCACTTCTCCTTTACATGTTGTAGGTAATAACCATTAGTCCCCGAGCCTCCGGTGGAGTAACTTGTTACTCGGTCGGATGCTCATTAGAAAACTGACGTAGCTCCATGTGAACTTCGAATATGCATAGACTTAGAGCCGGGTTAAGTTCCACTTCGCCCGAATCTTGTGCACTTTGAATATGCACACACCTAGAGCCGGGTTAAGTTCCACTTGGCCCGGATCTTGTACACTTCGAATATGCACACACCTAGAGCCGGGATAAGTTCCACTTGGCCTGGATCTTGTACACTTCGAATATGCACACACCTAGAGCCGGGTTAAGTTCCACTTGGCCCGGATCTTGTACACTTCGAATATGCACACACCTAGAGCCGGGTTAAGTTCCCCTTGGCCCGGATCTTGTATACTTCGAATATGCACACACCTAGAGTCAGGTTAAGTTCTACTTGGCCCAAATCTTGTACACTTCGAATATGCACATACCTAGAGTCGGGTTAAGTTCCACATGGCCCGGATCTTGTACACTTCGAATATGCATCAAGCAAACTTATGCTTCTGTACTTTTTTCAGGTGACCACCAATCGCCGGAGTGCTGAATTCCTGTAGCATCCCAATTGTCTAACAATTGTAATGCTACTTGGTCTAGTAATATAATGGCTACTTCAAATATATAATTGTTGCATCATAATCATATCATGCTCATGTCATCATGCCACCTTGCATTTGAGCATCATATAAAACCCTTTTTGTTTTGGTTCTTCTCTCATGTGCATTGTTAATTGTGTTTTGCCTCTTGATATTGTATTTGGTTCTTGATATATTGTTTAATGCCCAAGTTGAGTTGGGGGCATATATTTTATTTAACTCCACCACCTTTCTCTGTCACCACCTTATAATTCCACCATCCAACTAAATATGAGCTTTGCACTTTATTGGGTTTTACCACTAGCTCATGTGGGTTGGGATGGATCCAATTCTTTTTTCCACATGCTCTCATCTTAGCATCATGTTGTTTTCACATTATTGATATATGAGAGCCACATGGCCACCTTTGCATGCCTTGTGAGTGGAACCCTTTTTCCTAGCTGCCATATGGATTATTATGGAATTATGCTCATGTTGGGATATTTTTGGGACTATTAAGCATCTAGTGGCACATACACACTAGCATGTCCCATTTTTATTCAAATATGGTCATCTCCAACTACTCCACATGGGGCATCCTTCCACTTCTTCTAGTTTGGCTTATTCCATATTTTTGGAATGCATAGCTATAAATGCTAAGGATATTTATGTTGTTTTCACAAGATGAAACCTAGCATTAATATTATGCATGGGCCATGCAACCACCTCCATATTATTTGGCCTTCTTTGTTTTTATTTGGTCTTTTTGAGTGGCTCATCTTCCATCTCCCTCTCTCCCTCTCTTTTGGCTTGATCTAGTTTGATCTTGCTTAAACCCCATCACCACCTTTTACCTCTTCCTCTTTTTGGTCTAGCTCTTGTTTGATCTTGTTTTGCTCTTGCTTGAGCTTGCCAAAAGAAAACCCATCACCCAATCCTCTATCACCACCCTACCTCATCTCTCTCTCATCTCACCCTCTCTCTTTATCCTTCTCTCCAAACCCTAGCTACCATACCACCCCTCTCTCTCGGCGTCTCTCTCCTTGCTACCTAGCTGTCCCCACCTGGCCACCCTCTCTCCAAACCCTAGCTCCACCCTAGCTACCTCCCACCCCAACCCTTACCAAACCTAACCCTAACCCGGCCCTAGTACAAACCCTAACCGAGCCTACCCCCTCTCTCTTGCTAGATCTCTCCCTGCCCTGCATGCCCCACACCGAACCACCCTCCTTGGCCTCGCCCGTCCCCACCTGGAAGCCACATGCCCCTGCCCTGGCCGAGCCCCACCCGAGCACGTGAAGGAGGAGGAGAAAAGGTGGCCGAGCCACCTTTTCCACCGTCCACTCCCGCACGGCACCTCCCTCTCCCTCTCTGCTATCTACCGCCATCCCCCAGCTCTCCCCTGCCTCCCAGATCCATCCAGGACGCCTGCCTCCTCTCCCCCCCTCTCCCTTCACCATTGCCAGATCCCGACGCCAGCTGACGCCGTCTACCTCTGTACCTCGTCGTCCAGCCGGCGTGCTCGTCGCGGAGGTGGCCTGGTAGATCGAGGACGCTCCTCTTCTTCACCTTGTACCCACCGTCGAGGAGGAGAAGGGCTGGAGCCGAAGATCACCGCCGCTCCGACGCGAAACCCTAGCTCCGCTCGGCCCCTGCTTCGTCGACGATCGCCAGCGCCTCTGTCCGAACCACCACCGTCAACAGCCTCACGGTGAGACACGCAACCTCCTAGACACCTCGCCTTTTGTCGCTTTCCTGGTCGCGCCAGATGTTCCGTCTGAGCACCCTCGCACCGGCGGCTGCAGCGCTCGCTCATCGCGTCGCGGAACCTCATCTGGCCTCGCAGCAGATCCCTAGCAACTACCCCTCCCTAGCCCAGCGATAGCCGCCGCCACAGACGCCAGTCCCTGTTCGATCCCCCAAGGCCATTCCCGTGTCGAGCACCGTTTTGTCGTCAGAGATTCAGAGAAGAACAACAGTGCCGCGTCGCCTTTTGCATAAAACTCCCCCAGCTTTTTACTCCTAACCCGCGGTCCGCCTGAGCCCACCTGTCAGCCGTAGTACCACTTTGCAGTTAGGTCCCCCTGTTTCCCCCAGCCTCAACCCGCAGTACCCCTGGATCTCCCACGTGTCGCGTCCCCGCTGGGGCGCCCGCGTGTGGCCCTAAGGTTGCTGTGGTCCCACCTGTCAGTCGCAGAGGCTAGGTTAGCTCGCGGTGGAAAAAGCTTTTTGCGCATAGGCTGTCCCAGTCAGCAGCTGGCCCACCCGTCAGCGGCTGGGTCTAGATCTGCCTGAGTACAAAAAGTATCTGTTTATTTCTGTTTTAATTTAAATCTTTTTCAAATTAATTCAAATTCAAATTTAAATCTGTTTTCAAATAACTTTTAAAATATAAATCCAAATTAAACCAATAATATATGTTTTGAGATCAGAAAAATGTGAGGAATTCAAATATGCCATCCAAAATATATTTTGAACATTTAAAATTTCGAGTTGATTAAAATTACAATAAAATGCCCTTTTCCCTTAATTAATTAATAACTTTTGATTTATAACTCCTAATTTGACAAATAATATGTGTAAAATGATTAGCTCGACGAGACCTTTCTGTTTATGCATTCCATGTTGTGATTTGAAGCATGCATCATATAAATATAAAGTATACAGCAACTAATATGAGGATAAAACATGATTAAAACCCAATAAAATGATTTATTCTTGTGTTCCACACCTCACCCATGCTATGCTACTTTATTGCCATGCAAATTGTGCATCATTCATCATGGCATGATTGTTTGCTTGTCGCATTTATTCATATGCTTGTGCACTTTATTTATGTTGGCCCTTGTGTGTTTGGTTCTTCTTCGAATAGACGCTGAGCAGGGGATATACCAAGAGACCCAGGAGCACTACCCAGATCCTTCTCTCGCTTCAACTGAGCTGCCAGGCAAGCACTACCACATGCTTGCATACATATAGTACCTATTGCCTCTATCTTATTCTTGCATCATTGAGTCGCGATTGCATTAAACTGAATCCCAAGTATTGCATAGCCTTTACTTTAAACCCCACCGAAGCTTGTTCCTCCATCCCATGAGCCATTACTATAGGAGTTGTTTGAGCCATGCGAGTCGTAGAACAACATGTGTAGGGTATGTGAGTGTCTGATGGATAACGAGGTACCTAAACAACTTAACCTGAGTAGTAATGGGATAACTAATGAAAGTGGCACCGGTGAGCCATATTTGCTATTTGGTTTTTCAGGCTCACTTGTGTCCCGTAGGACCCCGAGTACTTGATTCCTGTTCCTTGATTATTCGCGCTATCCACATCCGGGAGGCCTTATGGACCCCCCTGAGCCAGAGCTTGATTCATTCTTATTTCTTGGGGCCACAAAGTAGTTTGGGGCTTTATTACTATTCTGTACTTATGCCATGCCTTACTGCTTAATTTATAATTGTGCGAGGAATGCACCTGTACTTTAGGTAAGCGAGTGTTTTATGGTATCGACAAGCCCAGTCACATTTCGGGTTCCCGCTTGTTTACAGCCATTGATGCAAACCTTGAGTCCGCCTCGAGAGTCGCCAACTTCGTCATGGTAGCTTAATGGGTGGCCCCTAAATATTTCTCAATCCTGTGATCGCTTTGTCGTGAATGCCTCGTTGGGTTTTGATTTGGTTTTTCCGAGGTTGATCGAGTGTGTGTTGCTATTTGTGCACCCCTGCAGGGTAAAACTTTCTGAAAGCCGTGTCCGCGGTTATGGACGACTTGGAGCACAGTTTCTCGATCATAGACAAGTATAACTAAAGTACCGCTCTTAATTTGACTAAGTACCTGACTAGTAAATAGTGCAACACTCATGGAATGGATAATAAAACTGCCAACTGATGGGGGGTTGTTCGTCCGCTTCCTCGTTGGTAAGCGAGGACGAGGATGGATCTGTTAATATTACTGTTATAATTGTTGTCATTAATTCACGGACATCCGTCTATCTTTGGTTAGGCGGATGGTTAGCGGGTATCTATAGAATTGTTAGGGTTTATCTTTTGATGCAATTGCGTCACCCCAGGTTGTGTCCCCTTTAGAGGCATAAAGACTTGCTGAGTACCCCTAGGGTCTCACACGATAAATTGTTTGATTCAGATGAACAGGTAAACTCGCAAGATGGATACTGGGTGGAGGAGACGGACGATGTGGGCAACGATCATTCGGTGTAGAGATTCCGGGAACGGGGATCCGTGAGATCTATGGGCGGGATGTGTTTATTTATGGGGCATCTTATGCCGATTTGCTTCTTATCCGTACTCGGATCTTGTTTTCCGCTTCGCTGATACTCGATGTTTGATGTATGAGGAGATATCCTAAACTATTATATCTATCTAGGATATTTGGATCTTGCCGTATGATGGCGTTGCTATATTCCTTTCTTTTTAGATGGAATGACTCTGAGAACCATTGTATGGTGGCTTGCATACATACTCACTTGTGTATGTAGTTGATCCCTTCGCCTGCCGATTACGCCGCCCGTTCTTGTCCCGATGTTTGGAAATGGTTAGGACGGCCGAAAGGTCTACCTGTGAGTGGCATTTGGGCCCCACCGTACTATTTTAATCATTTCCGCTCATCCAGGCTTGTAACTAGGAGCGTAATTCACCGAGGTAGTTACAATTGGTATCAGAGCCATCCCGCCCTTTAGGGTCTCAGCCAAATGGTCGTTGTCAGTCTAGCAAATATTTTTGGTAGTTATGTATACTAGGGAAAAACAAAACGCGAGAGTAGGACTGCTTCCACTTTTCTTCTTACCCACCCACCCACCCTTTTCTGGTAAGGAAGTGTAACGTTTTCAATCCTCTTCTTAAAATTCAAACTAGGATTCACGTGTTCTGGGTTTCCGTAGTACCATAGGTTGTGTGTGTGTGTGTGTAATTCCTTGTCTATCTGTTGCAATCCAATATGTTATCTTTATCGGCCTTTTGGTTATCAACTGTTGGTACATTCCATACCGACAGGCTTTTGCAAACCGACGCGATCTATCTGCTTCGTTGTAACCGCCGCGATCTGTCTTACTCTTTGTTATCCGATGTTATCTTGTTTGGGGTGTTTGTTTCCGTAGTTGCTAATCTTTAGGTTCATCTTGAGAAGAAGGGGTTGGGATACGTTTTCTACTTATTCATGTGCGGAGTAATGATTTGAGTGCGGGATGGAGTCGCGACCATACCACTACTTTTATCATTCGCTCTTGTATATCGAATTGGTAGAGGCACTAATCTTGATTCGTTAAGGGATTTTGCGCACCTATTGGTATTTTAATGCCGAAATTTGCGGAAAATTTTTCTTTGTTAAGTTGTGTACCACACTCCTTTTCAGTCGTGTGCGATATGCTTAATATCTTCTAGGTGCTTTGAACTTTGTTGATATTTTAATATCATCTTAGTAAATTGTATCCTTTAATCTTGGTTAATTCCATCTTGGTACTATTTTGGATTATTATTATTCTCCATTATAGTACTAACTTGTGTTTTATCTCAATCACAGGATGGCACCACCACGCCGTTCTGAGGAGGACATACAACCTGAACTGGGGGCAGTGTTGTCAAGCATCGCCAATGCCTTGGCAGCAATGCAGCAGAACCATCAGCGTTTTGAAGAAAGTGTCAGGAGGAATGAGTTTGTTCCGCTACCTCCACCTCCCAAGTGAGGAGACATCAAAAGCTTCCTGAAGTTCAACCCACGACAATTTGATGTTTCTGATCAACCACTTGATGCTGATGATTGGTTGCGTGAGATGTCAAGGTTACTGGCAACTGCTGATGTTCCTGAGCAAGAATGGGTAAAGTGTGCCACTCACCTTCTGAAGGGAGATGCATCTCTGTGGTGGGAGAATTACCTGAAGGCAAACTGCACTGGTTTTCAGCCTACTTGGGGACAGTTCACTGGAGCTTTCAAAGAGCGATTCATCGAGAAATTGTCATGGAGAGGATGAAGGAAGTGTTTCTCAACCTCAAGCAGGGCAATGACAATGTCAATACCTACATCAGGAACTTCATGAACCTTTCTCGTTATGGTGGCGATGAGATCTCTGATGACAATAAGAAGCAAAAGAGGTTCCGGCAAGGGCTCAATGCATCGATTAAATATGCAATCACACATGCAAGGCCGGCGTCTTTTCTGGAACTTCAGCATACAGCTCTGCAGGAAGAGGCAAGTAGGCAAGTGTTTGAGGAGTCAAAGAAACACAACCGTGATGCAGCAAGCTCTTCAGCTATGTCAACTCCTTCTAAGCGTCGTGTCTGGGTTCCTAACACCCCACCGTCGCTCCCGGCTTCACCAAGACCTTCAAGCTACGCGGCAAGGCCACCAAACTTCCTCACTGCTGCTCCCAGGGGCTACAACCACCACTACCCTAGAGCGCCTGGCGGAGTCCCTGGCTACGTTGCTCCACGTCCACCTGGTGCTTGTTACACGTGTGGAAACTCTCGGCATCAACACTAGAACTGTCCGATGAAGAACAAAGCTCTTCCTCCACCACCTCCAAGATCTGCGGCAAGCTCTCCTTTGGTTCGTGCACCACCACCTCGGGCTCTCAACATCAACACCAAGCCCGGGTCTGCTATTGCTCGTGCCTAATCAGGTCAACGCCATTAAGCTGAGGATGCACCTGGAGTTGTGATGGGTATGCTTTTCGTTAACTCAGTCCCTGCACGAGTTTTGTTTGATTCTGGTGCATCGCATTCTTTTGTGTCTCACAAGTTTGCAAATGAGAATGAGTTAGCTATGGATCCTCTCCTTAAGCGGTTAATGGTCCTTTCTCCTGGAGCAACAATGGCAGCTTCTAAAATCAGCCATGGCAATCAAATTGAGATTGGTGGCTCTTCGTTCTTGGCTTCCTTAATTGTTCTGGGCAATTCTGACATTGATGTCATCTTGGGCATGGATTGGTTGACAGCAAATGCAGCTGTGATTGATTGTGCTGAACGCTCGGTTTCTCTGAAGATTCCTGAAGGCCATATAGTCTATTCTCCAAGTCTGACTCCTGCTATCCAGCTTTTCTCTTTGGCGGCTCTGAATGATGATGCTATGGAAGCTATTCAGAGTGTTCCGGTGGTTTGTGAGTTCCCAGATGTCTTTCCTGAAGAGTTGCCAGGTATGCCTCCGGATCGTGAGGTTGAGTTTGTAATTGAGCTTGAACCTGGTACCGCTCCTATCTCCAAGCGGCCTTATAAGATGGGTCCTGCTGAGTTGGCAGAACTCAAACGTCAGCTTGATGAACAAGAGAAGTTGGGTTTCATTCAACACAGTACTTCTTCTTGGGGTAGCCCAACAATATTTGTGAAGAAGCGAGGCAAGACTGATAGACTTTGTGTTGACTATCGGGCTCTCAATGCTAAAACCATCAAGAATAAATATCCCCTTCCGCGGATTAATGATCTCTTCGATCAGCTAGCTGGAGCTGTGGTATTCTCTAAGCTCGACTTGAGAAGTGGTTATCACCAAATCAAGATTCGCAAGGAAGATGTTCCTAAAACAGCTTTCACCACCCGCTATGGCCTGTATGAGTACACGGTCATGTCTTTCGGTCTCACCAACGCACCTGCTACCTTCTCGAGGCTCATGAACTCGGTTTTCATGGAGTATCTTGATAAGTTCGTGGTGGTCTATCTGGATGACATCCTAGTCTATTCTAAGTCACATGAAGAACATGAAGAACACCTTCGGTGTGTCCTAAACAAGCTTCGTGAGAACCGCCTGTATGCAAAGTTCTCCAAGTGTGAGATTTGGCTTCCTCAAGTCACCTATCTTGGTCACGTCATCTCTGCCAAGGGCATTGCCGTCAACCCGGAAACCGTAAAGACAATTGTTGAATGGCTTCCTCTGGTAAATGTCAAAGAAGTGCGGAGTTACCTTGGTTTGGTTAGTTATTGCCGCCGCTTCGTTCAGAACTTTTCGAAGATAGCGAAGCCTCTTACCGATCTCCTCAAGAAAGGCAAGAAATACCTTTGGACTCCTGCATGTCAAGCAAGCTTTGAGACACTCAAAGAGAAGCTCACTTCCACACCAGTCCTGGTTCCTCCGGACACATCCAAGCCTTTCCAGATTTTCTGCGACGCCTCTTTGCAAGGATTGGGTGCGGTCCTTATGCAAGAAAAACAAGTTGTTGCTTATGCCTCTCGACAGTTGAAGACGCATGAGATCAACTATCCTACGCATGTCCTCGAGCTCGCAGCAGTTGTCTTTGCTTTGAAAGTATGGAGGCATTACTTGGGCAACGTTGCTAGAAATCTTTTCTGATCACAAGAGTTTGAAGTATATCTTCACTCAGCCTGATCTCGACCTTCGGCAGAGGAGATGGATTGAAGAAATCAATGATTTTGATTTGACCATCAACTACACTCCGGGCAAAGCTAATGTCATGGCCGATGCTCTCAGCCGCAAAGCTTATGTCAACAACCTCATGATGGAAGAACAGCAGCCTCTCTTATGCGAGGAATTCCGTCAGCTCAACCTTGAAATTGTGGAACAAGGGTATCTTCTGAACCTTCTAGCAACTCCTCTCTTGGAAGAAAAGGTTCGCTCCTTTCAGCTTGGTGATCCATACACAAGAAAGATCATCTCCAAACTCCAGCTTCCGAAGTATGAGTCCTTCCACATTGATGATCAAGGCACGCTTTTCTTTGAACACCGGATGTTTGTTCCGAACTACCCGGGTTTGAGAGAGCAAGTTCTCAAGGAGGCGCATGATTCTGTTCTTTCTATCCACCCTGGCAGCACAAATATGTACATGGACTTGAAAACACAATATTGGTGGCCGGGATTGAAACGATATTGTGCCAAGTATGTCTCGGAGTGTGACGTCTGCCGCAGAGTTAAAGCTGTCCATCAGAAACCTTCCGGTCTTCTACAGCCATTGAAACCCCCGGAGTGGAAATGGGAGAAAGTAGAGATGGACTTCATCACTGGTTTTCCAAGGTCGCAGAAGGGCAACAATGCAATCTTTGTTGTCATTGACAGGCTTTCTAAAGTGGCTCACTTCTTTCCCGTCAAGGAAACCATTTCTGCAATTCAGTTGGTTGAGCTCTATATCAACAGAATTGTCTCTGTATGGGGTTCGCTTGAGATCGATTCGGGCCGTGGAAGCATCTTCACTTCCAAGTTCTGGGAAAGTTTCCAAAATGCTTTGGGAACAAAATTGAACTTCAGCACGGCTTACCACCCTCAGTCGCAAGGACAAGTTGAAAGGATCAATCAGATTCTGGAGGATATGCTTCGTGCTTGCGTCATCTCTTTTGGCATGAAGTGGTAAGAATGTCTTCCTTATGCTGAATTCTCTTACAACAATAGCTTCCAGAAAAGTCTAAAGATGGCACCATTTGAGGCTCTCTATGGTCGCAAATGCAGAACTCTGATTGGTTGGTCGGGTGCAGGAGAAAGAATATTGTTTGGCCCCGACATTGTAACTCAAGCGGAGGAGAAGGTTCACATCATTCTTGAAAATCTGAAGATTGCTCAAAGTCGCCAGAAGAGCAATTATGACAGGAAGCACACGGACATGGAGTATGTCCCTGGTGATCTCGTTTACCTTCGTGTCACTCCCATGAGAGGCACGCACCGTTTTGGTATCAAAGGAAAGCTGGCTCCTAGATACATCGGTCCATTCAAAATTCGTGGAAGAAGAGGAGAAGTTGCTTATGCTCTTGAGCTACCAGAAAAACTCAAGGTCCATGATGTTTTCCACATCTCTCAACTCAAGAAGTGCTTCAAGGACCCCGGCAGGACCGTGGACCATGAGCTTATCAATCTTCAAGAAGACCTGTCTTATCAAGAACACCCCACAAAGATCCTTGAGATCGCAGAAAGAAGGACTCGCAACAAGTCCATCAAGTTCTGCAAGGTGCAGTGGTCGCACCATTCCGTTGATGAAGCCACTTGGGAACGTGAAGATGAGCTCCGTGCCAAGTATCCTACCCTCTTTGAGTCTTCTTCTTCTTCCTAGAATCTCGGGGCGAGATTCCTGTTTAGTGGGGGAGACCTGTAGCATCCCAATTGTCTAACAATTGTAATGCTACTTGGTCTAGTAATATAATGGCTACTTCAAATATATAATTGTTGCATCATAATCATATCATGCTCATGTCATCATGCCACCTTGCATTTGAGCATCATATAAAACCCTTTTTGTTTTGGTTCTTCTCTCATGTGCATTGTTAATTGTGTTTTGCCTCTTGATATTGTATTTGGTTCTTGATATATTGTTTAATGCCCAAGTTGAGTTGGGGCATATATTTTATTTAACTCCACCACCTTTCTCTGTCACCACCTTATAATTCCACCATCCAACTAAATATGAGCTTTGCACTTTATTGGGTTTTACCACTAGCTCATGTGGGTTGGGATGGATCCAATTCTTTTTTCCACAAGCTCTCATCTTAGCATCATGTTGTTTTAAGATTATTGATATATGAGAGCCACATGGCCACCTTTGCATGCCTTGTGAGTGGAACCCTTTTCCTAGCTGCCATATGGATTATTATGGAATTATGCTCATGTTGGGATATTTTTGGGACTATTAAGCATCTAGTGGCACATACACACTAGCATGTCCCATTTTTATTCAAATATGGTCATCTCCAACTACTCCACATGGGGCATCCTTCCACTTCTTTTAGTTTGGCTTATTCCATATTTTTGGAATGCATAGGTATAAATGCTAAGGATATTTATGTTGTTTTCACAAGATGAAACCTAGCATTAATATTATGCATGGGCCATGCAACCACCTCCATATTATTTGGCCTTCTTTGTTTTTATTTGGTCTTTTTGAGTGGCTCATCTTCCATCTCCCTCTCTTTTGGCTTGATCTAGTTTGATCTTGCTTAAACCCCATCACCACCTTTTACCTCTTCCTCTTTTTGGTCTAGCTCTTGTTTTATCTTGTTTTGCTCTTGCTTGAGCTTGCCAAAAGAAAACCCATCACCCAATCCTCTATCACCACCCTACCTCATCTCTCTCTCATCTCACCCTCTCTCTTTATCCTTCTCTCCAAACCCTAGCTACCATACCACCCCTCTCTCTCAGCCTCTCTCTCCTTGCTACCTAGCTGTCCCCACCTGGCCACCCTCTCTCCAAACCCTAGCTCTAGCTACCTCCCACCCCAAATCTTACCAAACCTAACCCTAACCCGACCCTAGTACAAACCCTAACCGAGCCTACCCCCTCTCTCTCGCTAGATCTCTCCCTGCCCTGCATGCCCCACACCGAACCACCCTCCTTGGCCTCGCCCGTCCCCACCTGGAAGCCACCTGCCCCTGCCCTGGCCGAGCCCCACCCGAGCACGTGAAGGAGGAGGAGAAAAGGTGGTCGAGCCACCTTTTCCACCGTCCACTCCCGCACGACACCTCCCTCTCCCTCTCTGCTATCTACCGCCATCCCCCGGCTCTCCCCTGCCTCCCAGATTCATCCAGGACGCCTGCCTCCTCTCCCCCCCTCTCCCTTCACCATTGCCAGATCCCGACGCCACCACCGACGCTGCTCTTCAGACTCGTCGTCCAGCGGGCGTGCTCGTCAGGAGGTGGCCTGGTAGATGGAGGACGCCTTCGCACCCAGACTCCGCCTCCGTCGAGGAGAAGGGCTGGAGCCGAAGATCACCGCCGCTCCGACGCGAAACCCTAGCTCGCCGGCCCTGCTTGCCGACGATCGCCGCCTCGTCAACCACCACCGTCAACAGCCTCACGGTGAGACACGCAACCTCCTAGACACCCTCGTCTTCGTCGTCGTTTCCTGGTCGCGCCGTATGTTCCGTCGAGCACCCTCTGTGCACCGGCGAGCGCGTGCGTCTGCTCGCTCATCGCGTCGCGGAACCTCATCTGGCCTCGCAGCAGATCCCTAGCAACTACCCCTCCCTAGCCCAGCGGTAGCCGCCGCCGCGCCACGCCAGTCCCGATTCGATCCCCACACGTCTGGCCTGTCGAGCACCGTTTTGTCGTCAGAGATTCAGAGAAGAACAACAATGCCGCGTCGCCTTTTGCATAAACCCCCCCCAGCTTTTTACTCCTAACCCGCGGTCCGCCTGAGCCCACCTGTCAGCCGTAGTACCACTTTACAGTTAGGTCCCCCTGTTTCCCCTAGCCTCAACCCGCAGTACCCCTGGATCTCCCACGTGTCGCGTCCGGCCTGCGCCAGCGTGGCCCTAAGGTTCTTTGTGGTCCCACTCACATGCAGAGGCTAGGTTAGCTCATGGTGAAAAAGCTTTTTAGCATAGGTTGTCCCAAAATAAGCTGGCCCACCCGTTAATGGGTCTAGATCCTCGAGTACAAAAAGTATCTGTTTATTTCTGTTTTAATTTAAATCTTTTTCAAATTAATTCAAATTCAAATTTAAATATGTTTTCAAATAACTTTTAAAATATAAATCCAAATTAAACCAATAATATATGTTTTGAGATCATAAAAATGTGAGGAATTCAAATATGCCATCCAAAATATATTTTGAACATTTAAAATTTCGAGTTGATTAAAATTACAATAAAATGCCCTTTTCCCTTAATTAATTAATAACTTTTGATTTATAACTCCTAATTTGACAAATAATATGTCTAAAATGATTAGCTCGACGAGACCTTTCTGTTTATGCATTCCATGTTGTGATTTGAAGCATGCATCATATAAATATAAAGTATACAGCAACTAATATGAGGATAAAACATGATTAAAACCCAATAAAATGATTTATTCTTGTGTTCCACACCTCACCCATGCTATGCTACTTTATTGCCATGCAAATTGTGCATCATTCATCATGGCATGATTGTTTGCTTGTCGCATTTATTCATATGCTTGTGCACTTTATTTATGTTGGCCCTTGTGTGTTTGGTTCTTCTTCGAATAGACGCTGAGCAGGGGATATACCAAGAGACCCAGGAGCACTACCCAGATCCTTCTCTCGCTTCAACTGAGCTGCCAGGCAAGCACTACCACATGCTTGCATACATATAGTACCTATTGCCTCTATCTTATTCTTGCATCATTGAGTCGCGATTGCATTAAACTGAATCCCAAGTATTGCATAGCCTTTACTTTAAACCCCACCGAAGCTTGTTCCTCCATCCCATGAGCCATTACTATAGGAGTTGTTTGAGCCATGCGAGTCGTAGAACAACATGTGTAGGGTATGTGAGTGTCTGATGGATAACGAGGTACCTAAACAACTTAACCTGAGTAGTAATGGGATAACTAATGAAAGTGGCACCGGTGAGCCATATTTGCTATTTGGTTTTTCAGGCTCACTTGTGTCCCGTAGGACCCCGAGTACTTGATTCTTGTTCCTTGATTATTCGCGCTATCCACATCCGGGAGGCCTTATGGACCCCCCTGAGCTAGAGCTTGATTCATTCTTATTTCTTGGGGCCACAAAGTAGTTTGGGGCTTTATTACTATTCTGTACTTATGCCATGCTTTACTGCTTAATTTAAAATTGTGCGTAAGCGGAGTGTTTTCGCGGTATCGACAAGCCCAGTCACATTTTCGGGTTCCCAGTCGTTTACAGCCATTGACGCAAACCTTGAGTCCGTCTCGGAGTCGGCCAACTTCGTCGCGGGTAGCTTAATGGGGTGGCCCCCTGAAATATTTCTGAATCCTGTGATCGCTTTGTCGTGAATGCCTCGTTGGGTTTTGATTTGGTTTTTCTGAGGTTGATCTAGTGTGTGTTGCTATTTGTGCACCTCATAGGTAAAACTTTCTGAAAGCCGTGTCCGCGGTTATGGACGACTTGGAGCACAGTTTCTCGATCATAGACAAGTATAACTAAAGTACCGCTCTTAATTTGACTAAGTACCTGACTAGTAAATAGTGCAACACTCATGGAATGGATAATAAAACTGCCAACGGATGGGGGTTGTTCGTCCGCTTCCTCGTTGGTAAGCGAGGAGGAGGATGGATCTATTAATATTACTGTTATAACTGTTGTCATTAATTCACGGACATCCGTCTATCTTTGGTTAGGCGGATGGTTAGCGGGTATCTATAGAATTGTTAGGGTTTATCTTTTGCTGCAATTGCGTCACCCCAGGTTGTGTCCCCTTTAGAGGCATAAAGACTTGCTGAGTACCCCTAGGGTCTCACACGATAAATTGTTTGATTCAGATGAACAGTTAAACTCGCAAGATGGATACTGGGTGTAGGAGACGGACGATGTGGGCAACGATCATTCGGTGTAGAGATTCCGGGAACGGGGATCCGTGAGATCTATGGGCGGGATGTGTTTATTTATGGGGCATCTTATGCCGATTTGCTTCTTATCCGTACTCGGATCTTGTTTTCCGCTTCCGCCTGATACTCTGATGTTTGATGTATGAGGAGATATCCTAAACTATTATATCTATCTAGGATATTTGGATCTTGACGTATGGCGTTGCTATATTTCCTTTCTTTTTAGATGGAATGACTCTGAGAACCATTGTATGGTGGCTTGCATACATACTCACTTGTGTATGTAGTTGATCCCTTCGCCTGCCGATTACGCCGCCCGTTCTTGTCCCGATGTTTGGAAATGGTTAGGACGGCCGAAAGGTCTACCTGTGAGTGGCATTTGGGCCCCACCGTACTATTTTAACCATTTCCGCTCATCCAGGCTTGTAACTAGGAGTGTAATTCACCGAGGTAGTTACAATTCCAATGCCTGCTGGATACCCACAAGATGCTACGCGCAAAGCACGTTGCACTTAACGCAGAACATGAAAAAAGGGGTATGCTTCTCCCTTGGCGCTTTTCCCTTTTTCTTCATCTTTTTCTGCCGAATTAATCTCATCATTCGGTTTCTGCTGCTGGGGTGGAGGCTGAGAACAAGATCATGCGGAAGAACTTGGAGCAAATCAAGGGTATGTCCTTCTTATCCGACCCTGTAGTGTTTTCCATTTCCTTTTCTCCTTGGCTCGGCAAACATTCATTCCTCGGCTCTGCCGGGTCAACATACTATTTCAGCATCGCTTGAGGATAGTGTGCCCGTGTCTGATATGATGCTGCATTTTCTCGAACAAGCAGGGCAGCATCAAGCCGAGCTGAAGAAAAAAGATGATGAACTCGGTCTCCTCCGGACCAAGGACGATGAGATTACCAGGCTCAAGGCTGAGATGGAGAAGATGAAGGCCTAGCACCGAACCGAGCTGCAAAAGGTTGGCCAGGACTTCACAGAAGAGCGCGTGCGCCTTACCCTCCAGATCTCCAAGGACCAGGAGCTACTCAAAGAATCCGACGTCAAACTTGAGTCGGCAAACCCTGAGCTTGAGCAACTTCGCAAGAGACGCGATGACTACATCAAGGAGTTGACCCGGATCCTCAACCATATATCACATAAGCTCCTCCCGACATATCTTTCCGGGTTATTGCATATGTCTTTTCTTTACCTTCTTCCCTTGTATTACTTCCAGGCAAATATCCTGAAAGCAACACCACTTCAAGCACATCAGTTGCGGATTTCCGCCGAGCTATGGGTACTCCTGCCGCTCCTGCTGGTGAGGAGGTTCCTTACGACATGGAGGACCTGTTGGTCAGCTTGTCATCTCGCATGGGACTCATCATGAATTATGGCAAGGATATCCTTAAAGCTACAGTTCGCATCTTCAACACGTTCTGGCCCGAAGAAGATAGCCCAGAGACCACCGTGATTCTCGTCGAGAAGTTAATGGAAGTTGAGACCCAGCTCGATCCCTGGAGAGAGTCCGCTGGACGTGCCGCAGCTGATACTATCCTTCATCACATACTCACATGGTATGAGAAGATCGATCTCAGCCTCCTAACGCGCGTGCGCACCGGATCCAAGTGGACCGATGACCCGGAATGGGTAGCTCAGCGCCAGGCTTGCGCCCATAGTCTTGTTGAATATTCTCCCATTCACGAATGGACTGAGGGTCCGAGTTTCCTCGAATCCGCTGGGGATGAGAACGCTGAGAACACGGAAGACAGGTCGGATGAGGACGAAGAAGGCAATGCCTCAGATATTGAAGATAGCAAAGACAACGCCGAACTTCCTCCTTCTGCTGCTCCTTAGGTCAAAAAACTTGAAAATTTATCAGATCCCCGGTATGCTGGGTGGAACTGTATGCTGTGTATATGTGTTATTTTTGCTACTAAGTTTTTATGCCGGGTTAACTTGGGTGTAGTCCCCGAGTTTCTTTTTCTTGTTCGTCCAATCTTTTGGCTCGGATCATGTCTACCTTGATTCGGTTTTAGAACTTACGAATCTGCGCTTCAAAAATTGTCTTAACAATACTAGGAAACTTTTAGACTTAGCTCAGAGATAAAGCTGCATAATAACTTGAAAATAAATACAGGGTTAGTCTGAAAAACAAACGTTGGCTCGAATAAATTCCTTTCCTGAGTCGCTTTTCATGTGCTACGCAATTCCAAACTTGTTCTCTTGCTTGCCATGAAGCCAATTCTTGTTGGACAGCAGCAAGTCGAAGAGTTGGGTTTTTGGTGCTCACATATTACTAATCCGAGTTAGGTAGAACAACTTATTCCAGTTAACGCACAAGAGAGAACAACAAAAATTATTAAGGCAGTCCCCGAGTTACTGCTCGAGGTGCTAATATTTCATTGATAAGCTCATTGCCGACATACATACCGACATAAGAGACGACTCGGATACATACACTTCTTAGCTAAGTGTAGAAAGGACGAAGTAGTGCTACATTCCATGGTCGCTTAGATTCCTCTCTGGACCTGTCCGCCTTGTTCTTTTCTTGTGGCTTTGCATCTATAAGATAGTAAGAATCATTGTGCAATGCTTTGCTCATGATGAATGGCCCTTCCCATGGGGGGGATAATTTATGCATGCCAGTGGTACGTTGTACCAACCGGAGCACCAGATCGCCTTCCCGAAAGACTCGGGGGCACACTTTCCGGCTATGGTAGCATCAGAGATTTTGCGATATATGGCGGATCTGGACAGTGTCAGTTCTCTCGCTTCTTCCAGCAGATCAACATCATTTTTCCGGGCTTCTTGCACTTCGTCTTGTGTGTATTGGGTGACCCTAGGTGAATCATGCTCTATGTCGGCTGGTAATACAGCTTCTGCCCCATATACCAAAAAAACGGCGTATAGCCTATTGATCGATTCGGAGTTGTTCTTAAACTCCACAGTACCACCGGTAGTTCTTCTATCTAGCACCCTGCTGATCTTTGCAGCGGCTCAATGAGACTATGTTTTATCCCGGATAATACTAATCCGTTGGATCTTTCCACTTGTCCGTTCGATGCGGGGTGAGCTACCGAGGCTACGTCGAGTCGGATCTTCTTGTCCCGGCAGAAGCACGCAAATGCTCCTTCTGCAAAATTTGTGCCATTATCTGTTATGATACTGTGAGGATAACCGTATCTCAAGATAATGTCTTTGAGAAATGTTACGGCCGTAGCTCCATCACATTTTCTTATAGGCTTCACTTCAATCCGTTTTGTGAACTTATTCACCATGACCAAAATATGTGTCATGTTTCCCCTTGCTGGTTTGAACGGGCCAACCATATCGAAGCACCATACGGCAAATGGCCACGTAATTGGTATGGTCTTGAGTTCCGACATTGGCATATGTGTCTTAGTAGCGTATCTCTGACAACCATTGCACTTTCTCACAAGATCTTCTGCTTGTTCTAAGGCACTTGGCCAGTAGAACCCATGTCGGAATGCTTTTGCCACCAAGGCTCTGGATGAAGCATGATGCCCGCATTCTCCTTGGTGTATATCTCGGAGGATGTCAAGCCCTTCTTCCGGGTCAACGCATTGCTGGAGGACATTGGTTACACTCTGTTTGTACAGCTCGGAATTGATAATTGTGTATGCCTTTGCTCTCCTCTGAGTTTGCCTGGCCAACACCTCCTCAGTGGGTAGCGTTCCATCTTTCAGGAATTGGAATATAGGCTGTGCCCAAGCTGGTATTGCTCGTGCAGGGAACACGTCCTCATCAATTTCCATCCGATCCACCGGCATAACTTCAGCTGGATCACGCTGAGCAGTCCCCGGGTCCTGCGAGGCAGTCCCCGGGTTTGCTGAGGTAGCCCCCGGGTTTCACGCACTACCTCCCATGTCAATGTCCATGGGCTCAGCTCCGGATTCTGTATCTTCCGAGACATAGATCGAGTCGGTTCCTGGGGACGGCCTGATAGATGGTTTTCTGAGGTGTTCCAATGCTATACCCGATAGAATTGCTGTCGGGTTGATCCGAGCTTCGATAGCATGTCGGCAGCCTCGTTTTCCACTCGGGGTACATGGTGAAATTCACACCCCTCAAAGTAACCAGATACCTTCTGCACATGAAACCTGTACAGTGCCATGTTTGGATCCAGGGCTTCCCATACTCCGGACACTTGCTGCACCACCAAATCCGAGTCGCCAAAGCATATTATCTGACGTATGCCGATCTCTTTTGGTACTTTGAGCCCATGCACAAGAGCCTCGTACTCAGCGACATTGTTTGATGCCTCGAAATGGATTTGCAATACGTATTTTAGCTGGTCCTTCTTTGGCGAGGTAAGCACAACCCCGGCGCCTAATCCGGTTTTGGTTTCCGACCCGTCAAAGTGCATCCTCCAAGGTTCGATCCGTGGCGGTGGTTCAGATTGTACCTCGCCCAATCTACAAAAAGTCTGCCACACCGAGACTTGATTGCTTCTCTTCGTCAGATTAGCGCATAAGGGGCTACCTCAATTGCCCATTTTGCAATTCTGCCACTCGCATCCTTGTTACCCATTATCTCGGATATGGGAGCTTCACATATCACTTTGATGGGGTGCTCCTCAAAGTAGTGCTTTAACTTCTTTGCCGCCATATAGACACCATATGCCACCTTTTGAAAGTGCGGGTAGTTCTGTTTTGAGGCAGATAATACCTTGCTCAAGTAATATACTGGCCTCTGCACTGACTTACCCTCTTCATTGCGCTCTACTACAATCAATGCACTTATAACTCGGTTGGTTGCGGCTATGTAGAGCAACATTGGCTCCTTTGATAGTGGAGAGGCTAACATTGGTGCAGTGGCCAACATCTTTTTTAAGTGGGCAAAGTCTTCATTGGCTTGTGGCGTCCAAACAAACTTATCTAACTTTTTCATGAGTTGGTAGAGAGGCAATGCCTTTTCTCCCAACCGACATAGAAACCGACTCAATGATGCTAGGCATCCAGTGAACTTCTGGACATCGTTAAGACACTTCGGCAGCTCCATTCGCTCAATGGCCCGAACCTTAGTTGGATTAACTTCGATACCTCGGCTAGAAACGAGAAATCCGAGTAATTTTCTAGCCGGGACACCGAAGTTACATTTTTCCGGGTTAAGCTTCATTCGGAACCTTCTCAAGTTCGCAAATGTCTACTTGATGTCGTCAAGGAGCGTCTTGCTTTCCTTGGTCTTGATAACCACATCATCCACGTATACTTATACGTTTTGACCTATTTGGTCGTGCAGACATTTTTGCATACATCTTTGGTACGTTGCACCTGCATTACGTAAACCAAACGGCATAGTGCGATAGCAATAAGCCCTGTACGGAGTGATAAACGCAGTATTTATTTGATCATCCGGATTCAGAGGTATCTGGTGGAAACCAGAATATGCATCAATGAACGACAATAGTTCACATCCCGCGGTTGAGTCTATGACCTGATCTATCCTCGGCAGTGGAAATGGATCTTTTGGACACGCCTTATTCAGGTTCGTTTAATCGATACACATACGCCAAACCACAACCACGTTCGGATCATCCTTCTTCTTTTCTACCAGCACCGGATTAGAGAGCCAATCCGGATACAATACTTCCATGATAAATCCTGCTTCTAGCGACCGAGCTATCTCGTCTCCAATGACTTTTCTCCTATCCTCGGCGAAGTGGCGGAGAGGTTGCTTCACCGGCCTTGCTTCGGGTCTTACGTTCAAAGAGTGCTCGGCCAACTCCCTCGGAACACCTTGAAAATCCGGTGTGGACCAAGCAAAAATGTCCCGATACTCACGGAGGAAGTTGACGAGCTCGCTTTCCTATTTATTAGTTAACCCGGCACCATTTGTTATGGTGCGCTCCGGGAACATGTCATCAAGAGGCACTTTCTTAGTATCCTTTGCGGCTTGGAATGAAACTCTACCATGCGGGTTACTCAACGCCGGCATATACTGCTGCGTTGACTGAGCTAATGCCGCCACCTCTTGGATTTTTCTTTTCTCTTGCACAATCACGAGCGACTCGGCTAGGTTAGACCCAGATGAGGCACACTCAATGGAACGTCGGAAATCTCCAGCAATGGTAATTACTCCATTTGGCCCGGGAAACTTCATCTTCAGATAACTTATGTGGCAGCTTGCCATGAACTTGTTCAATGCTGGTCTTCCGAGTAACGTGTGATACGCACTTTCCAGGTTCACCACCTCGAACTCCAGATTCTCAGTTCGGCAATTATCTCTCGTGCTGAATAGCACGTCAACCCGGACTTTGCCTATGGGCTCACAAGAAATGCCTGGTACAATACCATGGAAAGTTGTCCTTATAGCCTGGAGCATGTTCTCCGAGATACCCAACTTGCGCATTGTATCCGCATACATAATGTTGATGCTACTACCATTGTCGATCAGTACCTTGGAGAACCTTACATTGATGTTAGGCCCAATGAATGTCGGGTCTAGCACTAACGCATACGAGCCAGGGCTTGGCATGAGCTTAGGATGATCCTTTATGTTCCAGGTGATTTCCTGGTCCGACCAAGGCATGTACCTCGTCACTGCCGGCATTACTGCATTTACCTCCATATGTCGGCGCTGCAAGCTCTTTCTATCTGTTTCCTCAGTGGTGAACACACAATAGCTCTGGTGATGTTCTCTGTACTCATTCCTCCCCTCGTTTCCGGGGTACCTCTGATCCGGCGGGTGCTGATTTTCCACCTGATGCACTGCATCCCTTCTCTCATTGTTGTCATACCTCGGCGGAGGGGCAGGCAACATTAGCTGTTGCATGTTCGCTCCGGAGAGTAATTGCTGCCGCGGTAACTCCTGCCGAGGTTGATCATTCCAGGGTGCCTGAGCATTCCCCGAACCACTTTGTTCTATCTTGCGCATCCACTCACATTGCCTCTTTGTGTGACCCGCTGGGCTATTCGGATTTGGTGTGTGAAACTTACACGGCTGGTCCAACATCGACTCATAGGTATACCTCGGACGGTCTTTCTTTTCTTGCCACTGCCTCTTTTGCTCCGGTGTCCATGTTTTCTTGCCATCGTTTCTCGGGGTCCATTGTCCTCCAGTTTTCTGGCGCTGGTTGCTCCCTGCTCCGGGTTGATCTTGATTCACAGCCGCAACTTGTTGCGAACTGTAGGGATGATCCGGTCTATCATCTCTTCTTCTTCCTCTGTAGTCATTCCTCTGAGACGACCCGACTCCATCCCTCTGATAGTATTCCTCGTTCGACTCGTTTGACGCGAGCCTAGGTTGAGTCAGATCACCCAAAGCGTACGAATCGGCGATCCGGATCATCTCTGCCAATGTAATTGGCATTTTCCTTTGCAACTTCATCCACAGCTCGCTGCCATATCTGCACCCTTGCGCGAACCACGCTATGGCCTGTGACTCTATGACACCCTCACACGAGTTTCTCACGGTACACCACCGGGTCAAGAACTCACGGTCTGTCTCATTAGGTCTTTGCTTGCACATTGCTAGTGTTTGCGGCCTATTCGGCCTCTGATACGTACTTGATAAATTGCTGATAAACATTTCTTCAAAATCTATCCAGCAGTTGATGCTTCCGGGGTGTAAATTGTTCAGCCATACTCTGGCCGGACCTTCCAACATCTGGGGCACGTATCATACAACCCAGCTCAATTTGCCAGTGGCAATTTTCACAGCCGTAGCATAGTTTGTCAGCCAATCCTCCGGCTTGGTACTGCCGTCATACGTCTTCGTGCCTCTGGGCAGCTGGAAATTGGGTACCGGTGGCTCCTTCATGATCCGGGGTCCAAAGCACGCTGGACCCAGTGGACCTTGACATTCGATCTGTTCCGACCTATACAGGCGATCCAGTTTTAACCTGGCGTCATCCGGCATCAAATCCCTGCTTCCCAATCTTGACCCTATCACATGATAGTCTGGTCTTGGGTACCCCGCGTTCACCATCTCGGAATCACCGTCGTTGTATCGGTGTTGCTCCTATGGCGCACCTCTCTGTTGCATACCTTGGCCGGCGCTTTGCTCTTGCCTTGGTATTTTCTGCTGCTGCGGTTGTCCTGCTCCTGCCGAGTTTCGCTGTCCGGCATTGCTGTTGGCAGCGTTCCCTTGACCGGCATTGCCTTGGTCGTGGTTACCTCGGCCAGCTTCACCTCGGCTCACACTTCGTCGATCATCATTTTTCTGTGCTTCTTTTCCTTTTCCTGCCCGCGTCGGGTCGTACGGGACAATCTGTTTGTTTCGTCTGCCGAGGTTACTACCTCCTTTCTCCTTGGACCACCATGAGGAGATGATGCGGCTCCGGCGGATTTCTCTGGGTTACCCATCATCGAATGGACGATTTTGGAAGCTCCAGCTCTCTCCGGGTTAGCTCTGAGTAGCTCTTCATTCTGTCTGTTCGCGATCCGAACTAACTCGTTAACCCTATCTTGTTGTCTTTGACGGGCCTCACCCGTCAGACCCTCTAACTCGGATGCAGCCGCATCCGCTGCTCTGAGGTTCTTCGCCGGGGTACTATACTTTGGCAGCCCCACGGACAAACAGTTTTCCGACTCCTCAGCTCCATTATCACCTTCTCTGTTCATCTCGCTTATGAGATTTCTCCCTTTTACTTTTACCGTATCAACCTTGTTTGCTTTTGCATACTCACGCAGCGTCATGTTCAATGATTGCTGAGCCGCGTCTATTTTCTTTGCGCCTTCTAGTATCTTTTGCCTAGTTTCCTCCAGCTCGACCTGCGCCCGAGTCGGATCTACTGCTGCTACTACGGGGTTTGCCAAGCTATCCATCGCCTCTCTCAGCACATTTTCCGGCCTCTCTAGTGGAGGACCTCTAACTTTCCTTGGTTCCTTAGGCGTTACCTCCGGATCTGGCGCCGGATCCTTGCTCGCGCTCGCACCAAGCGCTGTCATCATCACCTCTGCATGGTCCGGGGAACGATCGATACGTGCCCCACGAGCCATAGTGAGGGGTGGTTCCCCTGTTTCAACGACGCGGCGCGGATGAGCGCACGCTACGTCCACAGCAACGCAGAGCTTGTGCGCACCCAACTCGATGAAGAGGCCGTTGCGCGGACGTACATGCGTTGCCAAAGCAGCAGTTAAGTCCAGCGCTCCAAAGCGCTGAACGAGCACGGAGGCGATGCGTTCGCCGGTGCCGATGAAGTTTCCCGTCCGGATATTCACCCCTGCTAGCGCCTCTAGCCCCACGGTGGGCGCCAACTGTCGTGGTGGTGTCACGGCAGATGCCATGGATAGGCTAAAGGTGGGGACTAATACACGCTAGGGAATCCAGGGAGGGATAGTAGAGTGATTCTCCACACAGAAATTTGTATTGCTTTCCTTTCAAGATTACAAGTGCTCCTCGAGCTGTATTGGCGAGACGAGGAAGAAGGAGCTCTCTTACTCTCACCCACAGTTCACCTCTAAAACCCTAACCAAATCAGTATCCAAGAAAACTCAACCCCCAATACTGAAACCGTAGCCCCCCTTATATAGAGGTGGCTCGGTCTCTGCCTAGGGCATACGTGGAGGCATATTCTTAAGAATATGCCTCCTCTCAAAGTGGTAACCCGACCGGGGTGCTTTTCCCCCGCGTCACACATGCTTTAGCTACGTGAGCCTCTGCAGCGCCCGCGTCAGCCGACACGGGCGTCGTCACCCCTGTCGGCCATGACCCGGTGGTCCTGCCCTCGCTTTCTTCGCTCATGCAGTGCGTACCGGGCCTTCTTTTTGACCGGAGAGATTCCTTACTTCTCCTAGAAGCTAAACGGGACCCGGATCATGGTCGATCCGGCTATACCTGTTCCTGCATACAAGTTAAACAAGCACTTCCGACTTACTCCTTACGTCGGCTGATAGAATGTTAGGCGACCCCCCTGGTCCGGGTTATTCCGTGATCCGGTCTGCCTTGAGGTGACCCGGCCAGCATCCGCTTTGGCCTTGCCGAACCTCGGCTAACTCGGCCTTTACACCCCGGAGTGACCCTACCCGGGGGTATCCCCCCAACACACCTGGTGAGGCAAACATTACTAACATTACCAAAATGTTACTTATTTATTTTTGTGATATGTTTTGCAGGAATGAGCACCAAGAAGAAGAGATAGGGGATTTAAATAAAATTTAGTTTAGGTTGTTTCCTTTATACTTTTGTAATCTTTCTTTTCTATTTGGGACAATTGTGAATACATTGTAATTTTTGTTTTGATTAATAGAGTTAATATTTTTCCTTCAATTCTGATTTGTATATTGTTGTTTATTCCTTTATTATAAAGGACGATGTAATGTTGAATTTCTTTTTAATTTGAGACTTGTAAATATTGTATCTTAATCATAAATAAGAATTCAATTCTTATCTCCTTATTGCAATTTGATTACAATTTATCATTCCATTTACACATTCTTTTATAATTCTAATATATCAACTCAATATTCAAATCTGAATTGTCTCTTCCCCAAACTCAAAAATTCAGTAGACAATTCCCCATAGCACTATGGGTATCCGGATCTTTTTCCTTGAATCCTCTTCATTCCGACAATATCCTATTGTTTCTAATTTACCATATAGTTCATTTTTCTAAATCTCTTTGGGTTTATGCCCTTACGGTCCTATTTAGAATTGATTGTGAACACATTTTGTCCCTTCCAATACGATTTTCCTACTACTGTACACTAGAATTTTTTAGTAGGCTTCCCTCCTTCTTAAGGACAACTTACTAGATGTTTCCCCCTTATAACTGGTCCACTAAGTTTAATCTATTATATCTCCTTCGATATTTCATCTAGACATACTCTCATAAATACTTTATAATGAGGGCTTCTTATAACCTTATGAGAATAAGGCTTACTCCCATCATGACTTCAGTGTTTATGAGAAAATTAGACAACAATACTTCAGTTTTATTGTTTACTCTCCCCCTTGGGGTTTCCTAATGGTCTCTAATCTACATGTATGATACCCATTAGATCAGTAGCAAGGATATTAATCCCCATCTAGCTTATATCTTACCTATATAAGGTTTTACGAAAGAATCTTTGGTACATCCACACAATTTTGGATATCCGAGATGAATCTTCCAACATTATTTGTCTTAATTTTACCCTTTTGGACATTATCTCTTTGGTAAACCCGATTTCGTGAAGCGTCTCGAAAGACGATCTTTAATTTTATACTTCCTTAGGTCTAACTTAACTTAGGCCAAGTTTTATACTCTTTAATTTATATAAAGATGACCGAATTAGATAAACCAATAAGGTACCAGCTATGGATACCAACTACGGATACTGATTGTGGATCCTGCTTGGTGTATGGATTACCCTATAGGTTCTATACTTACCACTAGCATTCTCTCCGAGTTGTTAGAACCTGAATACCACTTTTGTTCCAAGACTTCTAACTTGCTCCATTTCATGATGCTTCTATGGACTTGGTATAACTACTTCATTAGCTTCTAAGCAACATCACCTATCTTGAGTGAACTTTAAGTTCATCCTTCATGTTGCTCTACACCTTTTTCTGCACTAATAATCCTTCTTGTTGCCAACTAATAATGAGTTGAGATTGATCCAGCCTTCAAAATAATATTGATACTCCTTATATTTGGCTTCCTTCTTCCTACAGTCTTCATCTTGATCTTCGGAACTCGTCACTCCCTTACACGAATTCCATTTTTCTATCTAGGTCTATAACATCAAGTATTAACTTGATGATGCAACATGCATTTGCACATCAAGTCAAATTTCATGCACAGATCTAGTCAATCAAGAAAATCCAAGAAATCCAAATGTGGTACATATAACACACATCATTCTAAGCATGGAATGTAGTAATTGAGTATAATACCTCTAGAATTCAGGCTTAGATGTGTAGTATATGACACCTCCTAGTATAGGTTTACCTCGTGATACTTAGCACTTAGGTGTTAAACTACTCTTTATCTCAATATTTACCAAAATTGCTCAGATGCAATTGGATAATTTTGAGAAAAGTGGTCTCACTTTGGTTCTGACAAACCTCTTACCTTTCTTTCGGGACTACTAGAGACTACTAGTCTTCCATTCCATCGTAAACTATCATCACATGATCTCTCAAAACTACTAACAACATTATATTTACTACCTTAATCCCAAAAATTATCGTATTATTATTACACCTATGACTTGTATCACAGACCTACACTATTCTTTACTTACTGTTGTTACAAGATTATTTACTAAGTACTGGTCCTAATTACACACTTATCATAGTCTCGGAGCTAATCTCACCATGAACTTGTTAATATTTACCTAGTCATCATGATTGAAGAGCTAATCTCACCATGACGACTATTCTTCTTGGCTTAATATTAATGATTCTTAATAGAATTTGACTCCATTACATGGAATTCTCAAGTGAATGCCACATGATCCACTACCAATTGTATCTATACATACTCTAGTGGTTTACCCTGTATGGTATGGTGGTATCAACTAGTGGTAAGATTCTACTACTTCATAGGAATTCTAAATATAGACTCCATCACTAATACTACTCCACATGATATCCTAATCTTGGTGGTAATCTGCTTTGATATTTTAACTTACTTGATGGGGGAATATCAATCAGGGTATGCCCACGAAGCGGAATCGCCAGCTAGAGCGAGCCGACTGAAGCCTAACCCATGACGGATCGACTCGCCAAGTACAGCGACTGGTACGTACTGGACCCAGACGCCACGCCGACTGAAGGCCCAAGATAGCGTCCCCAATAGAAAACCCATTAGCACTTGTAAATCCTAACTGGCTGCGTATATAAAGCCACCAGGGGCACCCCCATGGGGCACGTTCTCTCCCATGTCTCATTAGATCTAGTATCTCCGACCGCCTCCAGCGACTCCATGTAAACCAATCTATGATCATACTGGATTGACAACAGGACGTAGAGATCCTCCATCGAGGGGACGTGAACCTGGGTACATCGTGTGCCAATCTCGCTCCTGAATTCTCCTACGTCGTCTTGCCCTTTCCTCTACGTAAGCTACCCTGTAGCATCTGTCGTGGCCAATTCCACGACAGTTGATGCCCACCGTGGGGCAAGCGATGCTTGGAGGTGTTAATCCGGGCGGGATCACTCGCCGTCAACACAACTAGATCTGTC
Organism: Avena insularis; assembly: GCA_023614405.1. Classification (NCBI taxonomy): domain Eukaryota; kingdom Viridiplantae; phylum Streptophyta; class Magnoliopsida; order Poales; family Poaceae; genus Avena; species Avena insularis. The sequence goes on along the minus strand of CM042688.1, from coordinate 518,242,408 downwards.
GTTGGCACGCAGATTTTCTTCAGCAACAAATTGCGGCGGCCGACATGGTCTGGTGGACAAGATCTGTTGCGCATGCACAACCATATCCTGACTTGGAAAAACACAAGCGCCGACATGCATGATCATTTACATATGGCTGATCAGTTTTCTATTTGATTTCGTCTCACGATTGATTATTTTTCTAGTTGATTATTTTATTTGGTCTAACTTCTTCTGTTCAATTAACATGCACGGATTCGTTTGGAGATCTAAATTCTCCACGCCGAATAGGAACAGGCCTCCATATACCAATGGAATTCGTCATCAACCCCAGAATGGAAAAGTAGGATCGAATCGGAAGAGCCATGTGCGACTGCGGTTCCCGTTGTGCTGCAGGCGGCTGTTCGAGGATCTTGAAAGGAAAATAAAAAGAGATACGAAACGTGTGCTACTGCTGTTTGCACGGGAGTTGAGGAAGTGACAAGATCTGCAAGTCGCCTCACGTCCGCCACGGATATGAAAGATAAAACTCTCAGGTGCTATTTTACTAGACTGTTACGTCTCATAATTTTACAAACATGTATTTTTCTTTGGCTTCTGCACTACTGTATGCATGCAGATTTGTCTATGGCGATTGCCGTAGACGACCTGACCATTGTCGGCATTTGGCCGCATGAATTTATGTGTTAATACGCGGGTCCCCGGGCGACCAGTTTGTGAATCGTCGAAGAGATCGAGCGCGGTTATGCCCCTTGCAGCGGTGACGTGACCAAAGGGTTTCACTTTTTCTATTCAATCTCGTCTTTTTGATACGAGCTTGATTACTCTGCTAAACATCTATTTATTTAAATCTAATCAGTTGCGTGCTTGTTTTGGCAATACATAAACAACCTGAATCGGCGAGTCTGCCTTTGTCCTGGATGCGAGCGAGCGGCATCGAAGATTATCTCAATCACGCCTTCCGTATCAGGTGCTATTTTTCCAATTATCCACCTCGGTCTGTGGCTTTCAATCTACAAATATATTTTTCTGGTTTGTAGTACGTCTTATATGCAGATTTATCAATCAGGACATCTCGAAAAATATGCATAAAAAGCAATACCTAAGATGTGGAGATGACTCCGAACAACCCCGACGGGTCGGCTTCATCTCGCCATCGCGAACTTTCCATCGCGGAGTCGCCGTCACGGGCACGCCGCTGACGTGGGTTCGCCCCTCGCGAACTCTCCACTCGACTCGTCTGCCGCGAACTCACCCTGGTCGCGGATTCTCCATGCTTGGCGATTTGCCCGCCGCGAACTCGCCACGGTCGACGACTCGCCACACTCCGAGACTCGCCTAAACACGGACTCGCTAGGCTCGGGGACTGGCCAATCACGGACACGCCTCCAACAAAGCAACTCCGCAACGCGACTCCGTCCGACCGATGGTCCGATCTAGCTCGCTACCACTACTCGCCAAGATATCGGCTACACGCCGCATGACTTCCGTCCGCCGTGATGACTTCGCCAAAGCGCGACCCCGTCCGCCGCGCGACCATATGTCTGCCGCGTCGACTCCGCTAAAGCGCGGCCTCCCTTCACCAAAGCGCGACCTCCGCCCGCCGCGTCGACCCCGTGTCCGCCGCGTCTACTTCGCCATAGCGCGACCCCCATCCGCCGCGCGACCTCCGTCCGCCGCGCGACCATATGTTCGCCGCGTTGACTCCGCCAAAGCGCGGCCTCCCTTCGCCAAAGCGCGACTTCCGTCCGCCGCGTCGACCCAGTGTCCGCCGCGTCTACTTCGCCATAGCGTGACCTCTGTCCGCCGTGTCGACCCCGTGTCCGCCGCGTCGACTCCGCCAAAGCGCACTTATACTTCCGCTACGTCGAATGCGTACGCAACACCTACTAAGGGACCTTCATCGTCCGAGCCGCTAGAGAGGGTCACATGCCACGCTGCATGGACTCACCACTGGGCGTCTCTTCCCCCCGGGAAAGATTGATTCGCCTTTATCAACCTTTGAAAGAGCGACTCGCAATGGCCAAGTAGTGCGGACGAGGACTCGCAAACCGAGCCTCGGATCGTCCACGAAAAACGCTAACCGAGAGCCATCAATGGAGTCGCCTTGCTCGACTGGCCTTCCGGGCCAAGACAAATGGCAGTGCTACACAAACAGCACCATGTCCTCCTCAACCTTAGATAGTGCGACTCGCACGGCCAAGTACTGCAGACGAGGACTCGCAAACCGAGCCTCGGATCGTCTAGGAAGAACGCTAAGCTGAGAGCCATCTTTGGAGTCGCCATGCGACTGGCCCCCGGGCCAAGACGAGAGACTCGCTAACAAAAACAGCGCAATCAACATCATCGCAGACTCGCAATCATCGTGGACACGCCACACTCGGGACTCTCCCCTCGTAGACTCGCAATCATCACGGACTCACCACACTCGAGGACTCTCCTCTCGCGGACTCACCACACTCGGGGACTCTCCCCTCACGGACTCGCTTACCGTGAACTCTCCCCACGCGGACTCACCATGCTCGGCAATAACCACTCGTATTTTTAGAGTATGCATCTCTAAAGAGCCTCAAGTCGCCTCTACAAGACAACTCGAGCCTCGGGGACTACTCATAGGCATACTGCATGTGCGCGTGGTTCCACGATTACGGTTCGATACGCTCGGGGACTCGCCACCGCGGACTCTCCCTCGCGTACTCGCCATGCTCGGGGACTCGCCACCCCGGACTCGCCCTCGCGTACTCAACACGCTCGGGGACTCGCCACCACGGACTCTCCCTCGCGTACTCGCCACGCTCGGGGACTCGCCACCGTGGACTCGCCCTCGCATACTCGCCATGCTTAGGGACTCGCCCTAGTGTACTCAACACGCTCGGGGACTTGCCACCATGGACTCGCCCTAGCGTACTCAACACGCTCGGGGACTTGCCACCGTGGACTCGCCCTCGCGTACTCAACGCACTCAAGGACTCGCCACCGTGGACTCGCCCTCGCATACTCAACACGCTCGGGGACATGCCACCATGGACTCGCCCTCGCGTACTCAACGCACTCGAGGACTCGCCATCACGGGCTCGCCGTCGCCGACTCGCTGTCGCAGAATTGCTTGCACCAACACGATGACTTCATCATCGATGATTTGGTGTCCTCCATGTCCTCTATGACAGCAAGTTGACAAGGCGCCGACCAAACTTCTCCAAGTGGCGACTCCGTCCAACGACGACTCGCCCGACACATCGACTCGCCTTGGCGATTGGGCTACTTCATGAGCTATTTCTCTGTTTCAGGAGCTCGCCAATGACTCACCATCGACTCCACCCTGGAATCACCTACACCGATTCGGCGGCTTGAAGTCAACGCCGAGTCCCTGACGCGCTCGGGGACTACTAATGGGGGAATACCAATCGGGGTATGCCCACGAAGCGGAATCGCCAGCTGGAGCGAGCCGACTGAAGCCTAACCCATGTCGGATCGACTCGCCAAGTACAACGACTGGCACGTACTGGACCCAGACGCCACGCCGACTGAAGGCCCAAGACAGCGACCCCAATAGATAGCCCATTAGCACTTGTAAACCCTAATTGGCTGCATATATAAAGCCACCAGGGGCACCCCCATGGGGCACGTTCTCTCCCACGTCTCATTAGATCTAGTCTCGCCCACCGCCTCCGGCGACTCCATGTAAACCAATCTATGATTATACTAGATTGACAGCAGGACGTAGCGATCCTCCATCGAGGGGACGTGAACCTGGGTACATCGTGTGCCAATCTCGCTCCTGGATTCTCCTACGTCGCCTCGCCCTTTCCTCTACGTAAGCTACCCTGTAGCATCTGCCGTGGCCAATTCCACGACATTACTTAAGATATCTTAGTGGTGTATACCTATTTAGAGTTACACTCAAATGATATTTCTCTAGAGAATACATATAACTAATCCTTAAGAAAGATGACAAAAGTATCCAACTTAAGTGTGACAAGATTATCCTCAAGTGGATACCCATCACAAATCTTAGATAAGATGGCTCCTATAGTCACTATCCAACCTACAGATCTTCCTAAAAGGGTTTTAATCATATGGTCAAAGCATATGCTTTGATACCAGCTGCGATGACCCAGCATACCACTTCATGATGTAGTACACTATAGTCGTTGATATAACACCAATGGAACACCGTTCACTAGTATTACATCCCTCAGAGTGGTACAAAAGAAACACAGCAGATCCAAGACATGACTATAGATTACAACTTGACTCTTTACAAAAGATCCAGAGAACACTCTAGGTTAAAGAGGAAGAAAATAACTTCTTACAAAGAAGACCCAGAAATAACAACTCCAAACTATCTGGCTAAAAGGACTAAGATCTAAACCAATTGGTTTGCAATTGCTGCTAATGCAATGCTCTACGGAAGTAGGTGTTAAGGCTAGAATATCTACTCCTATCTAATGAAGATCTTTGTCTTTGCTTCGGTTGATGTTTATGTTGACTCCTATCTAATGATGGTTTCTTGAGCAGAATTGATGTTGACGTCATCTTCAATGGCTTAGAACCTAGCAAGGGTAAGAAGGTACGGTTGAGTATGAGCGTACTCAGCAAGTTCACTACAAATGAGTGTACGATGCACTATCTCTACAACCATCGACCATAGGTTGTAGGCAGTGCAGGTTTTTGTAAACATTTCTTCAAATGTTGCTTTTATTCTAAAAACTATGTCCGATAGCCTTCACAGGTCGACCAGAACCTTCATGGGGTTCTTTCCTGCCGTGTTCATAGCTCCTTCCCGGAATAGGGAGTAACATGTCACAATTCTTACACTCTGCAGAGGTGCGTTGCATTACCCATGAGAGACCAACTCCTTGTTGCACAACCGGGCAGCTTATTCCCGTCCACAATTCCTTGATGTGGGGCCCAGTAGTTGATCCAAGCCAATCACTGCCCCCTTCGTGACCCCCATGCCCCCTTTGTGTACGCCATGCCCATATCTTGAATTATGGCAATGGTTAGTATAGACCGTCAGATGCCAGAACTATCATGGGACGTTGAGGGCTCCCACCCATATGCTGCATATCCTCTACGAATTACCAATAAATGCATGCTACGAGGATAACAACCACGACCTGGCCATCCGGATGCATGCGAGAGGAAGAAGATACAACTGACTTCTCCGTCCCATTCCAAATCTCATGGTTACCGCGTAATATACGGCGCTAGAATCACTAGCGACATTGGTTGTTAAGTCCTAGGTATTATGTTCCTTTACCACTAGAACTGTATCCATAGATTATTACCACTTGGTAAATAATCCATAATCATATTATTATGAAAATAGTATTTTCTGACCTTTTTGAAATGCAGGTGATGACAATATTTGAGTTACAAGTATTTGATAGAAAATAACCAAAGGACATGAGCAAGTGTGAACTTTCCTTTTGTAATTGCAACATTATGCAATCACGGTCTTCAAGACCATAGAAGATCCAAATTATGTAAACAACATCATTGGTCTGGTAATGTAACACCCCTAGTCTTAATAATAGTAATTAGGATTTGATTATGCATCATGAGCATGTCATGCATATCATGGGTTGATAAACTTGCACTAAGAGAATGAAGAAGAAAACCCTAAAAACCCTAGTTTCCTCTCTCACTCAAATCTATTCAAAATGTTTTGAAGTCCAAACAAATACCAAAAGCTTGGAGCCCAAATTGAATAAGAGGGCCCTTGAGTGTTTTTGTTGCATTTTATAAACCTCTGGTATTTTCAAAATGCTCAACACAGAAAAGAATTTGAAAATAGTAATGGAAAATAGAAAACAGAAAAGAGAAAAAGATTTCTAAAAAAAATAGAACCCTTCTTTTACCTGGGCCGCAACCCAACATTTCCCTCTCCTCTTTGCCTTCCCAGCGCAGCAGGTAGCAGAAGCCGCCACTCAGCTGAAGCCCAAGAGAAGCCCAGGCCCAGCTTACCCCTTTGTCCTTCTATCGTCGTCATCCACCTTCGGTTGCGATGGAAGCAGCTCGCTGGCACCACCGCGTCGCTCGCCGGCGTGGAGATGCGCGCCAACGACGGTGCCGACGCCTACAAGACCCCTGGATGTCACTGAGGAACCCTATCCCTCCTGCTCCCTCTCGCGCATGTTCCCTTCCTCTCTGTGTCGCGCGTGCCCGAAACCCTAGCTCGCTGGCCGCTGGAGCCCCTTCGTTCCCGACCACCCCTCGTTCCTCTAAGGCCATATGCGTGACCGCCGTTGTCTCCTCGTTCTTCCTCGCCAAGCCACGCAAGTCGGAGGAGCCCTAGTCGACCGAATCACCACCTCGTTCTGCCGCCGGTCATTGCTCTCCGATGTGAATTCCGACACCGCCCGACCTCACCTCGCCTCGCCGACCCCTCCATCGTGCTCAAGGTGAGACCCTGGTCCTCCTGGACCTCTGCATTTTCTACCCCTCGCTCTCTTTGGCCCTGCCACCGTGTTCCCCCGTCGACCGTAGCAGGAGCTCGTCACCGGCCAAGCTCCGGTGGCCATTTCCTGGCGGCGACACCACCTTTCGGCTTAGTGCGGACCAGCATCCGACGCGGCAGCAACAAGCAACTTCACGTGCCCCAATCTTCCATACGTGCTCAGGCTCTCGAACCATGGGCAAGCCAAGATGACATCATGACGACATATCTCCTTTTCTTTTATTTAAATGTTTTGTCTAATTATTTTCTAGAAATAAAAATAACCCCTGTGGGCCCCATCTATCAGGTTTTTATTATTTTCATAAATATTTTTTGAAATGATTAAACTTATGACATGTGGGTCCAAGTGGTGTAATAATTTAATATAATCCAAAAACATTTAATTATTTTAATAATGATTTAAAATGGATTAAAAATGGGAAAAATCATAACTAATTCATTTCGAGTCAGAAAAATACAAATAATATATCAAAATGTTCAGAAAATTGAGATCTATCCAATAGACTCATAATAATGCATTGTTAAGCAACTTAAATGACAAGTATAATTAGGAGAGCAAGATAACCCCTCTCATATGCATCCAGGGTTTCTCCGAATTAGGGTTTGAACCCCTTGGACCCTGTTTAATTTGCCAAGAATGTCATAGCGTTTAATTTTAATACAATTTAACTTGTCATATCATCATTCTTCATTGAGCATTGCATCGATGCCATGTGTTGATTGTCATTTTCCTTTCCGGTGTTTGTGCTTCTTCTCGGTAGACCTCGAAGTTGATGTGAGCAACGAGATCGAGTCTAAGATTGAAGATCAAGATCAACACCATCGTAGGATATCGACGAATGATGCCAAGCAGATGAACCTGAATTTCTATATCTGAGTATCAACAGGCAAAGGCAAGCAAAGCCCCACACATAATAAAATCCTATGCTTTCAAAGTATTTCATTCTTGCCATGTGCATACGATTCCAAAGTCTTTTATCGATAGATAGAGTAATCCGATCTAAGCATGTCCCCCTTTGTAGCCTATATTCCCTTATCCACTGATCCTAGCATAACTACGGCTTGGCTTATGAGCTTCGATAGAGCTGCTATATTCTGTTGTGCTTAGTCAAGCTTAGCTGTTACCACTGATCCATCTGGTTGATGAATCAGAGCTACAAATGAACCTAGTTGGACAGGATGTCGTGGTATGATCAGAGATGAAAGCTAAACATACTAAGGCTTGTATGGGAGGCCATGTCGGGTTGTGGTTTTTGCAGTCCCATACTTGCCACTACTAGGACCCAAGTTCCTGACTCTTGAACCAAGACGAGCGTACAGCCACACGGGGGCCTGGAAACCCCCTCGACCAACTAACTTGCCTAGTAGATTCCATGAGTCACATAGTTCGGGCGTTCCATTTGACATATGTATTCTGGTCGTTCTTGAAGGAGGTGGAGGAGATGCATTCATACAGGTAGGTAAGCGTGGCAATGAATGGGAGAGGCACGACCTCCATAATCTCAAACCCTGCTCACATCTCTAGGGACCAGCTTCAGGATTTGACCCGTTATGGCGGCATCTCCTTAGGGCATGATTCATGGTCTCGGTGAAAGTAAGGTAAAAGTCGTGTCCATCCGCTCTCTGCCGGCCTTCCAAGGAAGAGGGCTAATAATATTTGGCATTAAGAGGAGGATGGTACGTGTGGGTAAAGTTGTGCACCCCAGCAGGGTACTAATCTTTTCGAAAAGCCATGTCCACGGTTATGGACGACTTGGGAACGGATTCAAAGATCATAGAGAACAATAACCTAATCGTAAAACTTGACAAGAGATGTGAGGTGTGCTTAAGGATGCTTCCTCAGGGATCGAGGGGGTGATCCTAGTTGGTAGGTTTCGATGGATATCAAAGAAGATCAAAGCTAGTGATATCGCTTTCTTATCCCTTTTAAAAGGTTCTACTAGTCAAGCTTCTCCTCTCTCTTTTATAAAGAAACTTAGCTTTATGCAAATGAACCCCACCAGCCATAAGTCATGCGGAGTACACCTTGTACTCAGCCTTGCTTTGTTGATACTTTTGCAGCAGGTAAGTGTTACCACAGAAGGTGAGTTTACTACAACATCGACATCGAAGAGTAGCTTGGGGTTCCCGGTCGGCAACCTGGAATCTATGGAATGGGATGTCATCGTTATGCTTCAGGCCTCTTAGGCCATTTGTTAAGTTTGCTATACTTAATAGCATAATTTGCCTTCCGTTGTTTGATGATTGTGATCAGTGACCTCTGTTTGTATTATTTTGGTTCTTTGCACAGTTATGAGCTTGCTGTAATAATTTTTGTGTTGTAGGGTCACTATAAAGTTACTGATTCAATCTCTGTATGCTTCTGAGATTTAGGTTAGGCTTATATCAGATAGAGGTATGGGATTTGTCTAGCCCTAATCCCAGGGGTGTCACAGGTAAAGACTAATGTTTAAATAAGCAAGATGTAGTTATGCATAAGTAATGTAATGCAGTTTGATAAACGCGAATCGCCGGACTAATCGTATATGATCTAGGGTTTGAAAGTTTGTGGTGATATCTTTGGAATGTGTTTCACTTTTATACTAGTTTCACACTTGTGCTTCTTATTAAGGTTTGTGAGTGTGTGTGAAATAACATGCAAGTGCAATAAGTAGCATATCATAGTAAAGCAATCATAGTAAAGCACTCAAATAGGCATGGTAACTAAAAGATTTCTTTGTTACAGTTTAAACCATCTTGTGGTGAATCAAATATGATTGATATTGTTTGCACTTATTCCGGAAGCTTGGACTTGAAATGATTCACGACTTAATTTGGAACAAACAAAAGTTAACTATAAAAACATAAATATACTTTAGGCATTATGCATGACTTGGTGTACCAAAGTTAACTTTAAAACATAAGTAGATCTTGGGTGTGATGTGTTAAAAAGTATCAATAAGTTTTAAACCTTGCAACAAGCATGTTTAAAGTATGGGATCATTCACTTTTATCTTAAGTGAATCATCAGTGTAAATGTGATTTTTTATTATGAATATAGTTTATCTTATTAAGGAAAGTAAATTTGGATGATTTGAATAATCTATTAGAGTTTGAAATCATGGATAGTTAAGAGATAAGTAACATTGTCTTTTATTATAAGTGAATGGTGATTAAAATTTACTTAAATTGTTGGTTTATCTTGGAGTTATGGTTTTAAAGAGTTTTCTAAATGTTAATAGTTTACTTTTAAGTATTAATATAGACTTAAGTTATGGTTTTGGAAGTAGTATTTAAATGTACAAGATTTATGGTTTTATATAAACTTGGAATTATTTCTTATTTAAGAATGTTCTTAAAGAATTTACTACCTAGATAATAAATAAGGATTTATTTATAATAACCTTAAAATATGTTGTAATAATATAATTAGTATTTTTCTAGGAAAACATACTTACTTAAGATCTTAGAAGTGAATTTTATTTAATTTTAGGTGTTATACTTATTTTTACAAAATTCTACAAATGATTATATATCTTTAAATATATGCTTCAAGATTTATTTGAAAACAAATTAAGTTAGTATTTTTATAAAATAGTAGACTCATTTTTATATGTAAAAATGATTTTTATTCAATTTTATGTCTTTGTTTTAGTTAATGAAATTTCTTTTAGGTCTTAATGGTATTAATATTTATTTACATTTTATTTAACTCAAACAAGTCATGTTATATTGTTTCCTAGGTATATATTATTTTTGTGATCATTTTGATATATTATAACTATTTTTAAGATATTTCTATATTTTTCTAGAGTTGAAATTAGTTTAGGGGTAATATTGTCATTTATTTATTTTATTTCTTTTTATGTTAAATTATAAAAAAATTGAACTGGATCAGGCTCACCGACTGGCCCATCTGGGCCCAATTTGGCCCAACTGGGCTCGGGGTTAATCCCCACCATGGCCCAGACCTCCCATCCACTCTCTCTCACATCTCACACTCTCGTCTTTCCCCTTCTGGTTTCTGGCGACACCGCCATCCTCGCCAGCCCAATTCTGGCGAGGCAGGCCATTGTAGTTGCTGTCGATGGTCGCCAAAGCTTCGCCCCTCTAGCCTGACCTAGACCTCCAACTTGATTTGAAAATAGGTCTTGTACCAGGCCACAACCATCCCTTTATGGTGCTAGGGTTTTGATGCTCGTGGTGCCACCATCCCACCGACGGTGTACTGCTCTTCTTACTGGGTTGCTCAGATGCTATGGTGGTTGTGGTGTAGCGGTGTGGCTCGGCACAAGCTGAGCATCGGGATGCTCCTCGTGCCGCCAGGTCGCAGCGCTCTATTTTGCCACTATCGCCGATACTTCTTCGGCTTCCTTTCTGGCGAGATGTGACTCGCCAAAGGTAGGTACCACTTTTGGCTATTTGTAGCGTCCCCAACCTTTAATAAGGTTGAGTCCCCTGTGTTTACAATGCTAGTCCCTGGATCAATAGCTAGCATCCACAGTTCAGATGTATTATCAAGAAACAAAGGTCATAATACAACTTTATAACCAGGAATAAAATAGTTTTATTACATCCAACATAGCTCATTGGCTATTTACATTACATTGCAGCGGAATAACTATAAGCATTGAGTCCTTCATCTTCAAAGTGCCACAGGCAGATGTTGGTTGTAGACTTTGTAATCCTAATCAATCAATCTTCACTAAAACAATCAAACCTGCAACATCATAAGTTACAGCCACAAGGGTCAATACATTTGAATTGTATTGGCAAGTGATACTTTGGTAGTATAGTGGAGTCTATCATCTATATGCATTTGGCTAAGTGGAGTTGAGGCTTTGCATTGCTCAAAATAGATTTTTCCCTATCATTTGAAAATAAGTTTTGTTTGGCAAAAACAAATTCCAAGGCATCTATCAATCAAAGACTGAAGATCCACTCAGGGCATCTATCAATCAAAGACTGAAGATTTACTTGGCAAAAACAATTTCCCAATCTAAGATTTTGAGATCCTTGTACCAAGCCATCTCTCCATCAAAGATTGAAGAATTTCACACAACCCTTGTTCACCCACAAGTTTTAATTTAGAAATTGGAGTGATGAGATTCTTGACTGCTTCCATGTCTTGATGCTCAAATTGTCCTTTACCAGGGACATGGCTAAGTACTTAGGTTTTTCACTCTGCAGAGGTGGTGCACTTTCCCCACAAGCCTTGGTTTCCCAAGAATGATCCTTCAGTAGCCTTCCCTTAGTCAAATGGACGCGTTCCAACCTATCAATCACTACCACCCACTGTCCAAAAGACTAAGTTCCAGCATCCTAAGATCATGGCAGAGCCCATAATGCCAAGTGGTTGCACTTGAAGTTTCTCAACATTTGACATCTCAAATCTCTTTGTTTCCTGGGTGGCCATCCACAAGTGAGATACACAAGCCAAGTCCATGGCCTTGTGAACCACTCAACATAAACCATTCCTTCCATTCCACCCAGGTGTTTCATTAGCTTAGTTGTTTTGTTAAAATAAAACACAAGTCCAAAGACTTAGAATATTTTTCATAGTGTGAATATATATCCCACCCAAGTTTTCTATTAGCTAGGCTAAGCTTGGTAGTAATAGGATTTCTTAACTTAGGAAAATCCTATTAAGGATTCATCTACTAGATTTCCTATAGCAAGGTCTAAACTTAGCAAAATAAAAACCATGCAAGATTTTACTTTAGCAAAAACACTAATGCATAATAAAAATAATGGGACATAAGATATGAAGTATCACTTGCCTTTTTGGTAGAGGGTATAGGTTCACTCCTTGTCCTTGCAACAATCACACTCTTCAAGTCACTACAATCAATCAAGCAAGGCACAAACTCAATCTACCAATCAAGCAAAACAACACACACAAACAAAATAACAAAGTCAAAGAATTGCATGCAAGCATGCCAAGCTTTGCTTTGTTTGCAAAAGTGGTTCCTAGTGGGTCATAGACATTTGGGTACACCTAATGGTCATTTTTGTAAAGTGGTAAAGTCATGCATAGGCATGCAAAGGTTGGTTCTAATGTAGGGATGGTCTTCACTAGGCTTCTAACTTTGTAAGTTCCAAATTGGTCATTTACCAAAATGGCAAGGTCATTTGCAAAAGGGTTTCTATTAGATTCCTAAACTTTGTAAGATCCAAATTGGTCATTTACCAAAGTGGCAAAGTTGTTAGCAAAAGGTTTCACCTCAAAAACCAATTTCAAAACAAGGCACCTATTTGGTCATTTTATGTGGTGAAGAAATATGTCTACTAGGGTTTTAGTCCATAGGGTTCACCAAATGAGTTGCTATTGCAAAACTTGGTGTTTTGGGTCAGTAGGTTTGGTCCAAAGCATTTTCTCAAAGTTTTCTTTATGAAAGCATTTCCATAAACAAAACAAATAGTTTTAGTTAGCTAGAAATGGACTAAACTAATTAATCCATTCTATTCTTTTCCAAAATCACTTTCCAAACTATGGGTTGGTTCCTATGGTCAGCAAGGTCACAACAAACTAATTGGCAAAGGTTTTAACCTAAATATCCTTTTAAATGATTTTCTAATGTTAGCAAGCATACAAAAGAATCTGCAAAGTTAAACAATCTAACAAATACTATTTTCTAAACTAAGGGTAGGGTTGGCTAGGGCTTGTCTTGCTGATTCCAACGACATCAAATTTGTAAAATTTGGACGTGTGGATCAAAAGATACATGGGTTTGAAGTTTGCAAAGTTTGTTTTCAAATTCTGTTTTAAATGTATAGGTGACACGCGCGTGATATCATTGGTCGATACCGTTCGGCGGATCGTGGCTGGAGCGTTGGATCTAATCTAATCGTATGCTCCAGAGAGCGCATTATTCGCGGTAAGTGGTTCTATCGTCCGGATGGATCTAGATCGAACGGCTGCAATCACTCGTGCCATCAATCGGCGGCAAGGTGGTAAACTTGGCGGAGTCGCTTGGTCGATGACGGCGATGCAGCGAAGCGAGAAAGAAAGAGGAGATGCTCACCGGGCTCGAGGTTACGGCGATGCTCGGGAGGTGTTGGTCGGCGAGGGCGACGGGGTGAGCTTGATTGCTCGCCGGAGTTGCTAGCCGGCGGGTTCTCGGTGGTCGTCGTGCGTTGCTGTGAATCAACTCAAGGCAAACGAAAACACGGTCACGATGCGCCAAGACACGAGGTGTGTGCGTGATCGAGAGGGTGCGGCGGTCGGATTCTACCGGCTTCACGGAGAGGAAGCAGACACGATGGCGTAGAGCTTGTCGAGTCGTCACCGGAGATCGCCCTAAGGCAAAGGAGAGGCAGGGTTAGGTGCGCACGAGGGTCGCGAACGAGGGAGCATCATTGAGAGGTGCCGGGAGGTCTGTGCTCACCGTGGAATGTCGCCAGAACAGCAGACGGTGCTGCAGTCGTCGTTGAAGGCGAGGTTTCAGGCACCTGTCGAACGGAGGCACGGAAGCGTCCGGGAGTGTGTAGTATGTGTGGTCAATGAGGCAAGGAGGTCTGGTTTCACGGAATCATCACCGAACATCGCTTGAGACGAGGTGGCTCGGGAGAAATTGAGGGCGGTCTAGGGCGCATAGCGCGAGGTGTCGAGGGGATTTATAGAGGAGAGGAGGCGTTTCATCTCTGCGTGATCAAGGCGAGGTAAAGGCTCGGAGTTAAGGTGAATTAAGTGAGCAATCAACGAAGCAGGGGAAAGAACTGGGTCAAGGGGTTGAAGACGATGAGCAGTAATAGTGGGGTCCAACGGTCAGTGGGAAAAGGGAGAGAGGAGGGGGTCCACTTGTCATCGGCTGCGTTGTTCAGTCAAGAAAAGCGGTTCGGGAGAGTGGGTGAGAAAGGTGGGGTCGTTTAATGTAGTGAGGGAGAGGGGGGTGGGTCCCGTTGTCGGCCTCTTTTTATGGTCTGCTTTCAGTGAGAAAAGAAACACTTCGAGGGAGGGAGTACTGGGCTGGACTGGCTTAGTGGGCTGGGCCTGTTTTCTTATTTTTTTTTTTTTGTCTAAACACTTTTCTTTTTCTATTCTATTTTCTGTTTTCAATTTCAAACAATTATTCAAACAATTTCAAACAACACTCAATCAATTCAAACAGCAAACTTTTCATTTGAATTTGGTTCTGTTTGGCAACATAATCCAAATCTCAAAATGAAATATTATTTTTTATTTATTTTTAGGATCCATTTAATAATTAAATAAAATGGATCTTTAGTTATTAGGGTTTGATTTATTTAATAATATTTCCATTTGAATTCCAATTATTTTCAAAACCAAACCAGGAGGTTTAATTTGAAACATAAAAGAATACTTGGAAACTTATTTAAATAAATAAATAAGTTTTGGTGTTTTAAAAATGGGAAAGCCTTTACTTAAATAAAATTGGATATTTAAATCCTTATTATTTTATTTAAATAATCCTTTACTCATTTTAATCAAAGCAAAACCTTTTAATAAAAGATTTCAAAGTAGTAATAAAATACTTGGTGTTTATTTAAAATGGGAAAAGCTTTTACTTAAATAAAATTGGATATTTAAATCCTTATCATTTTATTTAAATAAACCTTTACTCATTTTATCAAAACAAAATATTTTATTTCAAAAGTTTGGCCAAAATTAATTTGGCTCACCTTTTCATTTGAAACCAAAGTCTTTTATTAAAAGATCTAAATTTGTATTTCCAAAACAATTTATTTTCCTTTGATAAATGTTTTACTTTTTAAATCCCTTTAGGATTATTTGTTCACCAAAGGGTATGGGCTTTTGGTAAGGCTTTATTGACTTTGGAAATTCAATTTCCTTATCTTATCATATTTCTAAGATTTTGCTTATGGTTCCAAATTGAGTGGAACCAACTTCTAAGGTCTTTCTTGATCCTTTGTGAAAATTTGTTGATCAAATTTGGTATGGATCAAATCCATGGATTTGGAGATACTTTGGAAAATGATTTCCTTCCATTAGGGTTTAGGGTTTTGGATTTCTTTCCAAATGTTCAAATTTCCAGATACATTCATTGAGGAATGCATTTCCCTTGATTTGGATTTTTTTGTTGAATTCAACTTCTGCCAAAGTTTGTTCAAGATGGGATTTCAAGTCTCCTTTTAGAAACAAAAGTTTCTTTTCACCCTGATTTTCAACAAAAATTTATTTTGTCATTTTATTTTTCACATTACAAGATTTGGAAAATCTTGGGATGTGACAGGCTACCACCCTTAAAATAAATCTCGTCCCGAGATTTGGGGAGGCTAGGGTTACAAGCAGGTTCAAAAGCATCTAGGGTACTACCACCCTTAAAATTTTTCAAACTAAACTAGATCTTGGCTTGCTTGGAATCTTGGAAAACTTCTTCTTGGAAAACTTCTGCATAGTGGCTTTTATTTCCATACTTGACTCATGGGCTAAGGTTGGGTTTCTCCTTTGGCTTGTTCATCTTGTTCTTCATCTTTTCTGGACAATTGCTTACATAGTGTCCTGGTTCCTTGCAATTGAAACAGTGGATATCTTGGAGTTCTTTACGTTGCTCTTGTGGACAAGTGGCTACATAGTGGCCTAGCTCTTTGCAGTTGTTGCAGACTACTTGGTCCATCCTTTTATTCTTTATGGACTCTGGGCATCCACTGGGGTTGTGTCCCATTTCCTTACATTTACGACATTGCACAAGGCTCATGTCTTGCTTTTGTTTCTTGGGCTTCTTTGAACCTTTGAATTGGGTTGTCTTGTTTGGAGGTATAAGTGGTCCTTTTCCTTTGTCATCAACATTCTTGGCGTACTTGGATCCTTCTTGTTTCTTTTGTTCAACAATGGCATAGACGGGGCATTGGACAGGTACATGGTCGTTTCCTTCACAAAGGTGACAAGTAACTTGAGATGTTGGGCATTGGCCAACCGGATGTTCCTCTTCACAATTGGGGCATTGACCTTCATGCTCCTTGGAAGTATGATCCTTGTCTCCACAAATATTGCAAGCTGGTGCTCCATCTAGCATAATGTTCTTGTCATCCTTGTTGTCATACACTCTTTTGGGATAGTTTTCTTCCATGCTGATCATTTGATTAGTCACCTTAAGCATCAGTTGGGATTGTTCTTCCAAAAACTTTTGCAAGGTAGGGTCTTTATCACTATTGTTGGCTATGAACTGAGCTGTTAGTTGGCTCAATTGGTGTTGGGTTGCTATGAGTTCTCTCATGTTGACCTCTTGGTTGTTGTTGTTGTCACCATCCTTGATGTTGGAGTCTCTTGGAGTAGTCATCTGTTTGGGGTTGGATAGGGATTAGAATAGGCAAAAGGTTTCTAAGGGAATCAATTCTAATCACACACATCACAATTTACACAAGCAATGTGCAAGCAATCACAAACAAACATTCCACTCAACAACAGTTTCAAGCACATACTTAGGCAACAAAATATTTTTGTTACACCACATAAGTTGGTGGGTTTGACTTAACTAAAATATGGTGGTCCATCTACATGGTTTACTTGTGATCTTTCCATCCTTCTTGGTGGATTCTTCTTGATTGAGATCTTTGTATTCTTGGAGAATTTTTGTGTCTTGGTCACAAATCTTCAAAGGTGATCATGGTTTCTTCTAAGTTGTGTTTCCTTAGTCTTCAAATGAAATGTTACTCAAGACTTGTAGTCTTTAGTGATATCCAAGTTGAAGTCCTTGGTGTACATGTTGAAGATGTTGAAGAAGTTGAAGTCATTAGAGTTGAAAATGTTGAAGAAGTCATTTGCACATGGTGTAGTCTTTGGTCATGGGGTAGGCTTTCCATTAAGTTTGAAATAGAAGAGAAGTAGAGTTGAAACCAAAATGGTTGAGGAAAGAGTTTACAAGATTGTTTTTGTAAATAAGTTTTGGAATAAGACAACTCCTATTGTCTAAGGGTTTTTGTCCAATCCTAGGGTTACAAATCCTACAGGCAACACAATGCTCTGATACCATTCTGTAGCGTCCCCAACCTTTAATAAGGTTGAGTCCCCTGTGTTTACAATGCTAGTCCCTGGATCAATAGCTAGCATCCACAGTTCAGATGTATTATCAAGAAACAAAGGTCATAATACAACTTTATAACCAGGAATAAAATAGTTTTATTACATCCAACATAGCTCATTGGCTATTTACATTACATTGCAGCGGAATAACTATAAGCATTGAGTCCTTCATCTTCAAAGTGCCACAGGCAGATGTTGGTTGTAGACTTTGTAATCCTAATCAATCAATCTTCACTAAAACAATCAAACCTGCAACATCATAAGTTACAGCCACAAGGGTCAATACATTTGAATTGTATTGGCAAGTGATACTTTGGTAGTATAGTGGAGTCTATCATCTATATGCATTTGGCTAAGTGGAGTTGAGGCTTTGCATTGCTCAAAATAGATTTTTCCCTATCATTTGAAAATAAGTTTTGTTTGGCAAAAACAAATTCCAAGGCATCTATCAATCAAAGACTGAAGATCCACTCAGGGCATCTATCAATCAAAGACTGAAGATTTACTTGGCAAAAACAATTTCCCAATCTAAGATTTTGAGATCCTTGTACCAAGCCATCTCTCCATCAAAGATTGAAGAATTTCACACAACCCTTGTTCACCCACAAGTTTTAATTTAGAAATTGGAGTGATGAGATTCTTGACTGCTTCCATGTCTTGATGCTCAAATTGTCCTTTACCAGGGACATGGCTAAGTACTTAGGTTTTTCACTCTGCAGAGGTGGTGCACTTTCCACACAAGCCTAGGTTACCCAAGAATGATCCTTCAAGCCTTCCTTAGTCAAATGGACGCGTTCCAACCTATCAATCACTACCACCCACTGTCCAAAGACTAAGTTCCAGATCCTAAGATCATGGCAGAGCCCATAATGCCAAGTGGTTGCACTTGAAGTTTCTCAACATTTGACATCTCAAATCTCTTTGTTTCCTGGGTGGCCATCCACAAGTGAGATACACAAGCCAAGTCCATGGCCTTGTGAACCACTCAACATAAACCATTCCTTCCATTCCACCCAGGTGTTTCATTAGCTTAGTTGTTTTGTTAAACAAAACACAAGTCCAAAGACTTAGAATATTTTTCATAGTGTGAATATATATCCCACCCAAGTTTTCTATTAGCTAGGCTAAGCTTGGTAGTAATAGGATTTCTTAACTTAGGAAAATCCTATTAAGGATTCATCTACTAGATTTCCTATAGCAAGGTCTAAACTTAGCAAAATAAAAACCATGCAAGATTTTACTTTAGCAAAAACACTAATGCATAATAAAAATAATGGGACATAAGATATGAAGTATCACTTGCCTTTTTGGTAGAGGGTATAGGTTCACTCCTTGTCCTTGCAACAATCACACTCTTCAAGTCACTACAATCAATCAAGCAAGGCACAAACTCAATCTACCAATCAAGCAAAACAACACACACAAACAAAATAACAAAGTCAAAGAATTGCATGCAAGCATGCCAAGCTTTGCTTTGTTTGCAAAAGTGGTTCCTAGTGGGTCATAGACATTTGGGTACACCTAATGGTCATTTTTGTAAAGTGGTAAAGTCATGCATAGGCATGCAAAGGTTGGTTCTAATGTAGGGATGGTCTTCACTAGGCTTCTAACTTTGTAAGTTCCAAATTGGTCATTTACCAAAATGGCAAGGTCATTTGCAAAAGGGTTTCTATTAGATTCCTAAACTTTGTAAGATCCAAATTGGTCATTTACCAAAGTGGCAAAGTTGTTAGCAAAAGGTTTCACCTCAAAAACCAATTTCAAAACAAGGCACCTATTTGGTCATTTTATGTGGTGAAGAAATATGTCTACTAGGGTTTTAGTCCATAGGGTTCACCAAATGAGTTGCTATTGCAAAACTTGGTGTTTTGGGTCAGTAGGTTTGGTCCAAAGCATTTTCTCAAAGTTTTCTTTATGAAAGCATTTCCATAAACAAAACAAATAGTTTTAGTTAGCTAGAAATGGACTAAACTAATTAATCCATTCTATTCTTTTCCAAAATCACTTTCCAAACTATGGGTTGGTTCCTATGGTCAGCAAGGTCACAACAAACTAATTGGCAAAGGTTTTAACCTAAATATCCTTTTTAAATGATTTTTCTAATGTTAGCAAGCATACAAAAGAATCTGCAAAGTTAAACAATCTAACAAATACTATTTTCTAAACTAAGGGTAGGGTTGGCTAGGGCTTGTCTTGCTGATTCCAACGACATCAAATTTGTAAAATTTGGACGTGTGGATCAAAAGATACATGGGTTTGAAGTTTGCAAAAGTTTCTGTTTTCAAATTCTGTTTTAAACAGATAGGTGACACGCGGCGTGATATCATTGGTCGATACCGGTTCGGTCGGATCGTGGCTGTGGAGCGTTGGATCTAATCTAATCGTGCGTTCCAGAGAGCGTACCTATTCGCGTGTAAGTGGTTCTATCGTATCCGATGGATCTAGATCGAACGGCTGCAATCACTCAGGCCATCAACTGGCGGCGCTGCGGTGGCTAACGGCGGCGGAGTCGTCGGTCGATGACGCGGTGCAGCGATGCGAGAAAGAAAGAGGAGATGCTCACCGGGCTCAGGAGGTTACGGCGATGCTCGGGGAGGTGTTGGTCGGGCGAGGGGCGCACGGGGGTGAGCTTGATTGCTCGCCGGAGTTGCTGCGAGCGGCGGGGTTCTCGGGTGGTCGTCGTTGGCGTTGCTGTGAATCAACTCAAGGCAAACGAAAAGCACGGTCAGATGCGCCAAGACACGACAGAGGTGTGTGCGTGATCGAGAGGGTGCGGGGCGGTCGGATTCTACCTGGCTTCGGAGAGGAAGCGACGGTGGCGTTTAGAGCTTGTCGGAGTCGTCGCTGGAGATCGCCCTAAGGCAAAGGAGAGGCAGGGTTAGGTGCGCACGAGGGTCGCGAACGAGGGAGCATCATTGAGAGGTGCTGGGGAGGTCTGTGCTCACCGTGGAATGTCGCCGTAGTTGGAACAGACGGCGGCGCTGCAGGTCGTCGTTGAAGGCGAGGTTTCAGGGCACCCGCGTCTGAACGGAGAAGCACCGTGGTGTGTGTAGTGTGTGTGCATGGTCAATGAGGCAGGAGGAGGTCGTTTTTCACGGAATCATCACCAGAACATCGTCGGACAGAGGTGGCTCGGGGAGAAATTGAGGGCGGTCTAGGGCGTGCTAGCGCGAGGTGTCAGAGGGGATTTATAGAGGAGAGGGAGGCGTTTCCATCTGCGTGATCAAGGCGAGGTAAAGGCTCGGAGTTAAGGTGAATTAAGTCGGAGCAATCAACGGCGCAGGGAAAGAACTGGTCATGGGGTTGAAGACGATGAGCGATAATAGTGGGGTCCAAGTCGATGGGAAAAGGGAGAGAGGAGGGTCCACTTGTCATCGGGTGGTTCGGCCAGTGATAAGAAAACGTTCTGGGAGAGGGTGAGAAAGGTGGGGTCGTTTAAATCGGTAGTGAGGGAGAGAAGTGGGTCCGGTTGTGGGCGGCTCTTTATGGTCTGTTTCCGAGTGAGAAAAGAAACACTTCGGGGGAGGGAGTACTGGGCCTTTTCTTTTTTTTTTTTTGTCTAAACACTTTTCTTTTTCTATTCTATTTTCTGTTTTCAATTTCAAACAATTATTCAAACAATTTCAAACAACACTCAATCAATTCAAACAGCAAACTTTTCATTTGAATTTGGTTCTGTTTGGCAACATAATCCAAATCTCAAAATGAAATATTATTTTTTATTTATTTTTAGGATCCATTTAATAATTAAATAAAATGGATCTTTAGTTATTAGGGTTTGATTTATTTAATAATATTTCCATTTGAATTCCAATTATTTTCAAAACCAAACCAGGAGGTTTAATTTGAAACATAAAAGAATACTTGGAAACTTATTTAAATAAATAAATAAGTTTTGGTGTTTTAAAAATGGGAAAGCCTTTACTTAAATAAAATTGGATATTTAAATCCTTATTATTTTATTTAAATAATCCTTTACTCATTTTAATCAAAGCAAAACCTTTTAATAAAAGATTTCAAAGTAGTAATAAAATACTTGGTGTTTATTTAAAATGGGAAAAGCTTTTACTTAAATAAAATTGGATATTTAAATCCTTATAATTTTATTTAAATAAACCTTTACTCATTTTATCAAAACAAAATATTTTATTTCAAAAGTTTGGCCAAAATTAATTTGGCTCACCTTTTCATTTGAAACCAAAGTCTTTTATTAAAAGATCTAAATTTGTATTTCCAAAACAATTTATTTTTCCTTTGATAAATGTTTTACTTTTTAAATCCCTTTAGGATTATTTGTTCACCAAAGGGTATGGGCTTTTGGTAAGGCTTTATTGACTTTGGAAATTCAATTTCCTTATCTTATCATATTTCTAAGATTTTGCTTATGGTTCCAAATTGAGTGGAACCAACTTCTAAGGTCTTTCTTGATCCTTTGTGAAAATTTGTTGATCAAATTTGGTATGGATCAAATCCATGGATTTGGAGATACTTTGGAAAATGATTTCCTTCCATTAGGGTTTAGGGTTTTGGATTTCTTTCCAAATGTTCAAATTTCCAGATACATTCATTGAGGAATGCATTTCCCTTGATTTGGATTTTTTTTGTTGAATTCAACTTCTGCCAAAGTTTGTTCAAGATGGGATTTCAAGTCTCCTTTTAGAAACAAAAGTTTCTTTTCACCCTGATTTTCAACAAAAAATTATTTTGTTATTTTATTTTTCACATTACAAGATTTGGAAATTCTTGGGATGTGACACTATTCCCCCTCTTTATACTCCTCCTTTCTCTATTATTAACTCTAGCCTCAAAGATCTCACCTTACTCAGGATCTTTCCATTCATTGATTTATATGAGTCTCACATGAAAATGTTCCTGTAAAGATGTTGAGCAAATATTGCTCAATGGTTCTATCTATGCGCTGCTAATCACATACCTATGATCATTCTTTTGTGTGGTTTGACTTGGTTTAGTATTACTGTGCTTCCTACGGTTCAGACTATTCATATGCTATTTAGCTGCTATTACTATGAATACCCACAAATTCAAATGTTGGTTTTGAATTTGAACACAGTCAGACTAGTCTTTGACTTGGTGTTGATGGTTTTGGTTTGTGCTTTACTGTATCATGTACTAAATGTTACCTGCTACTTAATACAGTATATATGATAGTGTACTTAATGGTACTTTACTTAGCATGATTTGCCATTTGAGTGGCTTGGATAAACATTATCCAATTTTTGAATAACCAAGTATAAAACTGTTTGGGAAAAATTAGCTCTAGGTAGTGATATAAAGTCTAAGGTCCTATCTTGGGCAAGAATAGGTGCTTCTAATGATTTCTTCTTCTTTGGTCATATTACTGTGAAGATCCACTGATCAATCATGATACAAAACACTTATTGAGTAGTTTTGTTCTAAAGGTAAATGATTCCCACTTTCCTATCTTAGTAATATGATTTGTATCCCAATTTTGAATTGGTGGTATCCATGGTTTTGAATAGCTGATGATGATCAGATTATGCACATGCATGATCATGGATAGATATAAATTGGAATATGCAAAGTAGATTCTCTTTATCTACTAAGTGGCTTGACATAGAGAGTAATGATTGAGTTCCTGATACTACGTGGCTAATTTATGTGGATTATAAGCTGGAAAAAACGATGTTTGAAATGAAATGATTCCTAGATTGGTGACTAGGAAAATGATTTATGTTCTATTTGGAATTGCTCACAAAGATGGTTTGTATACAAGATGTTGTTAAATTCTAATCCTCTTGTTTAAGTGCTGGTGGATTATAGAATGATGGTTGCAGCTTTGGTGCAGGTTGGGAACTCGAGAAAACTCTAACTTCCTGTCATTGTTGACAGTGAAATAATGGTGCAATTGATTCCTAGTTTTTGGTACTAGCAAAATGATAAATCTAATTTGGCCAAAACAACTAGGTGGTTAACTGGTGTGATAATTTCCCTTAATGCCTTCTGTGACTGAGACTGCCATTGTGGTGCCTCCATATTAGAGTGTGCACAGTGGTAGATCTTGTTTGCATGATCTGCTGTTATGGGTGTTCCAGATGGCTAAATCTGTCTATGGCCAGTGATGCAAAGACTAAGGCTTAACATTATATTTGAACAGATTTCTGTACTTGGTTCTTGGACTAACCTATCATGCAAAGGCTGAGGTATTGCTTGGTTAGAGCGAACACTTATTTTTTTGGTGCCTCAAACCTCTATGATCATTTCTAGATCGCATTTCTAAACAGATCTGAGAGGTTTCTTTCTTATCTCCCTGTTGCTTGTAGAGTTGTTACCCAAAATAAATAAGAACAGGTAATATGCTTGAATATTAGTGTTGTAACCTGATGTGGAAAGATGTCTCCTTGTGGTAATTCTTGATCAGCTATTGATTCCATGCCTCTCCTTTTAGCTCCTAGCTTGATATACTCCTGCTACTTGGATATTGCTGGCCTGGTCCTTCTTGAGTTGCTGCCACTCCTTCTGGTCCAGCACCAACGACTCCTCCTATCTTATTACTTCCTTCTCTTTACTGTTTACTTAAGATCTTGCCCTAGGTGATCTTAATGGTGGAGTGATGGTGAATGTCCTTGGTGATGAGCTGGGAAGATTAAGTGGTTTTCTAGAGGTGGTGTTCTCGTGTATAAGGAGGGATATGGTGCTAGCTAGCAGCTTTGCTACGGCGGTGTTACCTCAAATGGCAATTTCCCTCTCTATAATGTGTTGACAGCACATCCTTGTGGATGTGCTGTGTATGCTGCTTGCTAGTGGGACCTCCCAGGTTCAATGTTCCTAGTGGATCAACTCGGTTGTGTGGTGGTATTATTCTGTACTGTGTATATTTTTTCTTGATACTGCCAGTGTACAATTCAGTTGATGCTTGGTCTTACAAAAGTTGACTGCTGATCTTCTTTGCTCATTAGTGCTAAGATAGATTAATGGTTATTTGATTTTTCCTTTCTTTTCTTGAATTTAGCTAGTCTTAAGAGGGTGCCATAGCTTGCTAATTGTTGCCTTAATAAAAATGATCAAATCTGTGCTGGTTTCCTTAGACTTCAAATTTGCCTCTCATACTCAAGTGTATAGCTCCCAGATCAAGATACTACTTATTCTCTAGATTGGGTGGTACCCTCATAGGCATTAGTGGATTTTGGTAATTATTACCAAAATCCCTAACCTACTTCATACATTTAATTGCCTCACTTGGTGAGGCAAACATTATTAACATTACCAAAATGTTACTTATCTATTTTTTTGATATGTTTTGCAGGAATGAGCACCAAGAAGAAGAGATAGAGAATTTAAATATAATTTAGTCTAGGTTGTTTCCTTTATACTTTTGTAATCTTTCTTTTCTATTTGGGACAATTATAAATACATTGTAATATTTGTTTTGATTAATAGAATTAATATTTTTTATTCAATTCTGATATGTACATTGTTGTTTATTCCTTTATTATAAAGGACGATGTAATGTTGAATTTCTTTTTAATTTGAGACTTGTAAATATTGTATCTTAATCATAAATAAGAATTCAATTCTTATCTCTGTATTGCAATTTGATTACTATTTATCATTCCATTTACACATTCTTTTATAATTCTAATATATTAACTCAATATTCAAATCTGAATTGTCTCTTCCCCAAACCCAAAAATTCAGTAGAGGTCATGTCGAATCCCATAGCACTTGCACCGATGTTTCCATCAGAACAAGAGAGATCTCGATCACTGTGTATCCTCTTTAGTTTTGCGCGAAAATTCCCCGGATTTTCTTATGCATGAATGCAATGCACACTCCTGTGTTCATCTTATTTCTGAGCTCTAATGTTGGGGTGTTACAGAGCATCATCAAATTTATTGTGTGTTCACCATAGAAGAGAATGACAGAAAGAGCTTGCAGCACCAGCATATGGAGGTAAATGCGGTAATGCCAGCTGTGGTGAGGTATATGCCTTGGTCGGATCAGGAGATTACGTGGAGTATCAAGGATCACCCAAAGCTTATGCCAAGTCCAGGGACTTACGCACTAGTGTTGGATCAGATGTTCATTGGCCAAACATCAATGTGAGATTCTCCAAGGTATTGATAGAAAATGGTAGTAGCATTAACATCATGTACAAGGATACCATGCCCAAGTTGGGGATATCAAAGAATATGCTCCAAGCTACATGGATCACTTTTCATGGCATTGTGCCTGGTATCTCCTGTGTGCCAATTGGTAATATCTGGGTCGATGTGCTGTTCAGAATAAGGGATAACTACCAGACTGAAAATTTGGAGTTCGAAGTGGTGAACTTGGAGAGCGCCTATCACGCGTTTCTCGGCATGCCTGCACTGAACAAGTTCATGGCAAGTACTCACATCAGTTACTTAAAGATGAAATTGCCCGGACCAAGAGGAGTGATAACCATATCATGGGACTTCAGGCGTTTGATCGAGTGCGCTTCTGCTGGATCTAACTTAGCTGAGTCACTCATGATAGCTCAGGAAAAGAGGAGGATACGGGAAGTGGCTGCACGGGCTCAGTCCGTGTAGCAGCAACTGCTGGCCCTGACTAACCCACGTGGTAGTGTGTCATTCCAAGTGACAAAGGACACTAAGAAAGTGCCAATTGATGATCAGTTTCCAGAGCGCACTGTGACTATTAGTGCCGGGTTAAGTGACAAATAGGAAAACGAGCTCGTCAACTTCCTCCATGAGAATCGGGACATTTTTGCTTGGTCTACTCAGGACCTGCAAGGTGTACCGAGGGAGTTGGCCGAGCACTCTTTGAATGTGAGACTCGGGGCAAAGACGGTGAAGCAACCTCTCTGTTGCTTCGCCGAGGACAAGAGAAAAATCATTCGAGATGAGATAGATAGTCTCCTTGCAGCCGCATTTATCATGGAAGTACTTTACCCGAATTGGCTCTCTAATCCAGTGCTTGTGGAAAAGAAGAAAGATGATCTGAATGTGGCAGTAGTATGGCACATGTGTATCGTTTACATGAACCTAAATAAGGCGTGTCCAAAAGACCCATTTCCACTGCCAAGGATAGATCAGGTCATAGATTCAACTGCAGGGTGTGAGTTATTGTCATTCATAGATGCATATTCTGGTTTCCACCAGATACCCCTGAATCCAGATGATCAAATAAAAACTGCGTTTATTACCCGTATGGGGCTTATTGCTATTGCACTATGCCGTTCGGATTACGTAATGCAGGAGCAACGTACTAGTGATGCATGGAAAAATGTTTACATGACCAAATAGGTCAGAATGTGCAGGTTTATGTGGATGATGTTGTGATAAAAACTAAGGAAAGCAATACACTTCTTGATGATATCTGATGTCTACGCACTTCTATTCTTGTAGACAGTTGTAGGGCCTCGAAGTGCAGAGGTTTGTAGAACAGCAGCAAGTTTCCCTTAAGTCGATTACCCAAGGTTTATAAAACTCGGGGAGGAAGTGGTCAAAGGTTTCCCTCTTAAGCAACCCTGCTATCAAGATACAAGAAGTCTCTTGTGTCCCCAACACACCCAATACTCTTGTCACGTGTATAGGTGCACTAGTTTGGCGAAGAGATAGTGAAATACAGGTGGTATGGATAATTATAAGTGGTAACGGTGCTAGAAAAGATCTTGATGGGTAGGAAGATACTAAAGGCAATCTGAAATGATGGAAGCAAGCAAACATGTAACAGATCTAGTTGCAAACGGTGTTTCAATGCTTAGAAACAAGGCCTAGGGATCATACTTTCACTAGTGAACACTCTCATATAAATATCTTCTCTTTATGATACTACTCTGAACTACTCTCCGGTTGGATAACTCAAATCCACGGTAGGGCTATAACAGCACACCTCAAAGTTCGCTTTCCCCATCTAGATAACCCCTTATTATCACCTTGAGCGCTAGATGGTTCCAACAAACACCACAATCTCATAGAGACATCCAACTCAAATTATACTCATGACAAGTATTTATGTAAACTTAGCCAAAGTGCCACACGATGTGCACACTGTCAACTTCACACACGTGGGGATAAGTAGTGATTCATTAAAGCACTTGAGTAGCAGAATAGATCTATAGATTACAAAGCTCATGATCTCAATAAGATCACGCATAGAGAGAGAAATGAACACATAGATACCGGTAGAGACCTTAGCCTTGAGGAAGAACTAGTCCCTCCTCATCATGGGAGTCAGCAATGGCGATGGAGATGGTGGTGGAGTCGATGGAGATGGCTCCGGGGGCACTTCCCTGTCCCGGCAGGGTGCCAAAACAGAGACTTTCTGTCCCCCGAATCTCCCCTTCGGTGGCGGCGGTGTTGTGGAGGTTTTCGTGGCTTTCTCCAAGATGATTTAGGGTTTTCTCATCGGGAGGCTTCTTATAGGCGAAGGGGCGAGGCGAGGAGGCAACAAGGGGGACCCACAACCCCCGGTGGTGCCACCAGGGCTGGCCCGCACCACCATAGGGTGTGCCCACTCTGCTGCCCTACTCCGTCTCTACTTCGTGTTTCCGTGTTACTCCGGGAAAAATAGGCATATTTGCTTTTGTCCCGTCCAATTCCAAGAATATTCATTTTTTAGCCTTTTTGAAACCAAAAACAGCAGAAAACAAGCAACTAGCACAGTGGCATCTTGTCAATAGGTTAGTTCCAGAAAGTGTATAAAAATACCTCAAAGTGTAGACAAAGCATAAGACAAATGATACAAAATAAGCATGGAGCATCAAAAATTATAGATACGTTTACGACGTATCAAGCATCCCCAAGCTTAACTCCTGCTCGTCCTTGAGAAGGTAAGTGATAAAAAGAATAATTTTTGAGGTGAGATGCACCATCACAATCTTGATCAAACCATTTGCAAGCATTGAAAGCTGGGATCAAAGAACTCTAAACATGAGCATGAAAGATGAAGTTCTAACAATAAGACAAAGTAACTATGCTGCAACATGAAAGGATACAAACAAAAGTTCTTGAATAACAATGCATTGAAAGACGTTTTTTTGTTTCACATATAGAAAACATAGCATAGTGGCATTCAGCTTGTCCCTCATGGAGTAGCAAAACATAAATGCATAGGACACCTTCAAAGTTCATAAGGGTGACTAGATACAAATAGTTCAAGAACAAGCAATATCAACATTATGAATCAAACAATAAGTTTTGGGACAATGCACATGGAACTAAGAATGACAATTACGCTCTCTTAATTGGTTCCTAAGGATAGAAGGTGGAGCCTCAATATAAAAGTGGAAGAAAGGCCCTTCATAAAGGGAAGCAGGAATTTGAAGTCTCATAAAGAGCTTCCAAAAATTATGGTACTTGTTAGCTTTCAGCTCTCATTGCCCCTATCATAACCATCTTTAGGTGGTTAAGGTTAAAGTGAACAAAATATGGAGTATATGCTTGACAAAGTATAAGTTGGCAATCTCATGTCCATTGAGTACGAGGGCCGCTCCTCATGCTACTCAACTTTAGTTACCGGTAAGTTCTTGTCATAGTAAGTACATGTGTATCATATAGAACCGCCAACAGGGTACCCCTTGCCCCGTGATACAGGAGCTATCCCATATCAAAATGACAAGGCAAATAGACAATGAGAATCATAGGAATATTCTTATTTACCATGGGAAAATGGTGCTTTTTTATCTCTTTCCTATTTTCTCATCTCTTTTTTCTATCTCTCTTTTTTTATAAGAAGAATGCTTCATAGATTGCTCACTATGGTGATGCTGCAAGTTTCCAACATGATTAGGAATGGCTTAGGCTAGCGGCCCGGATGTTTCTCAAACACACATACATAACTCCATGGACTTACAAGCTCCCCTTTTATTTCATACCGATGACATCCATAAACAAAAGAGCATGATATCAACTGGGTAGATATTTACAGGTGTTGAAAGCATTCCCCGTGACATCACTGTTCTGCTAACTCCCAACTTATAAGTGCAAGCATATACAACATAGGTGACACAATGGTTTAAGTTTATTAGGGGCAAGAAAAATTAAGTGTGCCATAAAGTTTGTGAGAGGTTTAATCACTAATTTTCACATCACACGTTGAATTTGGAAGATAGATAAAACAAGAATATACTTGGAATGGTGTAACACACCATGCATAGGAATTTATTGTGGGCTCTTTGGAATAACTTGGTTTCTTGGGAATTGGATGCATGAGTAGAGCTTACTCAATACAAGTGGAGGCTAGCAAAAGACTGGGAGCAACCAACTAAGAGAGCAATAATGGCCATAATCATGCAGAGCGACAAAACATTATCGATCAAAGCATAAAGTGGTACCACAAGTCAAAAACTAAATGATCATAGAGGCTAAGGTGACTGGTTCATAGTCATAACATGGTGTGAGCATGTGCCATGTCAACCCAAACAAAGCATCAAAGGAGAATACCACAATATTATGCTTTTGTATGCTAAATCAACGCATGATTCTTTAAAGGCACATTAAGAAATCTCAATTTTTTGGAACAAGTCATGATACAACAGTAATCACTAAGCATAAGGTCAAAGCAACATCTAGCATGACATGATCAAGTCTAAGCCACAGTCAAAACAAGCTCCCTTTTGTACCACTAAAGCATGAAGCTTTCTACTCTCTTCCAACACCAATCAACTTATTTGAAAGAACTCACAAAGATAATAATAAATAAAGATCAGTGAGCTTGTCTCACAAATCCAAAAGGAAGAAACAAAAAGTTCTAATCTGAAATCACAAGAAAACTAAGGCTAAACATAGTGCTAGCAAAAGAGAATACTCACAAAACAGTAAGAATGAAAACTAGAGTGTTCTAAACAATGAAAGTAGAGTCTATCTCTCTCCAAAAGAAATGATGGGAACCAACCAACTTATTGCAGCAAACAAAGCAAAAGAAAACTAAAAAAAACAAAGACGCTCCAAGAACAACACAGCAGTGCATGAAACAATAAAAACGAAGTGTCTAGAAAGAACTGAGATTTCTATTGATGAAGAAGGGGATGCCTTGGGCATCCCCAAGCTTTGACGCTTGTAACTCTTGAATATTACTTGGGGTGACACGGGGTGGCATCCCCAAGCTTGAGCTTTTTTCCATTCTTCATCTCATTACATCATTCTTTCCCTACACCTAAAAATTTCCTTCATACAAAACCTCACACAATCTTCATTAGCAACATTAGTGCATTCAAAAGATAATAAACATTTGGTGTTTAGTTTTAAAACAGCAAAGTTTCATTAAAAACAAAAGATACTGTAGCAATTCCCTCAAAAAGCTCAATTCACCAAAAAGAACCCCAAAAGAAATCGATAAAGAGGCAAATGCAAATAATGGCAGAAATCTGTCAAAACAGTTCAACAGGTGAAAACCTATTTTTCGAAGATCTTATGTTGCTCAAATCAAAAAGTGTTGAACTAACGAAAGTTATCTAATAACCTGGGGGAGAAGCAAAACAAATTACAGCTCAATCCTACATACAGAGATTTTTCACGAATTTTTACAGCGAAGCACAAAAATCTTTTTCGGGACAACAATTTTCCCAAGTCTTACTTCTCTCTCACTAGAGGTTACTCTTGGCACAAAAACCACACAAAAAGGATAAGGAGAGGTTATTAATGAAGCAATAGCTTCCAAGACTCAACAAAAAGACTCCTAAAGAAATTTGGGTTATCTCCCAATAAGTGCTTTTCTTTAACGCCTTTGAGCTAGGCACGATAATTTCGATGATGCTCACATAAGAAATATGAATTGAAGTAAAAGAGAGCATCAAGAAGCAAATATAAAACACATTTAAGTCTAACCCACTTCCTATGAAAAATAATCTTGTAAAGAAACAAGTCATGAAAGCACAAAGCAACAATCATAGGAAAGCAAAACAAGTGCAACTTCAAAATTTTCAACATAAAGAGGGGAAACTTAGTATTGTTGAGACACATAAAACCATGTTTCCCTCTCTCATAATAACTTTCAGTAGCATCATGAATAAAATTAACAATATAACTATCACAGAAAACATTCTTATCATAAGCCACATGCATAAAAGAATTAATACTCCCCACATAAACATAGTCATTCTTATTAATTGTAGTGGGAGCAAATTCAACAAAATAGCCAGCATTATTATTCTCATAACCATAATCATAAATATAGGAGGCATATTGTAATCATAATTAATTTTCTCCTCAATAGTAGGTGGACTGAAAATATCATATTCATTAATGTAATCATCATATATTGGAGGTGTAGTATCATCATAATCAATAGAATAATTATCTTCCAAAGTGTGTTCATTTGTAAACATATCATCATTGGAAGGAACATGGATAGCATTAATAGTACATCAATTATTAATATCATCATTTTCATAATTGGTACCGAAGAGATTTTCAATATCAAAAGTAGTGTGCTTTTCCCAATCATGATCACTACTATAGGTAATAGGCATAGGAAAATCATCGAGTTCAGACTCATCAAGAACTATAATAGGAGCAACATGCTTAGGGGGGAAATACCGTTTCCTCTCTCCTTTTACTCCTCTTCTTCTTTTTCTTCTTCTCTTTAGGAGGGATAGGCTTGAAAGGAAGCTTCTCCATATACCCTGGTTTATTGTTAGAGACAATAGAAGAAACTTTGGAGGATTCCTTCTTTTCATTAATAAGATCAAAACACATATTAATCCTGTCATATTTTGGTAAAATATCATCTTTTAAAATATTTTGTATGTAGGTATTTGTGTGGCAATTATCAACACAATAAAGATGACAACCATGCAGGATGCTAATCATACCAAAAGCACTCATATCTACCAAAGAAGTTTTTCTTGATAACTCTTCACAGCACAAAAATAATGTATGTTTAACATACTAGTTAGGAGTGATCATGTCATCACAATACACTTACAGTACTCATTGGATTAGAAGGGCTATTATTATGGCCTGAGCATTGAAAATTGAAATGACCCACTTCAAAGCAAAGTTCATAAATAAAAAGATAGAGGGCACAAACTTTTTTACCAAGATCATTTAGAGCCCTATACCACGTTCTAGTATTTTCATTCATGTGGGTGATACAATATCCTTCTTCAATTTCATTATTCTCACAAGGTATATGTATTCAAAAAAAATTAACATGCTTATAAGAAATGGTAGGTTTGGGCATGTTTATTGCTATCATTAACAACAATTTCATTTTCCAAACAAGCGTCTTTAAAAGGCTCATGATACATGTCCCATTTTTATTTAGGAGCATTAATATGAGAAGCAAAGGCTCTATAACAATCAACAAGAATTTGAGGATAAAGACCATATTTAGCACCAAGCTCTTGAAAATCAGTAGTTTCAGCGAAATACTTAATGCAATCATACTCATAGTTTATACCTGGTTCTTTACCTTTGTCATTATCCCAACCTTCGGTATTGCTTTGAATTATTTCAAGAAGATCCCACTTAGCTTTGACCTCCTTACTTGTGAAGGATCCCTCTAAACAGATATCTAGATAGTCCTTGTAATGTCCTAAAAGCCCTGCATAAAAATTATTAAAAACAATATTACTGGGGAGCTCATGAATGGGACATTTGAGCATTAGTGACTTCAATCTCCCCCATGCTTGGGCAATACTTTCTCCATCATGTGGATGAAAATTATAAATGTAATTCCTATCTTTATGAATTACGTGAGGAGGATAAAATTTAGAGTAAAAGAGAGATTCAAGTTCCTTCCACTCCAAATGATGATGATCATCTAGTAGCTCATACCACTCCCTTGCTTTTCCCTTAAGTGAAAAAGGGAATAGATTCCTCTTAACTTGGTTCATTGAAATACCTGCACCCTTGAACAACTCGCATAACTCGTGTATAAAGAGTAAATGATCATCAGGATGGAAAGTTCAATCTCCAAAATAACAATTATTCATAACACGTTCAACAATTTTTATAGGTATTTCAAAAGGGACGCTTTCAGTATGTGGATTTAAAATATCACAAGTATCATTAGAATTACCACATATGGGAGATAAAGTATCATCAGAGCAAATTTTCTCCTTTAAAGCTGGGGAACTAAAACGATCATTTTCATAAAAACTAACTTCCCCAAGCTTAGACGTTTCCATAGCATTTGTAACAAAGGTGTTCAAAAAATTCATACTAATAACATTGCTATTAGAATGCAAAGAAAGTACCATGGGTTTTTTACTTTCCTTTTCAGACCATTCAAGCGCTACGTTATGAAAAATACTAAAAAGCTATCTAATTTTGTTGTTGTTTTCCATTAAGCCTAACTAGTGAAAATAAAAACAAGAAACAAAAAGATATAATTGCGGAATCTAAAGGAAATAACTTCGAGCACTCACACAACAGCAACAGTACTAGAATATAGCTTAGTAGCCAGAGATGTGAGTACCTTTTACCTTATCTCCCTGGCAAAGGCGCCAGAAAATAGCTTGATGTCTACGCACTTCTATTCTTGTAGACAGTTGTTGGGCCTCCAAGTGCAGAGGTTTGTAGAACAGCAGCAAGTTTCCCTTAAGTGGATTACCCAAGGTTTATCAAACTCAGGGAGGAAGTGGTCAAAGGTATCCCTCTCAAGCAACCCTGCAATCAAGATACAAGAAGTCTCTTGTGTCCCCAACACACCCAATACACTTGTTAGGTGTATAGGTGCACTAGTTCGGAGAAGAGATAGTGAAATACAAGTGGTATGGATAACTATAAGTGGTAATGGTGCCAGAAAAGAGCTTGACGGGTAGGAAGAGACTAAAGGCAATCTGAAATAAAGATGGAAGCAAGTAAACATGTAACAGATCTAGTTGCAAATGGTGTTTCAATGCTTAGAAACAAGGCCTAGGGACCATACTTTCACTAGTGAACACTGTCATATAAATATCTTCCCTTTATGATACTACTCTGAACTACTCTCTGGTTGGATAACTCTAATGCATGGTAGGGCTATAACATCACACCTCAAAGTTCGCTTTCCCCATCTAGGTAACCCCTTAATATCACCTTGAGTGCTAGATGGTTCCAAGAAACACCACAATTTCAAAGAGACATCCAACTCAAATTATACTCTTGACAAGTATTTATGTAACCTTAGCCAAAGTGCCACACGGTGTGCACACTATCAACTTCACACACGTGTGGATAAGCAGAGATTCATTAAATCACTTGAGTAGCATAATAGATCTATAGATTCGCTCATGATCTCAATAAGATCACGCATAGAGAGAGATGAACACATAGCTACCGGTAGAGCCCTTAGCCTCGAGGAAGAACTACTCCCTCCTCATCATGGGAGTCAGCAACGGCGATGCAGATGGTGGTGTAGTCGATGGAGATGGCTCCAGGGGCACTTCCCCAGCCCGGCAGGGTGCCGGAATAGAGACTTTGTGTCCCCCGAATCTCCCCTTCGGTGGTGGCGGCGCTGTGGAGGTTTTCGTGGCTTTCTCTCGGATGATTTAGGGTTTTCGCATCGGGAGGCTTCTTATAGGCAAAGAGGCAAGACGAGGAGGCAGCCAGGGGGCCCACACCCCCTAGTGGCCCCACCAGGGCTGGCCCGTGCCACCATAAGGTGTGCCCACCTAGGTGCCCTCCTCCGTCTCTGCTTCGTGTTTTCGTGTTTCTCTAGTAAAAATAGGCATATTGGCTTTTGTCCCGTCCAATTCCAAGAATATTCATTTTTTATCTTTTCTGAAACCAAAAACAGAAGAAAACAACCAACTGGCACTGTGGCATCTTGTCAATAGGTTAGTTCCAGAAAGTGTATAAAAATACCTCAAAGTGTTAACAAAGCATATGAAAAATGATATAAAACAAGCATGGAGTATCAAAAATTATAGATATTGTTTACGACATATCAATATCCAGCAGACATTGGCAAACCTAAGAAGGTTTCGAATGAAACTTCACCCAGAAAAATGTACTTTCGGTGTGCCGGCGGGAAAATTACTTGGTTTTCTCGTGTCCAGCCGAGGTATTGAAGCTAACCCGACGAAAATCTGGTCTATAGAGAGAATGGAACTACCGAAATGCCTCAACGATGTGCAGAAGTTTCCTGGTTGCCTGGTGTCATTGAGTTGGTTTGTAATTCGGTTGGGAGAGAAGTCCTTGCCTCTCTACTAGTTAATGAAAAAGGCAGATAAATTTACTTGGACACCGCAAGCTGATAGCGCGTTCCATGAATTAAAAAAGATGTTGTACACGGCACCAATATTAGCCGCCCACTACCCAAGGAGCCCATGTTGCTCTATATATCCACGACCAACCGAGTCGTAAGTGC
Source organism: Avena insularis (assembly GCA_023614405.1). Lineage (NCBI taxonomy): Eukaryota > Viridiplantae > Streptophyta > Magnoliopsida > Poales > Poaceae > Avena > Avena insularis. The sequence continues at coordinate 518,206,718 of CM042688.1, read as the reverse complement.
AGTAATCATAGTGGAGCGTGAAGAGGAAGGAAATTCGGTGCAGAGGCCAGTGTATTACTTGAGCGAGGTTTCATCGGCTTCAAAACAGAACTACCCTCATTATCAAAGGATGTCGGCTAAGAAACTCAAACACTACTTTGAGGAACATTCCATCAAGGTGGTGTGTGAATCACCCATATCAGAGATTATGGGCAATAAAGATGCTAGTGGCTGAATCGCAAAATGGGCAATTGAGTTAGCTCCCTATGTAGCACAATTTGATAGAAGGGATGTAATCAAGTCATAAGCAGTGGCGGATTTCTTTGTGGATTGGGCTAAGATGCAGTATGAACCACCCCTGCGAACTCAAATAACTGGCGAATGCACTTTGACAGATCAAAATTAAAGGTAGGACTGGGGCTGGGGTAGTGCTTACCTCGCCAAAGAAAGATCAACTGAAATACGTCCTCTAGATCCATTTTAGTGCGTCAAACAACGTGGCCGAGTATGAGGCCCTGGTACATGGGCTCAAGGTACCAAAGGAGGTAGGCATACACCGGATATTATACTATGGTGATTCGGATTTGGTGGTGCAGCAAGTGTCTGGCAATTGTGATGCCCTAGACGCCAACATGGCGCTTAACAGATTTTATGTCCAGAAGATAAGTGGTTTCTTCGAGGGGTGCGAATTCCATCACGTGCCTCGGATTGAGAATGAAGCTGTTGATGTATTATCAAAACTAGGCTCATCCCGGCAACCCATCCCGCCAGGCATTGCTTTGGAGCACTTAAGAAAATCATTTATTACACCATCACCAGAATCCGAGTCAATTTATATATCGGCTCTCCACGGATCAGAAGTTACGCCAATGGAGATAAATTGGGGAGGCACTTCAACAAACCCGGGGATTGCCTCAGCAAACCCGGGGACTGTTCAGCTAACCCCGGCAGGGGTTATGTTGGTGGAAGCAATGGAAATTGATGAGGAACCTTTTTCTGTCCGAGCTATACCTGCATGGGCAAAACCCATATTCGAGTTCCTAAAGGACGGAACTTTGCCGGATGATGAGGTACTCTCAAGGCAAATACAGAGAAGGGCAAAGGCATACACTATCATTAATGCTGAATTATACAAAAGAAGCATAACAATAGTGCTGCAGCGATGCGTTGCCCCGGAAGAAGGACTTGACATACTCCGAGATATTCATCAAGGAGAATGTGGTCATCACGCATCCTCCGGAGCATTGGTGGAAAAGGCTTTCCGGCTTGGATTCTATTGGCCAAGTGCCCTGGAACAAGCAGAGGATTGATGGCCCAAATTATATCGAGCTCGTTGGGGAACCCCAAGAGGAAGGTATGATGAGCACAGCAGCAAGTTTTCCCTCAGTAAGAAACCAAGGTTATCAATCCAGTAGGAGCAAGGAAACACCCCAAAGGTGTAGCTAGCTGAACGTTGGCAGGGCGCACTACCGGTTCCAGCAACAACATGGAAACCTGCACAACACAACCACAGACCTCTGTCCCCAAATTGCGATGAGGTTGTCAATCTCACCGGTTTTGATGAAAATAAAGGATTAAACATATCGAATGGAAGGAAGTAATAGTTTGCAGAAAGTAAACACAAAGCAGTAAACAGTTTGTAGATTGAATGTAAAAGAAAGGACCAAGGCCCATAGTTCACTTGAGGTGGCTCTCCTTAAGATAGATAGCATGCTGGGTGAACAAATTACAGTGGGGCAATTGACAAACATCGAGAAAGCAATACATGCATATACTAATCATCTTGACTCCTTTTGGAACTTGATTGGGCATTAGAACATTATACATAGACCGCCATCCAACTGCATCTATGACTAATAATCCACCTTCAGGTTATCATCCGAACCCCCTCCAGTATTAAGTTGCAAGCAATAGATTATTGCTTTATTTAATCATGTAATGTAAACAATACGATTGTTCTATGAACAAAGGATTGTTGTTTTCTCCCTAGTAGCAAAAACACATCTAGTACCTTAGAGATTTATGTCACTTCCCCAGATTACTAGAGGCATGAACCCATTATCAAGCATAAATACTAACTCTTGGAGTTGCTAGCATCTACTTGGCCAAGATAGCTACTAACAACGGAAAGCATGCAAGATCACAAATAACAAAGACATGATAGAATCAATAATCAATCTAAAATAGCATCTCAATATCCATCGGATCCCCACAAACACAACATGCAGAATTAGAAATAGATGATCTTCATCATGAACGGAGCTCACAATATCTATACATGAAAGCACAAAGGAGGAGAACCAGCCATCTAGCTACTACCTGGACCCGTAGTCCAAAGATGAACTACCCACGCATCACACCAGAGGCTTGCATGATGATGAAGAAGGCCTCCAGGGTGAATTCCCCTCTCCGGCTGGGTGCTGGGAAGAGCTTCAATCCCTCCCGATCTAGGGATGGAGATGACAGTGGCTACAGACTCTTTCGTGAATTTTTGATCGGGAACTTAGGGTTTTTGTCCCGAGGGCATCTTATAGGCGGAAGGAGAGGCCGAGGGGGTGCTGGGGTCGGCCAGACCACCCCCTAGCACGGGCCAAGCTTGGCCACACGGCCAGGTGGTGTGGTCGGCCACCAGCCCTTCTCTGTATCCTATTCTGGCATCTGATGATTTCTGGAAAAATAGGCACTTTGGCTTTTGTACCGTCCAATTCCGAGAATATTCATTTTCTGACTTTCCTAAATAGTAGAAAACAGGCAGCTTGCACTGTGGCTCTTGTTAATAGGTTAGTCCAAGAAATCATATGAAAAGTACTCCAAAGTGTGGACAAAACACAAGAAAATGGATAAAACCAAGCATGGAACATCGAAAATTATAGATACATTTGCAATGTATCAACATCCCCAAGCTTAACTCCTGCTCGTCCTCGAGTAGGTAAGTGATAAAAAGAAAGAATAATTTTTGAGGTGACATGCACCATCAAAGACTTGATCAAAGTATTTGTAAAACATTCAAAGCTGGGATCATAGTACTTCAATCATAACATGAAAGACAAAGTTCTAGCAATAATACAAAGAAACTATGATGCAACATGCAAAGGCACAAACAAAAGATTCATGAATAACAATGCTTTGCAAGACGTTTGTTTGTTTCACATAAAGAAAACATAGCATAATAGTATCCAGCTTGTCCCTCATAGAGTAGCAAATATAAATGCATAGGACACCTTCAAAGTTCATAAGAGTGACTAGATACAAATAGTTTAGAACAAGCAATATCAAGTTACGCATCAATCAACTAGTCTTGGGACAATGCACATAGAACTAAGAATGGCCACTATGCTCTCAAAGTAGGTGCATAAAGGTAGAAGGTGGAGACTCAATATAATGGTGGAAGAAAGGCCTTCATAGAAGGAAGTAGGGATTCAAGTCTTATAAAGAGCTTCCAAAAATTATGGTACTTATAGCTTTCAGCTCTCATTGCCCCTATCATAGGCATCTTGAAGGTGATTAAGGTTAAAGTGACACAACTAAGAGGATATGCTTGACAAGTTATAAACCGAAATCTCATGCCCCTTACTTATGAAGACCGAACCTCATGCTACTCAACTTTAGTCACAAGTAAGCTCTTGTCATTGTAAGTACATATGTATCATAAAGAACTGCCAACGGGGTACCCCTTGCACATGATACAGGAGCTATCCCGTAATCAAAATGACAAGGCGAGCAGACAATGAGCATCTCAACGATCTTTTTATTTGCTATTTGCATAGGTTTTTATTGAGGATGCTTCATAGAGTGCTCATTATGGTGATGCTGCAAGTTTCCACCATGATTAGGCATGGCTTAGTGTTGTGGTGGTGTCACGGCAAATGCCATGGATAGGCTAAAGGTGGGGCCAATATGCACTAGAGGAATCCAGGGAGGGATAGTGTGGTGATTCCACACACAAATGCTTTGTATTCTCAAAGTTCACTGGGATTACATATGCTCCTTGAGATGTATTTCGGAGAGCAGGAAAATGAATCTCTCTTACTCTCACCACAACCTATCTCCCACTGAAAAAACTACTCACCCGCTAGCCCCAACTACAGAGGCCCTAGCGCCCCTTATAAAGGGGATCCTAGGTCACTAGTTAGGGAATACATGGAGGCATATTCCTGGGAATATGCCTCTCCCAAAATAGCAAACTGACCGGGTCTCCTTTTCCCTTCATAAGCCATGCAAAGGCTATGTAACCCTCTGCGGCGCCAGCGTCAGCCGACATAGGCTACATCACCTTTGTCGTCCATGCCCTGCTGGTCCTTCCCTCTGTTCGCTTCGCTCACGCTCCAGCGCACAGAGATCACCTTTTGACTAGCGAGATACCTTCCTTATCTTGCAAGCTTGGTATAACCCGACCCCGTGGGTACCTGCATACAAGTTACCAAAAACCTGTCGGCATACGACATACGCCAGCCGGGACACAGTCAGGTGGACATCCTTTGGTCCGGGTTACTCCGTAAGTCGGCCTGCCTTGAGGTGACCTGACCAGCTTTTGCTTTGACCTGTCTATACCTCGGCTAACTCGGCCTCTATACCCCGGCATGACCCTACCTGGGGGTATCCCCCCAACATTAGTCCCTGAAGATGGAGTGGTCTTAGTAACTTTAGCTGCTAAGGCCACGACAGGTTCAATCTACCGAGCTTTTTGCCCCCTTTCCGAGTTATCTTGTAGCTCGGATTTCATGGCCTAGCTTTCCCTTGGCACATTCCGAGTTTTCACTCGCTGGCCGGGTCACCCTTCAGTTTTCTGTGTTATCCTTCCTTCTCTCATACACTTTCCCACGTCCTACGTGGAGGATAATCATCACCTTGCCTCATTTTAAGGGCCTGCGCCCATTACTGCACTTATTGTTAGGAGTTACTGCTGCAAACGTCGCGTCGCAGTTGCTTCCTCGTTAACTGCATCACCACGTCATGTCATGGGATCCATTGTTTCCAGTGGCTTGCCTCTGATTGGCTGATCCGGCAGATACACGGCCACACCGTGTGGCCTCGATGCACAGCACGATCCCACTATCTATCACTTGGGCATGGTTAAATAGGGGAGGGGGCGTGTCCCTTGGATGTTTTCCCTCTTTTTGCGCCCCTCTACCTGTCTGCTCCTTCTTCTTCCTTGCAACAGCGCCGCCGCCGCCGCTTCTGCTCCACAGCGCCACCACCACACCTTACTTACTCTCATTTCCTTGCGCTGGCCTCGTTGCCGCTCCCGCGCTGCTTCAACGTCACAGGGCCGCGCCAATCCAAACCTCTGTCTCCCACCTCTGATCGGGCCGGTGAGGACAGTGACTTGGAGATGATAGAGGAGGAGTTCGCCGTTGTTGAGGAAGAAGAGATGGAGGAGGAGGGCGAAACTCTGGAGCGTGGTGCCTGGGACGGTTCTTGGGTGTGCCAAGACGACCTCGATTGGCTGTGCCGCACCCGCCGCATCCCCGAAGGCATAATTTCCCGCCTTGCCTCCGAGGAGATCGCTCCCTCACCCAATCCGGGTGAGTTCTTCGTCTTCCTCTCTCACTTCGAGCGCAGCTTTGGCCTGCCGGTGAGTGACTTCTTCCATGATTTTGTCTATATCTATGAACTCCAACCTCATCATCTTCCGGCGAATGCCATTACATCCCTCTCCTCCTTCGCATCCACCATAGAAGGATACCTCGGCTTGTGGCCTACTAAAGAGCTTTGGATCCGGTTCTTCGGTCTGCGGAGGAACGTGGTTCCGGATAAGGAGCATGCCCTGGAGGACAAGCCCCTGACCCAATGTGGTGCCGCCTCCATCTCTCCCCGGAAACAATCTGTCTTCCCCTGAGTCATGAGGCTTGAATGTTGCAAGGGATGGGCCCGTACCTTATTTTATGTGAGGAATGGCTCGGATGAGGGTCTGATCCGGTTGCGCCCCTTCGCGTGGGTCCCCCTAATCCGGCTCTATGGGACCGGGTTCCCAAGACACCAACTGCCTTGGCGAATCAGGTCAATAAGCGGTTCAAGGAACTGAAGGATCTGGGGCTGCGCAATGAGGATGTGATAATCACATTCGTCCGCAGCCAGATTTCCCCCCTACAGAAGCGCACACACAAACTCTGCCATATGAGCTGGCGACTTGACCCCAACTGGACCTCCTCCTTCGAGTTGAACAACACTGAGATCTTCCGCCGGGTCAAGGCCATCTTCACGACCGATAAGGACTTCTCCGCTCACTAGGAGTGGGGGTTGGAGCATTACTGCCGGGACAAGCCTCCTCCTGCGGTAAATCTCATTACCCAATCCTTCTCTGAGTTATATCTCATGTCGGAGCATGTTGTTTATTTGATCCCTTTGCATTTTCCTTTTAGTTGTTTCTTCAGCAGACCATTGAAGATGGAAGCGATCCTTCCCTCAGATGGGGGAAGGATCGACTTGTTTCAGACAAGGAGGAGCCGGATCAGGAAATGTTCTTGCCTGCCCCAGACGCATCGAAGCGACCCTCTGGTAACTTATTTACCTTAAGGAATTGGCCTGACGATGAGGATGATTCCGACATTGAGGTGGTGGAGGTATTTGACGCGGTGCCCATTTCTTACGCGTTTCCAGCTTCAGCTAACTCGGCTGGGCAGATCCATGAAGATCCCCCTCTTGCTACGAGTGAGCCGGCCCCAGCCGTGTCTAAGAAGCGGGCTGCCACTTCAGCAGCTTCTTCCGGGCCTCCTAAAACAACCAAAGGGCGGAAGAAGTCCGCTGACAAGGTCGCCAGCAAACCTGCAACTAAGGCCATAGTTCAGAGAGCTTGGAAGCCCAAGGAGCCTCCGACTTCTGATGAGTGAGTTTCTTTTTCCTTGTACCATTTTTCGCTTCAAGTTTCTTTGTCTTCACGCCTCTCTCTCTGTTATATAATTTGTTATTCGTTGTTTAATTTGACAGGGCTGCCGTGGAGGTTCCCAGAGCGGCTCCAGCATCGCTTCGTCTTTTCGGCATACCCCATCTCCCCCTCGCGACAATCACACGCGCCCACTTAGCCCAATTCAGGAAGGCTCGGTGGCTACACCGGATCTTAGTCCACCTCGCCTAGAGGAGGGAAACCTCGGTGTAGGGGGAAGTGGTGCCACCGAGGACAAGCAAAGGCCGGATGCTCCTAGCTCCTCATCGGCTCAGCCGCAACCCATCGTCCCTGAGATAGCAACAGCAGTAGTAACACCAACGCTAACACCAGCACCAGCACAAGCACCAGCGCCAGCGCCAGCACCAGCTCCAACACCAACAGCATCAGCAGTAGCAGCAACACAAGCACCAACACCAGCACCAACTCCTCATGTCTCGTCCGAGTCTTCCAAGACTTGGCGAGAAGACCCAACTAGCATTAAGGCTGCACCCAAGTCCAAATTTGCAGCTCAAGCCTCGGCCTCCCAACAGCAACCCAAGGCGAAGAAAAGTCCTGGTGCCAACAAAGCATCATCTATCGAGGCTGGCCAGCGCACCCTTGCGTCCTTGCTGCCGAAGAGAGATGCCTCCTCCGGTTCAGCTGGAAGCAAACAACTCGAAGTGCATACCATCCCTGCTTCCGCCCTAGTTGCGAGGAGAGAGGCCCATGCCAAAGGCTTGGTCGTGCCCCACATGCTTAGTGGAGAGGGTTATCCTCCGGCTTTGATCGAATATGTCAATAATTAGAACAGAGCGGAGTTCATCGATCCCAACGACGATCTCCAGGAGAAGTTTGGGCCCGCCGAGTTCAGCGCACAGATGAACACGGTAGCCAAGGCTATCAACATTGCTGGCCGGATGATGGAGGTACGCTACTTTGTCTTTCCCTTAATACGCATAAGTGCTTAAAGACATATCCATTAGTCCCCGAGCCTCCGGGAGAGTAACTTGTTACTCGGCCGGATGCTCCTTAGAGAACTAGCGTAGCTCCTTAGTAGCCTCTAATATGCACACACCTAGAGCCGGGTTAAGTTCCACTTGGCCCGGATTTTGTACACTTCGAATATGCACACACCTAGAGCCGGGTTAAGTTCCACTTGGCCCGGATTTCGTACACTTCGAATATGCACACGCCTAGAGCCGGCTTAAGTTCCACTTGGCCCGGATTTTGTACACTTCGAATATGCACACACCTGGAGCCGGGTTAAGTTCCACTTGGCCCGGGTTTTGTACACTTCGAATATGCATATAGCTGAGCCAACCTTGCTCCTTTCAGGTCACTACCAATCATCGGACTGCTGAGTTTCAGCGCCTCTTGGACTCACAAGGTGATGCACTCGAAACATGCTTCTTGCTGAATGCGAGAAAAAGGGTAAGTTTTCTCTTCGACATCTCCCCCATCTTTCTTTGTCTTTTCCCGCCGAACTAATCTGTCATTCGGATTGCATAGCCAGAGTGGAGCCTGAAAATACAATTATGAGAAAAAACTTGGACGAGATAAAAGGTAATTCGCTTTGGTTACTCAATTTCTGTGCTCTCTCTCCTTTCTCCTGAGCTCGGTAGATATTCATACCTCGGCTCTACCAGGTCAACAAACCGTTGCAGCATCCCTTGAAGATAGTGTCCCCGTGCCTGATATGATGCTGCATTTTCTCGAACAAGCAGGGCAACACTAGGCCGAGCTCAAGAAGAAGGATGACGAACTTGCCAAACTCCGAGCCAAGGGTGATGATCTTGCAAAGCTCAAGGCTAAGATGAAAAAACTCAAAGAGCTCCATAAGACTGAGATGGACAAGGCTGGCCAAGACTTCACCGAAGAGCGAGAACGTCTTAGCCTTCAACTTGCAAAAGATCAAGGGTTGCTGAAGGAGGCCGACGTCAAGCTTGACTTGGCTAATGTTGAACTTGAGAAGCTCTGGAAGAGGCGTGTAGATTGCACCAAAGAGCTGACTCGGATCCATAGTCATCTCTACCGTAAACTCTTTTCCTTCAGCCGACATGCATTTCTCCGGGTTAAACTCTTTTACTTATTTCACTTGTTTTGTTTTCAGGTAAATTCCCAAAGAGTGATGCCATTGCGGCTACTGCCGTTGCCAAGTTCGCCGGCAGAGGGGTACCCCAACTATTCCTGGCTCTGATCCCATTCCTTATGACATGGAGGATCTGCTAGTCAGCCTATCCTCCCGGATTGAAATTGTGAAGAACTTATGGTTTGAGTCTCCTGGATTCAGCCGTCCGGATCTTTCATGCACTTTGGCCTGGTGAGGATGCTCCAGAGGGATCCACTTCTTTGATCAACAAGCTGATGGATTGCGAGACCCAGCTTGACCTCTGGAGGGAATCCGATGCTCGTGCTGGAGCTGATATAGTGTTCCATTTCATGCTCACTTGGTATGAAAAACTGGACTTGAAGATCCTCGAGCGCTTGCGTACTGGGTCCAAGTGGTTGAATGATCCGGATTGGGTTGCTTGGTGCAAGGCTTGTGCTCACAACCTTATCCAGTTTGCCCCTATCCATTAATGGAACGAAGGACCAAGCTTCCTCGGTGTCGTTGATGATGAATATGTCGAAGATGGTTCGGATGACGAGGAAGAGGACGAAGCCTCAGATCTCGAAGAGAATGAAGATTACGACGAGGCTGAAGCTAACCCGGACAACGAGGCTGAAGCCACTGCACCACCCGCTGGCGCCGAGTTACCCCCTCCTGCTGCTGCTCATTGAGCACCAAAAAAAACTTTGAAATTTATCAGATCCCCAGTATGCCGGGTGTAGATGTATCAATCATACTTGGGCGTAGTCCCCGAGTTTCATTTTCTTGTTTCTTCAATTTCATGGCTCGGCTCGCGTCTACCTTGATTCGGTTTTGTGACTTACGAGTCCGAGTTTCAAAAATTGACTTAACAATACTTGGAAACTTTAGGATTAGCTCAAAATAATCCAGCACAATAAAGATTAAGTAAACATAGAGTTAGTCCGAACAAAGAATGTCGGCTGGATTACGTTCTTTTCCTTAGTCGTTTTTCGTGTGCTTCGCAATTCCAAACTTGTTCACTTGCTTGCCATGAAGCCAATTTTTGTTGGACAACAGCAAATTGAAGATTTGAGTTTTTGGTGATCACACACTATTAATTCGGCTTCGGCAGAAGGAACTTAAGCCAGCCGACATGAAAATAAATAACAAACACAGAAGACAACAAATATTATTAAGGCAGTCCCCGAGTTACTGCTTTGATAAACACATTGCCGGTATACATACCGATATATGAGAAACTCGGATACGCACACTTCTTTGTTAAGTGTAGAACGGGCGAAGTAGGGCTACATTCCATGGACGCTTAGATTCTTCGCCAGACCTGTCCGCCTTGTTCTTCTCCTGTGGTTGTGCATCAATGAGATAATAAGAGTCGTTGTGCAAAGCTTTGCTCACAATGAAGGGCCCTCCCCATGGGGGGATAACTTATGCATGCCAGCAGTACGTTGCACCAACCGGAGTACCAGATCACCTTCCCGGAAGACTCGGGGATTTACTTTCCGGCTATGATAGCGTCGGAGATTTTGCTGATATATGGCGGATCTAGACAATGCCAATTCTCTCGCTTCTTCCAGCAGATCAACATAATTTTGCCAGGCTTCTCACACTTCGGTTTCTATGTATTGGGTGACCCTAGGCGAATCATGCTCTATGTCGGCTGGTAATACAGCTTCTGCCCCATATACCAGAAAAAATGTTGTATAGCATGTTGATCGATTCGGAGTTGTTCTTAAACTCCATAGTACCGCTGATTGTTCTTCTATCCAGCACCCCGCTGATCTTTGCAGCGCTCAATGAGCCGGGGTTTTATCCCGGATAATACTAATCCGTTGGATCTTTCCACTTATCTGTTCGATGCGGGGTGGGCTACCGAGGCAACGTCCAGCCGGATCTTTTTATCCCGATAGAATCGCGCAAATGCTCCTTCAGTGAAATTGGTGCCGTTATCTATTATGATACTGTGAGGATAGCCATATCTCAGAATGATATCTTTGAGGAATGATACGGCTGTAGCCCCATCACATTTTCTTATCGGCTTTACTTCTATCCATTTGGTAAACTTGTCAACCATAACCAAGATATGGGTCATATTTCCTCTCGCTGGCTTAAATGGGCCAACCATATCCAAACACCATGCAGCAAATGGCTAGGTAATTGGTATGGTCTTGAGCTCCAACATTGGCATGTGTGTCTTGGTAGCATATCTCTGACAACCATTACATTTTCTTACTAGATCTTCTACTTGTTCCAAGGCACTTGGCAGTAGAATCCGTGCCCGAAAGCTTTTGCCACTAAGGCTCTAGATGAGGCGTGATGCCCACATTCCCCTTGATGTATATCTCGGAGGATGTCAAGCCCTTCTTCCGGGTCAACACACCGTTGCAGGACATTCATGACACTCCTCTTGTATAGCTCGGCATTGATAATCGTGTATGCCTTTGCCCTCCTCTGAATTTGCCTCGAAAACACTTCTTCATTGGGCAAAGTTCCATCTTTCAGGAACTGGAATATGGGCAGTGCCCAAGCTGGTATAGCTCGCACTGGAAACACATCCTCATCAATTTCCATTTGATCCACCGACATAACCTTTGCCGAGTCAAGCTGCGCAGTCCCCGGGTTTCCTGAACCACTTCCCACATCAATGTCCATGGGCGCAGCTTCCGACTCCAGATTTTCTGGGATATAGATTCACTCGGATTCTGGGGATGGCCTGATAAATGGATTTCTGAGGTGCTCTAGTGCTACACCCGGTGGAATCGCTTGTCGGGTTGATCCGAGTTTTGACAGTACGTCGGCAGCCTCGTTTTCCAGCTGGGGTACATGGTGAAACTCGCATCCCTCGAAGTAACCTGATATCTTCTGCACATGAAATCTGTACAAAGCCCTATTTGCATCCAAAGCATCCCATTGCCCTGAGACTTGCTGAACTACCAGATCCGAGTCACCAAAGCACTGGATCTGACGTATTCCAATTTATTTTGCCACTTTGAGCCCATGCACAAGTGCTTCATACTCTGCAACATTGTTTGATGCTGTGAAGTGGATCTGCAACACGTAGTTCAGCTGGTCTTTCGTGGGTGAGGTAAGCACAACTCCGGCGCCTAACCCGGTTTTCGTTTTTGATCCATCAAAATGCATTCTCTAGTAGTTCGGGTCTGGCAACGGTGGCTCATATTGCATCTCGGCCCAATCCACGAAAAAGTCCGCCACAGCCTGAGACTTGATTGCATCTCTCCTGTCGTATTGTGGAGCATAAGGGGCCAGCTCGATTGCCCATTTTGTGATCCGGCCGCTTGCATCCTTGTTGCTCATTATCTCAGATATGGGGGCTTCACATATCACTTTTATGGGGTGCTCTTCAAAATAATGCTTTAGCTTCTTAGCCACCATATACACACCATATGCCATCTTCTGATAGTGAGGATAGTTTTGCTTTGATGCTGATAATACCTCTCTCAGGTAATAGACTGGCCTTTGCACTGAATTACCCTCCTCGTCGCGCTCTACCACAATCACTGCACTTACAACCCGGCTGGTTGCGGCTATATAGAGCAACATTGACTCTTTTGATTGTGGAGAAGCTAACACCGGTGTAGTAGCTAGCATTTTCTTTAACTCGATGAAGGCTTCATTGGCCTGCGGCGTCCATATGAACTTGTCCGACTTTTTCATTAGCTGATAGAGAGGCAGTGCCTTTTCTCCCAATCGACATACAAACCGACTTAAGGATGCTAGGCAACCAGTGAACTTCTGGACATCGTTAAGACACTTCGGAAATTCCATTCACTCTATGGCTCGGATTTTAGTTGGGTTAGCTTCGCTACCTCGGCTGGAGACAAGAAATCCGAGTAATTTTCCAGCCGGGACACCGAAGGTACACTTCTCCGGGTTAAGCTTCATTCGGAACCTCCTTAGGTTCGCGAATGTTTACCTGATATCATCAAGGAGCATTTTCCTTTCCTTGGTTTTTATAACCACATCATCCACATACACTTGCACATTTCGGCCAATTTGGTCGTGTAAACATTTTTGCATACATCTTTGGTACGTTGCCCCTGCATTACGTAAACCGAAAGGCATGGTGCGATAGCAATAAGCCCCATACGGGGTAATAAACACAGTCTTTATTTGATCATTCGGGTTCAAAGGTATCTGGTGGAAACCAAAATATGCGTCTATGAACAACAATAACTCACACCCAATAGTAGAATCTATGACCTGATCTATCCTTGGAAGTGGGAATGGATCTTTTGGGCACGCCTTATTCATGTTCGTGTAATCGATGCACATACGCCAAACCACTGCCACATTCGGATCATCTTTCTTCTTTTCCACCATCATCGGATTAGATAGCCAATCCGGGTAAAGCACTTCCATGATGAACCCAGCTACGAGGAGCTGAGCTATCTCATCCCCAATGACTTTTCTCCTATCTTTGGCGAAGCGGTGGAGAGGTTGCTTCACCGGCATTGCCCCGGGTCTCACATTTAAAGAGTGCTCGGCCAACTCCCTCGGAACACCTTGCATGTCCTGTGTGGACCAAGCAAAGATATCCTGATTCTCACGGAGGAACTTGACGAGCTCGCTTTCCTATTTCTCATTTATCCCGGCACCAATTGTTACGGTGCGCTCTGGGAACAGATCATCAACAAGTACTTTTTTTATATCCTTTGTTGCTTGAAATGAGACACTTCTATGCGGGTTACTCAGCGCTGGCATATACTGCTACGCGGACTGAGCCAATGCCGCTACTTCCTAGATCTTTCTCTTTTCTTGTGCGATCACGAGTGACTCGGCTAGGTTAGACCCGACTGATGCACACTCAATGGAACATCGGAAATCCCCAGCTATGGTAATTACTCCATTTGGCCCAGGAAACTTCATCTTCAGGTAACTGATGTGAGTACTTGCCATAAATTTGTTCATTGCCGGCCTGCCGAGTAACATATGATATGCACTTTCTAAGTTCACAACTTCAAATTCCAAATTCTCAGTTTGGGAGTTATCTCTTGTGCCGAATAACACGTCAACTCGGACTTTTCCAATGGGTTCACAGGAAATACCTGGCACAATGCCATGGAAAGTTGTCCTTGTGGCTTGGAGCATGTTCTCCGAGATACCCAACTTACGCATTGTGTCCACGTATATAATATTGATCCTGCTGCCATTGTCAATCAGCACCTTAGAGAACCTCATATTGATATTTGGCCCGATGAACGTTGGGTCCAGCACTCATGCATACGAACCAGGATTCGGCATAAGCTTGGGATGGTCCTTGATTCTCCAGGTAATTTCCTAATCCGACCAAGGCATATACCTCGTCACTGCTGGCATAACCGCATTCACTTCCATATGTCGGTGTTGCAAGCTCTTTCTATCAGTTTCCTCCGTGGTAAACACACAGTAACTCTGGTGATGCTCTCTGTATTCATTTCTCCCCTCATTGTCGGGATACCTTTGATCTGGCTGATGCTGGTTTTCCACCTGATGCACTACATCCCTTCTCTCATGATTCTCATACCTCGGCGGAGGTGGTGGTAACATTAACCGTTGCGTATTTGCTCCGGAGAGCAACTGCTGCCGAGATTACTCCTATCGAGGTTGATCGTTCCGAGGTGCCTGAGCATTCCCCAAGCCACTTTGATCTATCTTCCTCATCCACTCACATTGCTAGGTTGTATGACCGCCGGGTTACTCAGATTTGGCGTGTGAAATTTGCACGGCTGATCCAGCATTGCCTCATACGTATACCTCGCCCGGTCTTTCTTTTCTTGCCACTGTCGCTTTTGCTTCGGCATCCAAGTTTTCTTGCCATCATTTCTTGGAGTCCACTGTTGCCCTCCAGTTTTCTGATGCTGATTACTCCTTGCTCCGGGTTGATCTTGATTTACAGTAGCAACTTGTTGCGAGCTGTACCTGTAATCCTGCCTATCATCTCTTCTCTTACTCCTGTAGTCATTTTGCCGGGATGATCCGGCTCCGTCTCGCTGATAGTATTCCTTATTTGAATCGTTTGACACAAGCCGGGGTTAAGTCGGATCACCTAAAGCGTATGAATCAGCAATCCGGATTGTTTCTGCCAAGTTAGTTGGCATATCCCTTTGTAACCTTTGCCACAGCATGCTTGCATATCTACACCGTTGTGCAAACCAAGCTATGGCCTGTGACTCAATCACGACCTCGCATGAGTTTCGCACATTGCACCAGCGAGTTAGGAATTCTCGGTCTGTCTCATTTGGTCTCTTCTTGCACATTGCTAGGGTCTATGGCCTGCTCGGCCTCTGATATGTGCTTGAGAAGTTACTGACGAACATTTCCTGGATATCCAGTCAATAGTTGATACTACCAGGTGGTAAATTGTTTAACCATATCCTTGCTGGCCCCTCCAACATCCGAGGTACATATCTCATAGCCCATCTCAAGTTGCCTGTAGCAATTTTTACAGCTGTCGCGTAGTTAATCAACCAATCCTCTGGCTTTGTGCTGCCGTCATATGTTTTTGTGCCTCTTTGTAACTGGAAGTTAGGTACCGGAGGCTCCTTCATGATCCGGGGCCCAAAACACGCTGGACCCGGAGGACCTTGCACCTCAATTTGCTCCGACCTGTAGAGCCGATCCAGCTTTAGTCTGGCGTCATCCGGTAGCAAGTTCCTGCCTCCCAACCTTGATCCTATCTCATGATGCTCCGGCCTATGGTGTCCTGCATTCACCATTTCTGAATCACCATCGTTGTATCTATCTTGCTCTTGTGGAGCACATCTCTATTGCATACCTTGGCCGGCACTTCGCTCTTGCCATGGTATATTCCATTCTGCTTTGTTGCCTGCCCGAAGTTCTGATGCGGCATTGCCGTTTCCAGCATTTCTCTGACCGGTATTGCCTTGGTCGCGGTTACCTCGGCTAACACTTTGTCGATCCTCATTTCCTTGCACTGCCTTTCCTTTCCCTGCCCTTGCCGGGTCATATGGGACTATCTGTTTGTTTCTCCTTGCCAAGGTTACCACTTCCTCTCTTCTTGGGCCATCATGAGGGGACGATGCAGCCCCAGCAGATTTCTCCGGGTTACACACCGCCGAATAAACGACCTTGGAAGCCCCTGCTCTTGCCGGGTTGGCCCTGAGCAACTCCTCATTCTATCTGTTAGCGATTCGAACTAACTCATTGACCCTCTCTTGTTATCTTTGTCGGGCTTCACCCGTCAAACCTTCTAACTCGGATGCAGCTGCATCCGCTGCTTTGAGGTTCTTTGCCAGGGTATTGTACTTCGGCAGCCCCATGGACAAAATGTTCTCTGATTCCTCAACTCTAGTCTCACCCTCTTTGTTCATTTCACTGATGAGGTTTCTACCTTTTACTTTCACCGCATCTACCTTATTTGCTCTTGCGTACTCGCGCAGAGTCATGTTCAACGACTGCTGAGCCGTGGCTATCTTTTTCGCACCCTCTAGTATTTTCTGCCTAGTTTCCTCTAACTCGGCCTGTGCCTGAGCCGAGTCTACCACAGGTGCTATGGGGGCTTGCCACGCTATCTATCGCCTGCTGCAGCACGTTTTTAGGCCTCTCTAGCGGTGGACCTCTACTCTTCCTCGGCGCCTTGGGTGTTACCTCTGGATATGGTGTCGGGTCCTTGATCACGTCAACATCAGGCGCTGTCATCATCACCTCAGCACGGTCAGGTGAGCGAGTGATACACGCACCGTAAGCCGCGCTAAGGGGTGGCTCGCCTCCTTCGACGACGTGTTGTGGATGAACGCATGACATATCGACGCTGACGTAGATCATGTGGGCGCCAAGCTTGACGAAGAGGCCATTGCACGGTGGAGGTCGCTTGCCGAAGCTACCAGCATTGTTGCTGACGTAGTCCAACGCTCCAAAGCTATGAACGAGCCCAGAGACGATGCGCTCGCCATTGCCGATGATGCTTCTCGTCCGGATCTTCACTCCTGCTAGCGCCGCTGGCCCCATGGTGGGCGCCAACTATCATGGTGGTGTCATGGCAGATCCCATGGATAGGCTAAAGGTAGGGCCAATATGCACTAGAGGAATCCAGGGAGGGATAGTGTGGTGATTCCACACACAAATGCTTTGTATTCTCAAAGTTCACTGGGATTACAGATGCTCCTTGAGCTGTATTTGGGAGAGGAGGAAGAAGAAGCTCTCTTACTCTCACCACAACCTATCTCCCACTGAACAAACTACTCACCCGCCAGCCCCAACTATAGAGGCCCTAGCGCCCCTTATAAAGGGGAGGCTAGGTCACCAGTTAGGGCATACGTGGAGGCATATTCCTGGGAATATGCCTCTCCCAAAATAGCAAACTGTCCGGGTCTCCTTTTCCCTTCGTAAGCCATGCAGAGGCTACGTAACCCTCTACCGCGCCAGCGTCAGCCTACATAGCCTATGTCACCTTTGTCGGCCACGCCCTGCTGGTCCCTCCCTCTGTTCGCTTCGCTCACGCTCCAGCGCACAGAGATCACCTTTTGACCAGCAAGATACCTTCCTTCTCTTGCAAGCCTGGTATAACCCGGCCCCGTGGGTACCTGCATACAAGTAACAAAAAACATGCCGGCATACGACACACGTCGGCCGGGACACAGTCAGGTGGACATCCTCTGGTCCAAGTTACTCCGTAAGTCGGCCTGCCTTGAGGTGACCTAGCCAGCTTTCGCTTTGACCTGTCTATACCTCGGCTAACTCGGCCTCTATACGCCGACGTGACCCTACCCGGGGGTATCCCCCCAACACTTAGGCTAGCGGCCCAGGCGTTTCTCTAACACACATACAAACTCCATGATCTTACAAGTTCCACTTCCATAAGCAAAAGAACATGATATCAACAGGGTACAAAGTACAAGTGCAATGTTGAAAGTGTTCCCCATGATACATGGTTCTGCTAACTTCAACTTATAAAGCTCAAGCATATATGCAACAAAGAAG
Source organism: Avena insularis (assembly GCA_023614405.1). NCBI lineage: Eukaryota > Viridiplantae > Streptophyta > Magnoliopsida > Poales > Poaceae > Avena > Avena insularis. The sequence goes on along the minus strand of CM042688.1, from coordinate 518,188,845 downwards.
GACCCAATGGTTCAAGTTTATTAGATGCAAAAAAGTAAAGTGTGCCATCAAGTTCGTGAGAGCTTTAATCACTAGTTTTCTCATAACAAATTTAATTTGGAAGGTAAACAAAAGCATGAATATACTTGGAATAGCATAAGCTAGTAGGTAGGTATGGTGGACCCTTTGGAATAACTTGGTTTAGGGAGTTGGATGCATGAGTGGAACTCATATTTGGTTGCGGAGGCTAGCAAAAGACTGGGAGCGACAAACTAAGAGAGCAATAATGGCCATAATCATGCAGAGCGACAAAACATCATTGATCAAAGCATAAAGTGATACTGCAAGTTGAAAACTAAAGGATAATAAAGGCTATGGTGACTTGAGATAGTCATAACATGGTGTGAGCATGCTCCAAGTCAACCCAAATAAATCATCAAAGGAGAATGCCACTATACTATGCTTTAATATGCTAAAACAACACATGATTCATCCAAGGCACAATAAGCAATCTCAATTGTTTATAAAAAGTCATGCTACAGCAAAGAATACTAAGCATAAAGCCAAAACAATATCAAGCATGCCATGACAAAGCATAGGCCACAGGAAAAAACAAACTCTTTTTACCACGTAAGTATGAACTTTCCTACACTTTTCCAAACCAAACCAAACTATTTGCCAACCAATGTATGAAAGAGGGGGTACAACCAATTTATTCAGAAAACTAAGCAAACAAGAGCAAACGAAAAACCAAAATGAAAACGAAGAAGAAGACACTCCAAGAACAACACAACTGTGCATGAAACAATAAAAATGAAGCATTTGGAAGAAACCTGGGATTTTTATTGATGAAGAAGGGGATGCATTGGGCATCCCCAAGCTTTGACGCTTGTACTTGGATATTTCTTGGGGTAACACGTGTGTCATCCCCAAGCTTGAGCTTTCGTCCATCCTTCATCTCATTACTCATTCCTTCCATACACCTGAAATTTTTCCTTCATACAAAACTTCACACAATCTTTATTAGCAACATTAGTGCACTCAAGATAATAAGTCTTAAGGTCCCGTTCTAACACCAAATAAACTTCCATTATAACACTAGCTACTGTAGCACTTCCCTCAAAAAGCTCAATTCCCCAATATAACTCAAAAATAAACCAACAAGAAGCAAATGCAGGAAATGGAAGATATCTGTCAAAACAGACCAGCAGGTAAAGACAAATTTATTCGAAGACCTTCTGTTGCTCAAATAAAAAAGTGTTGAACTAACACAAGTTAGATAACAACCTGGGGCAGAAGCACAAAAATTCACTCTTCAAAAAGACGTTCAGAGATTTTACACGAATTTTTACGGTGAAGCATAGAAATCTGTTTCGGGACAGCAACTTTCCCAATCATTACTTCTCTCTCATTAGAGGTTACTCTTGGCACAAAAAGCAAATAAAAAGGATAAGGAGCGGTTATTACTGAAGTAATAACTTCCAAGACTCATCTAAAACTTTTGGGATATCTCCCAATAAGTACTTTTCTTTAACGCCTTTAAGTTAGGCATAAGAAGCAAGAAAAAGGATCAAGTATTCTCAAATGAAGAAGCATTAAGATCAATACCAGAAATATATTCAACAAGACAAGGTATCTCATCCAAATAAGTTCTAGAGGATCCTCTCTCAGTGCTCTTAGGTTCACTACTTTCATCAAACGGGTTTTCAGGAACGATCCAATCAAGATTCTTTTCTATGGCTTCATGCATTGCTACTAGTTTAAAGGGTATTGGTATCTTAGGTTCCTCCCCATTAGGTCCGGTTTTGTTCATCTTTTCTCGTCTACCAACACCGTCTACACATGAGCCTAGGATATTGAAACGTTCAAAGACTTTCCTAGCTTCCATGGCAACATCATAGAACTCCTTAAACAAAGTTTCTAGAATAAAATCCCTCTTTTCAGGGTCGTCAATTTCTTTAAGCTTAAGAAACATTACTTGCATTAAGGGGTTGAGGTTAAAAAACCTAGCTTCTAACATGTGAATTAAAGAAGTTGTAGCAATCTCATAGTTTGGAGCAAGTTATGCAAGGGATCTATCCTCAGTATCCTCATGTTTACTAACATGATTAAAGAATTCTTTAATATTATCTTTCCCAATTATAGAACCACTACCAATTGAAAGGTCTTTCAGGGTGAATTTAGGGATCAACATGGTGAGCTAAGGAAGATGTGACAACTAAAGGAGACTTAATTTTTTTTGTGTTTTTTAATAAGAAAGCAAACTAGTAAAACTAATTTTTTTTTGTGTTTTTGATAAAGAAACAAGCAAACAAAGCAAAAGTAAACTAAGAAAAAAAATAACAAAGTAAAGAGATTGGTTATGAGGGACCCCCCTTGTGAAGATGTCCTTGACTCCCCGGCAGCAAGTTTTCCCTTAGTAAGAAACCAAGGTTATCAATCCAGTAGGAGCAAGGAAACACCCCAAAGGTGTTGCTAGCTGATCGTTGGCAGGGCGCACTATCGGTGCCAGCAGAACGTGGAGACCTGCACAACACAACCACAGAACTGTGTCTCCAACTTGCGATGAGGTTGTCAATCTCACTGGTTTTGCTGAAAACAAAGGATTAAACGTATCGAATGGAAGGAAGTAATAGTTTGTAGAAAGTAAACACAAAGTAGTAAACAGTTTATAGATTGAATGTAAAAGAAAGGACCGGGGTCCATAGTTCACTAGAGGTGTCTCTCCTTAAGATAGATAACATGCTGGGTGAACAAATTACAGCGGGGCAAATGATAAACATCGAGAAAGCAATACATGCATATACTAATCAACTTGACTCCTTTAGAACTTGATTGGGCATTACAACATTATACATAGACCGGCATCCAACTGCATCTATGACTAATAATCCACCTTCAAGTTATCGTCCAAACCCCCTCCAGCATTAAGTTGCAAGAAACAATTTATTGCTTTACGAATTGCGTGTAATGTAAACAATATGATTGTTCTATGAACAAAGGATTGTTGTTTTCTCCCTAGTAGCAACAGCACATCTAGTACCTTAGAGATTTCTGTCACTTCCCCATATCACCAGAGGCATGAACCCACTATCGAGCATAAATACTAACTCTTGGAGTTGCTAGCATCTACTTGGCCAAGATACCTACTAACAACAGAAAGCATGCAAGATCACAAATAACAAAGACATGATAGATTCAATAATCAATCTGAAATAGCATCTCAATATCCATCGGATTCCCGCAAACACAACATGCAGAATTACAAATAGATGATCTTGATCATGAACAGAGCACACAAGATCTAGACATGAAAGCACAAAGGAGGAGAACCAGCCATCTAGCTACTACATGGACCCGTAGTCCAAAGATGAACTACTCACGCATCACACCGGAGGCTTGCATGATGATGAAGAAGTCCTCCAGGGTGAATTCCCCTCTCCGGCAGGGTGCCTGGAAGAGCTTTAGATCCCTCCCGATCTAGGGATGGAGATGACAGTGGCTACAGACTCTTTCGTGGATTTTTGATCGGGTACTTAGGGTTTTCGTCCCGAGGGCATCTTATAGGCAGAAGGAGAGGTTGAGGGGGTGCTGGGGTCGGCCAGACCACCCCCTGGCGCGGGCCAGGCCTGAACATGCGGCCAGGTGGTGTGGTCGGCCCCTAGCCCTTCTCTGTCTCGTATTCTGGCATCTGATAACTTCCGGAAAAATAGGCACTTTGGCTTTTGTCCCGTCCAATTCTAAGAATATTCATTTTCCGATTTTCCTGGAACCAAAAACAGCAGAAAATAGGCAGCTGGCACTATGGCTCTTGTTAATAGGTTATTCCAAGAAATAATATGAAAAGTACTCCAAAGTGTGGACAAAACACAAGAAAGTGGATAAAACCAAGCATGGAACATCAAAAATTATAGATACATTTGCAATGTATCAAGGATCTGGTGAGGAAATGCAATGGTTGTGTCATGCCTAGATATGGTAGGACCATTTAAGCCGGCAAAGGGAGGAATGACCCATATCCTAGTTATGGTGGACAAATTTACAAAGTGGATTGAAGTTAAGCCAATCAGGAAATGCGATGGGGCAACAGCAGTCATGTTCCTCAAGGACATGATCTTGAGATATGGCTATCCCCACAGTATCATAACTGGTAATGGCACAAATTTTGCTGAAGGGGCATTTGCGAGGTTCTGCCGAGAGAATAAGATCCGGCTAGGTATTGCCTCTGTTGCCCACCCCGCATCAAACGAGCAAGTGGAAAGATTCAATGGACTAGTTTTGTCCGGGATAAATCCTCGGCTCATAGAGCCGCTACAAAGATCAGTGATGTGATGGATAGAATAACTACTAGCACGACTATGGAGTTTAAGAACAACTCTGAATCGATCAACGGGCTATACACCATTTTTTCTGGTATATGGGGCAGAAACTATATTACCAGCCCACATAGAGCATGATTTGCCAAGAGTCACCCAATACGTAGAAGCCAAAGTGCTCGAAGCCCGGCAAAATGATGTTCATCTGCTAGAAGAAGCTAGAGAACTGGCCTTGTCTAGATCCGCCATATATCAGCAAAACCTCCGACGCTATCATAGCCAGAAAGTAAACCCCCGAGTCTTCAGGGAAGGTGATCTGGTACTCTGGCTGGTACAACGCATTGCTAGCATGCATAAGTTATCCCCCCATGGGAAGGACCTTTCATTGTAAGCAAAGCTTCGCACAATGATTCCTACCATCTTATTGATGCACAGCCACAGGAGAAGAACAAGGCAGACTGGTCCGGAGAAGAATCTAAGCATCTGTGGAACGTAGCACTACTCCGTCCCTTTTACACCTAATAAAGAGTTTAATGTATCCGGGTCACTCATATGTCGGTATATATATCGGCAATGAGCTTATCAATGAAACTTCGGTACCCCTAGCAAAAACTCGGGGACTGCCATAATAATCGTCTTTCTTGTTTGTATGTTTTTATACATCGGCTGGCTTACATTACTTATACCTTAGCCGGGTTAGTAGTGTGTGAGCACCAAAAACCCAACTCTTCGACTTTGCTGATGTCCAACAAGAATTGGCTTCATGGAAAGCAAGAGAACAAGTTTGGAATGGTAGAGCACATGAACAACGACTAAGGAAAGGGAACTAATCGAGCCGACATTTATTATTTGGACTAACTCCTTGTTTACGTTATTCGTCTCCCGCCAGATTATTTTCAGCTAATCTCAAAGTTTCAAGTATTGTTAAGTCAATCTTTTGAACCTCAGACTTGTAAGTTGAAAAACCGAATCAAGGTAGACGCGAGTCAAGTCAAAATTGGGGGAACAAAAAAAGGAAACTCGGGGACTTCGCCCATGATAATCGGACATTAGGAACTTAGTAGCAAATAACACTAACTGTAGAAAATTAATACCAAAGTGCTTAAGTACAACTTCACCTAGCATACCGGGGATCTGACAAATAATGTTAAGTGTTTTTTGACGCTCAAGAAGCAGGAGCAGAAGCCGAATCATCGGCCGATAGAGGAGGTACTTCGGCATCTATGGGCGGGGCGCTGGCCTCAGCTTCAGATCCCTCCCGAATCCTCGACATCATCGCTAAGTTCGGAGGCCTCATCCTCACCTTCCTCGTCATCTACGCCCTCAGAAGTGTCGGCATCTTCAAATGCATCCAAGTAGCTCGGACCCTCATTCCAGGCGTGGCAGAAGGAATACTGGATGAGCTTGTTGGCGCAGGCTTGGCATTCAGCGACACACTTTGGATCATTGGACCAGTTTGATCCGGTGCACATACGCTCAAGCAGGCCCAGGTCTATTCCTTCGTACCATGAGAGAACGAACTACAGTGTTGTATCCGCATCGGCTCATGCAGCAGACTCTAGCCAAAGGTGCAACTGAGTTTCACATTCCATCAACTTTGCTATAAGAGCGGCATTTCCCTTGGGAGTGGGCTCAGTGGGCTAGAGAGAAGAGCATCCGCATTGCTGCCAGCATGATATATGTGCCATAGTTCTTCACCAGCTCCATGCGAGCAGTAAGGCTAACTAGCAGATCCTCCATGTCATAAGTGATTGACCCGGTGGCAGGACCTATTGGAATACCCCGCTGCTGACGAGACCTGGCCACTGCACCGATAGCAATAGATTTGCCCTCAGGGAACTTGCCTGAGAATAGGAACGAGGAATGTTGGTGAGCAACAATACATAACACGGAGGAATGAAAATTAAGAAAGGAAAAGGAACTCATGGGAAATCTGGAAAAGGATGCGGGTGAGCTCGGCATACATGTTGGCATTGCTAGCCTAGAGCTTTTCATACTCTGAGGTCACCGACATAAGTTTTACGTCGGCTTCCTGCAGCAGGTCCTTGTCCTTGGAAACCTGAGTGGTCAGGCACTCCTTCTCCTCGGCGAAATCCTAATCCGCCTTATCTAGCTCGTATTTATGGAGATCCTTGATCCATTGGATTTCGGCGTTCAGCCGAGTAATCTCCGAATCTTGGAGGCGCAGCTGAGCAATCTCATCATCCTTTTTCTTTAGTTCAGCTCGTTGCTTTCTTGCTTGTAATCACATTAGGAATGGGCATGATGTCTTCAAGTGCAACTGCAATAGTGGGTTAATCCGGTGGAGGCAAAGTATAAATATCTACCGAGACAAGGAAAGAGCACACAATGGTCAAGAGAACAAGACAAATTACCTTGGATTTCAGCCAGATTTTTGCGCATGATAATGTTTTCAGCCTCAACCTCGGCTGCATAATTTAGATAACAAGTTAATACGGATAATGAATCACTCAAGTAAATGTGAATGAAAAGGGCCCAGGTGAAAGGACTTACCCTCCTTCTGGTGATGCACCAACAACTTGTTGTGTCTAGCACGCAGTTCTTTGTATGAGTCCAGCAAGCACTGGAACTCAGTGGTTCAGCGGTTGGTGGTGATCTGAGAAACAAGACAATGTTAGTTCACGGCTCTAGGAGTGTGGATATTCGAAGTATACCAGATCCGGGCCAAGTGGAACTTAACCTTGCTCTAGGAGTGTGGATATTCGAAGTCTACAAGATCCGGGCCAAGTGGAACTTAACCTGGCTCTAGGAGTGTGGATATTCGAAGTCTACAAGATCTGGGCCAAGTGGAACTTAATCTGGCTCTAGGAGTGTGGATATTCAAAGTCTACCAGATCTGGGCCAAGTGGAAGTTAACCCGGCTCTAGGAGTGTGGATATTCCAAGTCTACAAGATCTGGGCCAAGTGGAAGTTAACCCGGCTCTAGGAGTGTGGATATTCCAAGTCTACAAGATCCGGACCAAGTGGAACTTAACCTGGCTCTAGGAGTGTGGATATTCGAAGTATACCAGATCCGGGCCAACTGGAACTTAACCCGGCTCTAGGAGTGTGGATATTCGAAGTATACCAGATTCGGGTCAAGTGGAACTTAACCCAGATCTAGGAGTGTGGATATTCAAAGTGTTCAAGATCTGGGCCAAGTGGAACCTAAACCAGCTCTAAATTTCTCACTATTTGAAAATGCTAAGGACTTAAATTAAATTTGCTAGGAGCATCCGACCGAGTAATAAATTACTCCCTCGGAGGCTCGGGGACTAGGGGATATATCTAATTCATGTATGTAAAACAGCAGAGTAGAAGAAAAGGATTACCTCCATCATTTAGCCAGCCAGAGAGATAGCCTTGGTGGCCGAGTTCATTTGATCGCTAAACTCTGCCAGGCCAAACTTCTCCAGCAGATCATCTTGCGGATTAATGAACTAAGCGTTGTTCCAGTTATCTACATATTCAATAAGAGTCGGGATGTAGCTCTCGCCGCTAGGAGAATACCTCGTCACCAAGCCTTTGGCATGGGCCTCTCGCCTCGCGGATTGAGCAACAGCGGGACTGGTATGCAGGACCAGTTGCTTACTGCCCTCTGATCCGGCAGCTGGAGACCCGAAAGTGGAATCGTTGGCAGGCTCAGCGTTTTTCTTGCTCTTGCCGGATAAGGCTGTGTGTTGGAGAAGAGACGAGGCGGCAAAGCCGGACTGGGCCTGGGAAGCTGGCCGAAAGATGTCCTTAATTGATACTGTCGATCTAGAGGCTGTGGACTGGGACTTCTTCAAGGGCTTGGCTGCTGCTGCTGTTAGCTTTGGTGCTGGCCTTGGTGTTGAGGCTGGTGCTACTGCTGATAGCGCTACTGATGTTGGTGCTGCTGATGTTGATGCTGCTGCTGGTACTGGTGGTGCTGGTCCTATAATGTTGCTAGAATCGCTGGTGTTGCTGATACAAAAGAAACTGGAGCTGAACAAGGAATTGCTTGGGGCGGTGCTGATGAAGCTGGCACCTCGGAGCTGGGAGGTTGCGGTGGAGTAGAGGAACTGGGGAGATCCGGCATTGCCATATCCTTGGCCACTCTACTGCCCCCCATGTCGATGTCGCCCTCCTCATGACAAGGTGGGCTCTAATCTGGCACACCCGCAAAGTCCTCGTGGATAGGACTCAGTGGACGAACATCACCGTCGCGGGGGGAGAAGAATCGCTCCGGATCGGAGAAGAAATCCTGGGGCCGCTCTAGGGAATAACCCTGGGAGCTCTGAATAATGAAAAAACATCAAGTCAAAAGTGAGGGAAAAACAAATAAAAGGCAAAGGCAGAAGCGAAAAAGTTCGGATGCAAACGAAAAAACAAAAACGACTTACTCATCCGAGGTTGGGGGCACCCGAGGTTTGTGTGCCCTCCGGACCGTGCTCTTGGCCGCGGGCTTGGCCAAAGCTTTGACCCTGGACTTCTTCTGCCTCTTCTTCGGCGGTGGTGCCTCTGAAGCTGCGGCCGAGGTAGCCACGCGCTTCTGAGAAGTGGAAGGAGCCGGATCACCCGTGGTGAGAGGGGGAACCTCGAGGCCCTGACCGGCCGAGTTAGCTGAAGATTCGGACATAAGCAGGAATACATAAGAGATAAGCATCGGGTCAAGTACCTCTAGAACCTCAACATCTGAGTCATCGTCATTCGGCCAATCCCTTAAAGAAGAGGCCTTACCAGAGGTGCTCTTGGTGGTGTCCGGAGTGGGCAAGAACCTCTCCGAGTTAGGCTCCTCCTCGTCTAGCTCAGTGCGGTCCGCCACCCACTTGCTCGCCAGATCCTTGCCGTCCTCAATGGACTATTGGAGAAACAGCTGAGAACAAAATTACTAAATGGTTAAGTTAGGAAACTATCCGACACATTCCAAGACCCGAAAAAGATACCAAGAGAAGGGTTTACCTTAGGAGCCAAGTTGAACCGAGAGTAAGGCGCAAGCCTCCACTTCCATTCCTCAGAGAACTCCTTCTCCACATTGTAGATGGCCTTGACCCGGCGGTACACCTCAGAGTTGTTAAGCTCAAAGGAGGAGGTCTAGTGGGGGTCAAGGTGGCCGCTCAGATAGCAGATCTTGTGGGCGCGCTTCTGAAGGGGGGAGACCCGGCTGTGGACGAAGGTGATCATGATGTCCTCGCCCCGCAACTCCTTCTTGACCAGCTCCTTGATCCGGCGATCAAGCTGATTCCCCAAGGCCGTGGGCCGCTTCGTGATCTTCTCCCACAGAGAGGTGTCTAAGACACCAATCTTGAAAGGGAGGAGCTAGATCAAGTCTTCGTCTGTGGAATTCCGGATGTAGAAGAAGGTTCGGGCCCAGCCTTTGCAGGACTCGAGCCTGGTGACCCGGGAAAAGGCGGAGCTCTTGCGGGGAGAAATGGGAGCTCCACTGCATTGAGTCAGGTGTTTCTCAGCCGGAGTAAGGTGCTTTTCCGGGACAACATTATTCCTTAGACCAAAGAATTTGATCCATATTTCCTTGGAGGGCTAGAGGCCGGTGTACCCCTCAATGCCGAGAATATCATTTTGCGGCCCGAAAGTTGGGGCGCCCTGGCAACACAGTACCCAAGTTGCCTGTAATCAGCCGCGATGACTAGAGTTGGCGTGCCAAATACTCAAAGGGTCTTTTTCGGCACGAATTCAACTTTATGTTTCAATACAAAATACCAGGCTAACGGCCGTCAAGTTGGGGCCCCTGTCAGTTCTCGTTGTTATGTCGCTCCCGTCGCTTAGGCGGGGTGGCTGTCACATAGGCTTGCAGCGCTGGCACAGTGGATAGGACAACACGACCAGCCTAGTGTATTGACGTGACAAAACAGGGCACATATATCATCGTTATAATTATTTATTGTTTACTCAGAAGCTGGAACGGCCACCGCCACGCTTCTCTCCATTGGACTTCCGTCCCCATCGTTAACCACTACCTTAGAAACACATTGACGGTTCCACCATTCCCTTAGCTTGCAGAAACCACTCTTCTTCTTCCTGTCATCTATCTTCATCTGGTCTTCTCCTAGCCTCCATGGAAGATCGTCGCACTCTAGAGACAAGCTTCACTACCCATGACAATAAGAAGATAGACGCCGTCTACACCAACAAGGAGGAGACAGTGGTGCGAGTCCTGCGGATGTACGAGGGTTGGCTTGAGAAACACGAGGACAAGTTTGTGGGATTGGACCTCGAGTACACCCCAGAGCACCCATATGAAGGTAGTGAAGTCGCGGTCGTTCAACTGGCCATGAGGAAACACATCCTCGTCTACCACTTCTCCCGGTTTGTAGATCTGCTCTATGTAGCTAACCACTTTTAGGGTTTTCTCCTCTTGTTCTTTATCCATTTGCACATCTTGCAACTACTTAATTTTATTTAGGACCAAATAAATTATGACAAGACAATTGTAAGATCTCTCCTTATTAAAGGAAAAGATCCCTGTGATTGCAATGCTAGTCCCTGGATCATTGCTAGCATCCACAGTTTAAGATGAAGTACACAGATACAAAGGTCGTTTATTACAGTCATTCCAGAGATAAAACATAGTCTTTTACAACTCATGGCCAAAGGCCTAGTACAAGAGTTTATGGAATAAGTAAATAAACATAAGTCTTCATCTTCATGTGCCACAGGCAAGCATGTTGAGTGTAGACTCATGACACCTAATCATCATCAGAGTAACCTGCAACATCATAAGTTACAGCCACAAGGGTCAATACTTTGGAATAGTATTGGCAAGTGATACCTTAATATATTTTAAGTGGACTAAAAATACTATATGCATTTGGCTGGTGGAGCTTAGGCTTGCATTGCTCAAAAATAGATTTTTCCTTAACTTTTTGAAAATACTAAGTTTTTGTAAGGCATAAAACACCCAAGGCATCTACCAATCAAAGACTGAAGATCCACTCCGGGCATCTACCAATCAATGACTGAAGATCCTTTTAACCCTTGTTCACCCACAAGTTTTATTTAGAAATTGGAGTGATGAGATTCTTGAAGTTTCCATGTCTTGATGCTCAAATTGTCCTTTACCAGGGACATGGCTAAGTACTTAGGTTTTACACTGCAGAGGTGGTGCACTTTCCCCACAAGCCTTGGTTTCCCAAGACATGATCCTTCAAGCCTTTCCTTAGTCAAATGGACGCGCTCCAACCTATCAACCCATCTACCACCCACTGTCCAAGAGACTAAGTTCCAGCATCCTAAGATCATGGCAGAGCCCATATTACCAAGTGGTTGCACTTGAAGCTTCTCAACATTTGACAACTCAAATCTCTTTGTTCCTGGGTGGCCATCCACAAGTGAGATACACAAGGTTCACCAGTACCCCTGGCCTTGTGTAACCACTCAACATATCCCATTCTTTCCATTCCACCCAGGTGATTCATTAACTTAGTTGTTTTGTTAAATAAAAACAAGTCCTTAGACTTAGAATATTTTTCCATAGTGTGAATATATAAACCACCCTTGTTTTCTAGTAGCTAGGCTAAGCATGGCATGGCAACTTATCTTTAGGGAATTCTCCTAGCAATTCTAGCATTCTATTCTAAATAGGATTTCCCATCATCAATTGACAAAAGTAGCATGCAAGTCCTAACAAAATATATCTAATGCAAGTATAAAATATAGGTATGGAATATTCATGAAGATATCACTTGCCTTGGTAGTGTGGAGAGTAGCACTCGTCACAATCACAATCACTAGCAAAATCTACACACAAAGTTGTAGCATACAATTACACACAAATATATACAAACAAAAGTATTATGAATGCATGCATGCATGAATCTACCAAGTGATGATTTTTGAAAACTTCAACCAAGCAAGTGCATGAATACAGAAACTAAAACAAGTCACAAAAATAGCCAAGGCAACTTAAATAACCCTAAAACAAAAATACTAAACTAAATCTATACTTAAAATGGCCTCAAACATGTCTCTGCAATTTAAGCTAATCAAATGGTTACTATTTGCTAAACAAAAAGGATAGGCAGAAAGGTCTTGTTTTTCTGAATCCAACGGTATAAAGTTTGCAAAATTCCAACGTGGGATTCAAAAGATATAGGCATTTGAATTTGGATCAAATTTCTGGTTTTAAATTCTACTCTCAGATCTAACCTAGCCACGCGTCTTATTCTTATTCGCCTGTACCGGTTCGCGCTGGATCGAGCTCCACAGCCGTAGGATCTAAAGGGGCAGGTGCGGCTCAGATCGCGTACCGCTTCGGGTTTAAGTGATCTATCGTAGGCGTTCGATCCAGATCTAACGGCTGCTGCTGCCTGGCCACAGATGGGCGGCCTTATGGCTACCGCGGCCAGAATCGTCGGTCGATGGCGTTGCCGATGATGCAGACGGCGAGGAAGAAGGAGGAGTGGCTTACCGAGCTCAGGAGGTCACGGCGAAGCTCGTCGTACTCGCGGTTGGTCAAGGGGCGCTCGGGCACGGCTGCTATTCCTCACCGGAGTTCGTGGCGGCGTCGGGTGCGTCGTCGGGGACGTCGCCGTGGGTCACCCAAGGCATGACGAGGACACGGTTAGATTCACCGAGTCGAGACGGGTAGTGAGCATGAACTAGGGCGAGGCGCGGGTCTGTACCTACCGGAAAACTCGTCGGAGTTGGTGTCGCCGGTGCTCGCGGTGTCAAGTGGAACCGCGACTGAGGCGACAGATGTGACTAGCGAGGTCGAGATGCGCAAGGATTCACCGAAAGGTGATAGCAAGAACGAGAGGCGAGAGGGGAACACCGGGCTCACCGGAATCGATCGGAGAGGCTCTGCGGGCGGTGCAAAGCTGATTGAGGGCAGCCTGGTGGCGGAGTGAGCGAGGTGTCTGGGGGAAAAAGATCGTGGAGTAGAGAGGATCTTATATCCGGGGAATCGACAGGAAACGCTCGGGTTAAATGCCCATTTACGCCGCGCCATTACCGGCCATTGCGGCGTCGCATGGCGCGGATCTGGGAAGACGAGGGCGACGTGGACCGGGCCCGTTCGCCGAGGTGCGCGTGTGTGGGTCTGCACATGTCGACTCATCGCGTCAAGGGCGTGAGAGAAGAAAAAGAAGATCCCGGGTGGGCTTGCTGGGCTGGATCTGCTGTGGCCAGATTCGCCGCCGGCCCTTTCTTTTCCTTAGCCTTTTTCTTTTTCTAATTTCATTTTCTGGAATGAATTTGATATGAATTCAAATCCTTTTGAATTCAAACTTCTTTGGGGATTTTTGCAGGGTTCTTGTGGGTTCAAATGCAGTCAAATAACCATGTGGTCAACTTGCAAGGCTTGGTCAAGCTTGGGTCTTTGAAATAAACAGAGACTTTGTCTCTTTGCAAAAATTTGGAATAGGGTTTAGAAAATATTTCTAAATTGGAATCTTGGGTTTAAATGCTACTCCTAATCTTTCCAATCATGGAGGCAAGCAAACAAGTCCCTAAACAAACAAAACCCAAAGGGTGATGGCCATTTGAGATAAAATGCCCACATGAAATCATAGCCAAAGTGTATGCTTCTAAATGATTTTGAGAAAAACCCTATATGAATGAATGATGCAAAGAATGATATGAATGAGTTTTGAAACATGATTTTTAGGGATGTTACAACAATGTTGAGAGTCTTGATATTGCATTTACTAAACTTTTTAAAATTATATTCAGATGATGATCTTGCATTGACAAAATATTTGTAGCTACAAATTTTGGTGATGACAAACTATATACTTTCAGGACTAACAGGATTTGTCTGGGTCTACACCAGTTCCTTGTAGAAAAAGGAATTGTTTTCTGCACTATCAACAATACAACTGATTTTTTGAAATTTCATCTAGAGGGAATTACAATTCCTCCGCACAACTGGATCGATATTCAGAGTCTTGTCAAGACCTTAGGGGGCTCGAGGAAGGATGGAATGGCATCACTCGTAACTAGAATCCTCGATGAGTCATACGACACAATGAAGGCAGATTTCCCTACGGATTGGCTCAATTTCTGGGAGGAGTGGTCGTTGTCTGATATAAACCTAAAGTATGCAGCCATAGATGCTTACGTGACCTACCAGCTGTACAAGAAGATCCATTTCTTTCTACATTACCTCGTGTTTAGCCCTATTTGCAAGAGGGAAGACGATCTTAGGGGAGCCCTTTGTAGAAAATGGACAATAGCTGAGTTTGAAGCTACATTTGCAAAGAAAATGGTTGCATCTGAAGCAACTAATAGAGAGGCTGTAGAAGCAGCTGAGAGAGAGCTTGTAGCTGAAGCAGAAGCAGCTGACCGAGAGGCTGCAGTTGAAGCAGCAAACAGAGAGGCAGCATCTTCTAGCGGCAACAATCAGGCCTGTGATGCACCGCTAATTGTGCCACAGGATGCTGAAGAAAGTGAAGCCAAGTCAGATCCTAGGTGGGACGAAATTGCATTTCGTGAGCTGTGGAGTGCCAATAATGTAAGATCCACATGGAATCATCGCAGTTGGTCACTTAGGAACAATGGCAAGAGCCTCAAGTGGTCTGATGAGAAGTGAATTAAATTTTAATCCTTTGTGTTATGTTTTTGTTTTCTAGAACTCAGTTAACTTGTCAAGATGGCTAGCGCCTCAAGTGAGAGTAGTAAAATAAATTTTACTTCTTTGTGTTATGTTTCTATATGTGTCTGGTAGCTTGTCAAGATGGTAGCTCATTAACTGGCAGTTTGAAAGAGTACCTTTTTCCTCTTTTGCTAAACATATATGTTTCATTTTGCCCAAATTGGTAGAAAATCTAGAGAAGCTTCTCTCTTCGATAATTTGTTCCCTTTTGAACCTCCATTTGCCTCTGATCTGGTAGCAAATCTAGAGCAGCAAATCACACTAGGCAGAATACATTCATTCAGAAAACAAAACAAATGTAGATATAGTTGTGCGCAGCTAAATAGGATATAGCAATAGAAAGTAGGTTCCTTAATGAGGTTCGATACATTCAACCCATTCCTTGCATGCAGAACTAGGATACAAGCAAAATATAGAAAATCAAAAGAAGCTGCTTAGCAGCAATAGTAGTAGCAGACACGTTCAACCCCTCCTTGCATGCGCCTGCGCCTCCGCCTCGTCCCTCTAGCGCTTCCTCCAGTTCTTGCTGCCTAGTCCCTTGATCTTGGGGGCCTTGGGCTTGATTGGAGGCATGCGACCCTCTTTGATGGCCACCCACTGGAGGTTTCTGAGGTGAATGTGTTGACGTTCACGGTCTGGCCGCCATTGGTGGTGCCAGAGCTCGGGCCCTCTGCATGCATCAGTAAGCAGTTGAAGTCGGTGCTGGCGAGACTCGTCCTGTAGAAGGAGATCCCCCTATAGAAGGGGCAACTATAGACGCCGCTAGCGAAGAAGGCATTATACTTGCCGGACTACAGCCTCCTCAGCACCTGACGAGTCTTGGTGTGCCTGGACTCGTCATCGCTGCAGATGTCGCTGTTGTAAACCTATTAGAAGAAGAGGAAAATGGGGGAGTAGATGATGTAAGAAGATCGAGCAATCGAAATGCGAACAAGTGAATCCTAATAAACCAAGATCTTGGGTCCAAAGATGGGAACGGTAGAAGAACCAAGGAAGGGTAGAAAACCCTAGTTACGTCTGACCATGGGTCATCGATGCCAGTGTTGTAGGGGTTCACCGGAGCGATGTACTCATCTGGATCGTAGGGGTCCCTGAAGATCTGGATCTGCTCGTGGCCGGTAGGAGCCTCCTTGCTGGTGGGGGGCTCCTCACCGGCGGCTACATCGGTTGCAGGGATGAGGGCCTGGATGGGAACGAAGGCTTCCATCGATGCCTCGACGGGGGCCTGGACGGGGAAGGCGGTTTCTTTCAACGCGTCAAGGGGGACCGGAAAGGAGACGGGGGCCTCCTCGCCGGCAGCCTTGGAGGCGACGATGGACACTGTATCCTCCTCCGCCATCACCGGTGCAGACGGGGTTTTCTCGGGAGTTTGCAGATGTTGGTGGGACAGTGGAGAGGGTTGCGTGAGGAGAGTGAGTGAGAGTGAGAGTGGGTGTGCGAAGAGGGGCTCTATAGTTAAGTTGAATGGAAGCAAGACATGTTTCGTTGCACCACCGTGCAACGCGCCACACAAGCTACTGCACCGTGCACTGCGACACGCGCACGGTACGTCATGTTTTTTTCCCGGGCCATGCATGGTAGTTCTATAATGAGTCGCAGGCAAAGGGTGTATACACAATTTCTATGTACAAAGTTTGACACGGCCATAAAATTAGCGATAATTAAGTGGAAATGTAGAGGGGGAGGTAGGTGGCTGTACAGCGAGATTTGTGGGGTTGTGCTAGATTGGGTAGAGGGATGTGTTGATGACTGCAGGTGACTCGATGAAGGCGGAGACGTTAGGTCTCGTCGAGCTCAGCTCTTCGGCCTCTGTCTAGCGCGTGCAAGTTTCTTACTGTGGGGCCCAATTGGAAGTGAGATTGAGAGCTGCTGCGTAAAAAAGGGATATGTCTTATTAAAATCAAGTGGCAATAAATTGCAACTGTCCATCGACGACCGTGCACTCGATGACGCGTGTGTTGTGGCGTAGTAGTAGCAGTAGTAGGCTTTTCAGACTTGATTAAACATGACATGACCAGTCGATGACTTTTTCCATGGATAACTTCGTGTTCCTTCTTGTAGAAGTCTCGCTGAGGGAGACGTTCGTGCTGTCTTATGTTGTATTATGAAGGGCACGACATGTGCAACGATCATCATTGTATCACAGAGAATCAACGGTTGGCGCGCATGATCTGCGTGAAAACTGTGACAACCAATCAGGGCATAGCAGACAGAGTGAGCATAGGTTTAGGCTTCTATGAAAGATAGAGAGAGGCGGCAAAACTGAGTAGTATCAAAAAAACAAGGGAAAAAATGAGTAGTATAAAAATGGAAAGTGAGTGTCTTGTACAATGAAATACATTGTGGCATACATCAAATTATGCCAAGATAGATCCACAAGAGTTCATTGGATGTGTTTTCTTCTCTTAAACCACATGGATCCACTAGCATTCATTGCATATGTGTTATTGTCATAAACCACATGGATCTACCAGTGTCATTGCATGTGTGTTCTTTTCATAAAAGACATATTGATCCACCAGAGTCATTGCATCTCTGTTCTTTTCATGAACCACAACTAGAGTCATTGCATGTGTGTTCTTTTCAGTAACCATAGCTAGAGTCATTGCATGTATGTTCTTTTCACAAACCACATATGGATCCACCAGTGTCATTGCATGTGTGTTCTTTTCACAAACAACATATAGAGTCATTGCATGTGTGTTCTTTTCATTAACCAAATCTAGAGTCATTGCATGTGTGTTGTTTTCACATACCACATATGGATCCACCAGAGTTCATTGCATGTGTGTTCTTTTCACAAACCACAACTAGAGTCATTGCGTGTCTATTCTTCTCACAAATGAAATAAGGATCCACCAGAGTCATTGCATGTGTGTTCTTTTCACAAACCACATAAGGATCCACCAGTGTCATTGCATGTGTGTTCTTTTTACCACAGCAAGAGTCAATGCATGTGTGTTCTTTTCATTAACTACATGTAGAGTCATTGCATGTGTGCTCTTTTCACAAACCACATATGGATCCACCTGTGTCATTGCATGTGTGTTCTTTTCACAAACCACATCTAGAGTCATTGCAAGTGTGTTCTTCTCACAAACCACATATGGATCCACCAGAGTTCATTGCATGTGTGTTCTTTTCATTAACCACAGCTAGAGTCATTGCATGTCTGCTCTTTTCACAAACCACATAAGGATCCACTAGAGTCATTGCATGTGTGTTCTTTTCACAAACCACAACTAGAGTCATTGCATGTGTGTTCTTTTCATTAACCATATCTAGAGTCATTGCATATGTGTTCTTTTCACAAACCACATATGGATCCACCAGTATCATTGCATGTGTGTTCATTTCACAAACCACATCTAGAGTCATTGCATGTGTGTTCTTCTCACAAACCACATATGGATCCACAGAGTTCATTGCATGTGTGTTCTTTTCACAAACCACAGCTAGAGTTATTGCATGTCTGTTCTTTTCACAAACTACAAAAGGATCCACCAGAGTCATTGCATGTGTAATCTTTTCACAAACCACAGCTAGAGTCATTACATGTGTGTTCTTTTCACAAACCACATCTAGAGTCAGTGCATGTGTGTTCTTCTCACAAACAACATATGGATCCACTAGATTTCATTGCATGCCTGTTCTTTTCACAAACCACAGCTAGAGTCATTGCATGTCTGTTCTTCTCCCAAACCACACATGGATCCACCAGTGTCATTGCATGTGTGCTCTTTTCACAAACCACATCTAGAGTCATTGCATGTGTGTTCCTCTCACAAACCACATATGGATCCACCAGAGTTCATTGCATGTCTATTCTTCTCACAAACCACAGCTAGAGTCATTGCATGCCTTTTCTTCTCACAAACCACACATGTATCCACCAGTGTCATTGCATGTGTGTTCTTTTCGCAAACGACATCTAGAGTCATTGGATGTATGTTCTTTTTACAAACCACATATGGATCCATCAGAGTCATTGTATGTGTGTTCTTTTCACAAACCATAGCTAGAGCGATTGCATGTGTGTTCTTTTCACAAACCACATCTAGAGTCATTGCTTGTGTGTTCTTCTCACAAACCACATATGGATCCACAAGAGTGCATTGCATGTGTGTTCTTCTCACAGACCACAGCTAGAGTCATTGCATGTCTGTTCTTCTCATAAACCACACAAGGATCCACTAGAGTCATTGCATCTCTATTCTTTTCACAAACAACAACTAGTCATTGCATGTGTGTTCTTCTCACAAACCACATATGGATCCACCAGAGTTCATTGCATGTGTGTCTCTTTCACAAACCACAGCTAGAGTCATCGCATGTCTGTTCTTCTCACAAACCACATAAGGATCCACCAGAGTCATTGCATGTGTGTTCTTTTTAGAAACCACAGCTAGATTCATTGCATGTGTGTTCTTTTCACAAACCACATCTAGAGTAATTGCATGTGTGTTCTTCTCACAGACCAAAGCTAGAGTCATTGCATGTCTGTTCTTCTCACAAACCACACAACGATCCACCAGAGTCATTGCATGTGTGTTCTTTTCCACAAACCACATCTAGAGTAATTGCATGTGTGTTCTTTTCACAAACCACAGCTAGAGTCATTGCATGTGTGTTCTTTTCACAAACCACATCTAGAGTCATTGCATGTGTGTTCTTCTCACAAACCACATATGGATCCACCAGACTTCATTGCATGTTTGTTCTTTTCATAAACCACAAATAGAGTCATTGCATGTCTATTCTTTTCACAAACAACATAAGGATGCACCAGAGTCATTGCATGTGTATTCTTTTCGCAGACCGCAGCTAGAGTCATTGCATGTGTGTTATTTTCACAAACCACATCTAGAATCATTGCATGGGTGTTCTTCTCACAAACCACATATGGATCCACCAGAGTTCATTGCATGCCTTTTCTTTTCACAAACCATAGCTAGAGTCATTGCATGTCTGTTCTTCTCACAAACCACACATGGATCCACCAGTCTCATTGCATGTGTATTCTTTTCACAAACCACATCTAGAGTCATTGGATGTTTGTTCTTTTCACAAACCACATCTCGAGTCATTGCATGTGTGTTCTTCTCACAAACCACATCTAGAGTCATTGCATGTGTGTTCTTTTCACAAACCACATAAGGATCCACCAGAGTCATTGCATGTGCGTTCTTTTCACAAACCACATCTAGAGTCATTGCATGTGTGCTATTTTCACAACCACATAAGGATCCACTAGAGTCATTGCCTGTGTGTTCTTTTCACAAACCACATCTAGAGTCATTGCATGTGTGTTCTTTTCATTGACCACATCTAGAGTCATTGCATGTGTGTTCTTTTCACTAACCATATATGGATCCAACAGTGTCATTACATGTGTGTTCTTTTCACAAACCACATATAGAGTCATTGCATGTGTGTTCTTCTCACAAACCACATATGGATCCACCAGAGTTCATTGCATGTGTGTTCTTTTCACAAACCACAGCTAGAGTCATTGCATGTCTATTCTTTTCACAAACCACATAAGGATCCACAAGAGTCATTGCATGTGTAATCTTTTTACAAACCACAGCTAGAGTCATTGCATGTGTCTTCTTTTCACAAACCACATCTAGAGTCATTGCATGTGTGTTGTTCTTGTTGGGTTTGTAGCATAGAAAACAAATAATTCCTACGATGGGAACTATACACCAAGATCTATCTACTAGATACAAGCAATGAGTGGATATACATCCATAGAGAACTTACCCTCAAAGACACCAAAGCTTTGTTAAGGAGATGGAACTCGTGCATGATGTAGTCGTACACTTGCGGATCTCAAGTTCGTGATGAAGTCCAGCAGGTCCGTCTCCAGCACGTCCATCAGATCCAGCTCCAGCAAGTCCAGCATCACCAAGTCCAGCACCGCAAAGCAGCGGTTCATCTGTGATCGCACACACGTCCGGTACCCTGACAACCTCCATCCCTTGCTCCAGCAAAGCAGCAGAAGAAGCAACTCCTTTCTAGATAAAGCCACCGAGAACATGTATCTCGCTAATCCGGGACCATGGGGAAAAATACTAGAGGGGGAGAGAGATCCCTCATGAGGAGGTGTGAGTGTGAAGGTGTGAGAGGGGGGCCTTTTATAGGAGGAAGGGGTGCCCCTCCCCATGGACAGCTCCCCAAGGGGTGACGCTTCACCTCCTCATTCATGTGGTGGTAACTTCCCCCACATAAATTTCCCCCTTCACATTCTCTTTTAAAGTCTCTGCTTAAAATGCATTAAATTTCTCCAAATTTAATACTCTCTCATTTAAGAAAACTCTTATATTAAATTTATTCAGAATTTTTTAGTTACTTTAATTAAAAAACATTCACATAAACCCCCCTACAATATTTCAATATCACATGCAGAACTAGTTTCTACAATTTCACCCGAAACAATTCCGGTTTCCATCGAAATAATTCCAGTGCTATCTTAAATCTTTATCTGAAACATATTTGCTCCAAATGGTGTCGGTATCCCTTAAGTGTGTCACCCTACGGCTCTGATACGTCCATTTTGCATCACTATTCTATACCATAATATACTGTTATTCTTTGATATATTTCATATTAAGGGATGATACTTATGTTATTTCATCTGTTTTTGCATGGTTGATGACTTTTGGAGCATGGACCGCTGCAGTCAGGATTCTGATGGAAAAGGTGCTATTTGGAGGCAAAATTCACGAAGATCAGAAAATCCGGGAAAATACATGGAAAATCCTATTTTTCCAGAAGACGAAGGAAGCCAGAAGGGGAGGCTGAGATGGGCCACAGGGGGCCCACACCACCCCTTGGTGCGGGTCATCCTAGGCCGCGCCACCAGGTGGTGTGGCCGCCCTGGTCCACCCTGGCTCTCCCCTCTAGCGTATATTCTCCTCCCAAAACCCTAAGACTCGAGGAGCAACCACAGAAAGATTCCAGCCTCTCTGAGGAAAACACCGAGAGAAAGATCTCCCAGAGACGAATTCTCTGGGGAATCCCTTCTCGAAGAGGGGAGATCGTCGCCATCAACACCACCAACAAGCTAGAATTCATTGGGATCATCATCATCACCACCACCATCATCTCCACCATCACCGTCATCACGCTGTAACAATTGGGTTGAATCTTTCATAGTTCTTAGGGGAAACTTTCCTGGTGTTGATTACTCTTTGTAGTTGATGCTATTGAGTGAACCATTGAATTATTGTTTATGTTCAGATTGTTACACATCATTATTCCATCTCTGATCATGATCCATATGATGTCTTGTGAGTAGTTCGTTTTGTTCTTGAGGACATGGGAGAAGTCATGTTGTTAGTAGTGGAATTGTGTTGAGAAAGATTCAATATTTGATATTTAACTTGTCGTGTACTTCTTATAGTGGTGTCATGTGAATGTCGACTACATGACACTTCACCTATCTGGGCCTAGGGGAATGCATTGTGTATTTGGCTACTAATCGTAGGGGTTGCCGGAGTGACAGAAACCTGACCCCCCGTTAGGAAACCATTGCACAAGGGATGTAAGGGTCTTAGAGTTTAAAGTTGTGGTTAGGTTTCTACCTTAATTACTTTCTTGTACTTGCGGATGCTTGCAAGGGGTATAATCACAAGTATGTATCAGTCCTAGGAAGGTCGGTACATTAGCACAAGTTCACCCACACAACACTTAGCAAACTAAAGAAGATTAATCAATTATATGAAGCGGAAGCACTTGACGGTATTCCCATGTGTCCTCGAGAACGTTTGGTCATCTTAAGTAATAAAACCGGCTTGTCCTTTGCTAAAGAAAGGATTGGGCCACTTGCTGCATTTATTCTTATTGTCTTTTATTTACTCGTACTTTATTAACTTGCATTATCAAAAAACCCTAAAAATCTGTTTGCTAAGTATTTACAGAGATTTCCTGCTCCAAGACACTAGCCAGCACCTTCTGCTCCTTGTTGGGTTCGACACTCTTACTTATCGAAAATACTGCGATACACCCCCTATACTTGTGGGTCATCAAGACTATTTTCTGGCACCGTTGCCGGGGAGTGAAGCGCTATTGGAGAGTGGAACTGGTAAAGGAAACCTCTACTGTGAGTATTGTTTATTTCTGTTAGTTGCTTTATTTTCAATATGGATAATTCGGTGAGTTTCTTATTTCGTAATGCTACTACCACTGCTAAGGTAGTAGATGAACCACCACCTGCTGAGAATGATACTTTTAAAATACCTACCAGAATTATTGATCGTGTTATGGATAACTACTATGTTGGGGATGGAACTGTCCATCTGGGTGATCATTTACTCTTTATACACAAATTATGCGGGCTGTTCAAGTGTGCAGGTATTATTACAGATCAAGTTAAGAAGAAATTATTCTCATTATCACTAAAAGTAAGAGCTGAAGAATGGTATAAGCTGCTGAAGAATGGTCAAGCTCTTGAATGGGAGGAAATAGTACCTCTCTTTTATTCAAGGTTTTATCCTCCTACTGAGATTCATAAAGATCAGAATCAAATATACAACTTTTGGCCTCTTGATGGAGAGAGTACAACTCAAGCTTGGGGAAGATTGAAGTTACTAATGCTCAAATGTCCCATTCATGAGCTCCCTCGCAATATTGTTATCAGAAACTTTTATGCAAGGCTTTCTCTTCATGATAAGGATTTATTGGATGCTTCTTGTGCTGGATCATTCACTCGCATGGAAGAAGAAGCTAAATGGGATCTTCTGGACCATATTCAAGATAATGCTGAAGCATGGGAGAATGACAAAGGAAGAAAGTCAGGTATAAATTATGATTATGAATGCATTTAATCTTTTATGGGAACTGATGATTTTCAAAATATTAGTAATACTTATGGTCTTGATTTACAAGTTATTACAAATTGTTTTAAGGCTTTTGCTTCTTATATTGAAATTCCAAAAGGGGATGGAGCAAATACCATGCACCTTATAAAGATATTGTTGACTGTGTTCCTATTGGGAGTACTGAGTTTTACACTATTGATCACATCTTACCTGAACCTTATATCGAGAAAATACCCTTTCCGGATAAGGTAAAGGATCATCCTATGATAACTAGTGTAATCACTAAAAGTGCAAAGAGAACTGTAAAACCTGATGAACAAATAAACATTGAACCTGTTGTAGCAATTGTGAAAGACCTTATCACTAAAAGTATAGAAGATGGACACATAGTATTTTGTGAGGATGCTTCTAATATTTCCTCACATCCTAATAAAGCTAAAAAGACTAGTGTCCCCGTGATTTCTGTTAGAATTGGTGAATTTACTATTATGGTTTATGTGATATTGGTGCAAGTTCAAGTGTTATTCCTTATGATCTTTACAAAGAAATTATGCATGAAATCAGTCCCTGCGAATTGGATGAGATTGATGTGGTTATTCACCTTACTAATAGAGAGACCATCTCTCCAATTGGCATTGTGCGGGATGTAGAAGTTATTTGTGGTAAGATTAAATATCCTGCTGAGTTTCTAGTACTTGGTTCAGCTGCTAGCAAAACTTATCCCATCATTTTTGGTAGACCTTTCTTGAGTACTTGTGGAGCTATTATAGATTGCAAAAGGGAGAAAATCTTGACTAAGTTTGATGGGGAATTGTAGCGTCCCCAACCTTAAATAAGATTGAGTCCCCTGTGTTTACAATGCTAGTCCCTGGATCAATAGCTAGCATCCACAGTTCAGATGTAATATCGAGAAACAAAGGTCATAATACAACTTTATAACCAGGAATAACATAATTTTATTACATCAAACATAGCTCATTGGCTATTTACATTACATTGCAGCGGAATAACTATAAGCATTGGGTCCTTCATCTTCAAAGTGCCACAGGCAGACATGTTGGTTGTAGGCTTTGTAATCCTAATCAATCAATCTTCACTAAAACAAACAAACCTGCAACATAATAAGTTACAGCCACAAGGGTCAATACATTTGAATTGTATTGGCAAGTGATACTTTGGTAGTATAATGGAGTCTATCATCTATATGCATTTTGGCTAAGTGGAGTTGAGGCTTTGCATTGCTCAAAATAGATTTTTCCCTATCATTTGAAAATAAGTTTTGTTTGACAAAAACAAATTCCAAGGCATCTACCAATCAAAGACTGAAGATCCACTCAGGGCATCTACCAATCGAGACTGAAGATTTACTTGGCAAAACAAATTCTCAACCAATGATTGAAGATCCTCTCAAGGCATCTACCAATCAAAGATTTAAGATTTCACACAACCCTTGTTCACCCACAAGTTTTAATTTAGAAATTGGAATGATGAGATTCTTGATTGCTTCCATGTCTTGATGCTCAAATTGTCCTTTACCAGGGACATGGCTAAGTACTTAGGTTTTACACTCTGCAGAGGTGGTGCACTTTCCCCACAAGCCTTGGTTTCCCAAGAATGATCCTTCAGTAGCCTTTCCTTAGTCAAATGGACGCGCTCCAACCTAACATACACTACCACCCACTGTCCAAGTGACTAAGTTCCAACATCCTAAGATCATGGCAGAGCCCATAATGCCAAGTGGTTGCACTTGAAACTTCTCAACATTTGACATCTCAAATCTCTTTGTTTCCTGGGTGGCCATCCACAAGTGAGATACACAAGCCAAGTCCCATGGCCTTGTGAACCACTCAACATAAACCATTCTTTCCATTTCCACCCAGGTGTTTCATTAATCTTAGTTGTTTTATTAAACAAAACACAAGTCCTCAGACTTAGAATATTTTTCATAGTGTGAATATATATCCCACCCAAGTTTTCTATTAGCTAGGCTAAGCTTGGTAGTAATAGGATTCTTAACTTAGGAAAATCCTACTAAGGATTCATCTACTAGATTTCCTATAGCAAGGTCTATACTTAGTAAAAATAAAAACCATGCAAGATTTTACTTTAGCAAAAACACTAATGCATAGTGAAAATAATGGGACATAAGATATGAAGTATCACTTGCCTTTTTGGTAGAGGGTAAAGGTTCACTCCTTGTCCTTGCAACACTCACACTCTTCAAGTCACTACAATCAATCAAGCAAGGCACAAACTCAATCTACCAATCAAGCAAATCAACACACATAAAATAACAAAGTCAAAGAAATGCATGCAAGCATGCCAAGCTTTTCTTTGTTTGCAAAAGTGGTTCCTAGTGGGTCATAGACATTTGGGTACACCTAATGGTCATTTTTGTAAAGTGGCAAAGTCATGCATAGGCATGCAAAGGTTGGTTCTAATGTAGGGATGGTCCTCACTAGGCTTCTAAACTTTGTAAGTTCCAAATTGGTCATTTACCAAAATGGCAAAGTTGTTAGCAAAAGGTTTCACCTCAAAAACCAATTTCAAAACAAGGCACCTATTTGGTCATTTTATGTGGTGAAGAAATATGTCTACTAGGGTTTTAGTCTATAGGGTTCACCAAATGAGTTGCTATTGCAAAACTTGGTGCTTTTGGTCAGTAGGTTTGGTCCAAACATTTTCTCAAGGTTTTCTTTATGAAAGCATTTTCATAAACAAAACAAATAGTTTTAGTTAGCTAGAAATGGACTAAACTAATTAATCCATTCTATTCTTTTCCAAAATCACTTTCCAAACTATGGGTTGGTTCCTAAGGTCAGCAAGGTCACAACAAACTAATTGGCAAAGGTTTTAACCTGAATATCATTTTTAAATGATTTTTCTAATGTTAGCAAGCACTCAAATGTTTCTGCATAATCAATCACTCTATCCAATACTATTTACTAAACTAAGGGTAGGTTTGGTTAGGTCTTGTCTTGCTGATTCCAACGACATCAAATTTGTAAAATTTGGACGTGTGGATCAAAAGATACAAAGGTTTGAAGTTTGCAAAATATTCTGTTTTTCAAATTCTGTTTTTAAACAGATAGGTGACACGCGGCGGTATTCTATTGGACTGTACCGGTTCGGCCGGATCGTGGCTGTGGAGCGTTGGATCTAATCTAATCGTGCGGCTTAGGTAGCGTACCTCTTCGGCGTTAAGTGAAACTATCGTAGCCGATGGATCTGCATCTAACGGTCGCTGCTGGTTTGACCTAAAAGGAGGCGGCGTCGGTGGCTTCTTGGCGGCGGCAGTCGATGACGGACGATGCAGAAAGCGAGGGAGAGAGAGGAGATGCTCACCAGGCTCAGGAGGTTACAGCGATGCTCGGGGAGGTGTTGGTCGGGCGAGGGGCGCACTAGGGTTGCAGGAATTCCTCGTCGGAGTTGCTGCGGGCGGCGGGGTTCTCGGGTGGTCGTCGTTGGCGTCGCTGGGGATCACCTCAAAGCAAAACATCGATCTGCGTTAGGTGCGCAAGATCGAGCGAGTCATGTGCGTGAACAAGAGGGTCGGGCGGTCTAGGCTTCCGGAAACGTTGCGGAGAAGAAGCGGACACGGCGGCGCTGTGCTTGTCGGAGTCGCTCTAGATCATGAGAAGAACAACCGAGGGTTGGGTTAGACGCAGGAGGTCACGGAGGGTGTGTGCGTGAACGAGGAGAAGAGGGGCGGAATCTACCGTGGGGCTCGTCGGAGAAAGAGGCACGGGCGGCAGTGGTCGTCGTCAAGTCGAGCTTCTGAGGCACCAGCGTCTGAGCGGAGAACGCAGACGAAGCGCCATGAGTGTGGACTATGTGCGTGGTCAATGAGGCAAGGAGGTCTGGTTTCACGGAATTGCTCGGAGGCGGTGGTCGGAGCGGTGAGTGCGGCCGATTGAGGGCAGCCTGGAGGCAGAGGGGAGGCGATGTCTGTGGGAAATGACAGAGGAGAGGAAGGCGTTTAAATAGGCGTCGTCGCAGGGGGAGTAAAGTCCGTGGTTAACGCGAATTCAACGCCGGAGTAAATCGGCAGAGCGCCGTTGAGGGGGAAGAAACGGCTGGCGCGGGTGAGAGAGAAGAACAGTAGAGAGTGGGCCTACCAGTCAGTGGGAAAAGGAGAAGGAACGGGGTCCACCTGTTAGTCTCTGCGTGGGTTTCTTTCGCGGTACAGAAAACGGTTCGGGGAAGAATAAGTGGAGGTGGGGTCGTCTCGTCAGCGAAAGAGGGAGAGGGAGAAGTGGGTCCCGGTTGTCTGTCTCTGTGTGGGTAGATTTCTTAGTGAGAAGAGATTCCTTCGGGGGGGAGTACTGGGCTGGACTGCTGTTGGGCCTTAGTGGGTCACTCTGTTTCCTATTTTTCTGTCTAATCTCTCTTTCTTTTTCTAATTCTTTTTCTGTTTTCAATTTCAAACAAATATTCACACAATTTCAAACAACACTCAATCAATTCAAACAACAAACTTTTCATTTGAATTTGGTTCTGTTTGGCAACATAATCCAAATCTCAAAATGAAATAATAATTTATTTATTTTTAGGATCCATTTAATAATTAAATAAAATGGATCTTTAGTTATTAGGGTTTGATGTATTTAATAAAATTTCCATTTGAATTCCAATTATTTTCAAAACCAAACCAGAAGGTTTAATTTGAAACATAAAAGAATACTTGGAAACTTATTTAAATAAATAAATAAGTTTTGGTGTTTAATTAAAACGGGAAAGCCTTTACTTAAATAAAATTGGATATTTAAATCCTTATTATTTTATTTAAATAATTCTTTTACTCATTTTAATCAAAGCAAAACCTTTTAATAAAAGATTTCAAAGTAGTAATAAAATACTTGGTGTTCATTTAAAATGGGAAAAGCTTTTACTTAAATAAAATTGGATATTTAAATCCTTTTATTTTATTTAAATAAACCTTTACTCATTTTATCAAAACAAAATATTTTATTTCAAAAGTTTGGCCAGAATTAATTTGGCTTATCTTTTCATTTGAAACCAAAGTCTTTTATTAAAAGATCTAAATTTGTATTTCCAAAACAATTTATTTTTCCTTTGATAAATGTTTTATCTTTATAAATCCCTTTAGGATTATTTGTTCACCAAAGGGTATGGGCTTTATTGTCTTTGGAAATTCAATTTCCTTATCTTATTATATTCACAAGATTTTGCTTATGGTTCCAAATTGAGTGAAACCAATCTCTAAGGTCTTTCTTGATCCTTTGTGATTATTTGTTGATCAACTTGGTATGGATCAAATCCATGGATTTGGAGATACTTTGGAAAATGATTTCCTTCCATTAGGGTTTAGGGTTTTGGATTACTTTCCAAATGTTCAAATTTCCAGATACATTCATTGAGGAATGCATTTCCCTTGATTTGAATTTGTTGAATTCAAACTTCTGCCAAAGTTTGTTCAAGATGGGATTTTAAGTCTCCTTTTAGAAACAAAAGTTTCTTTTCACCCTGATTTTCAACAAAAGTTTATTTTGTTTATTTATTTTTCACATTACAAGATTTGGAAAATCTTGGGATGTGACAGGCTACCACCCTTAAAAGAAATCTCGTCCCGAGATTTGGGGAGGCTAGGGTTACAAGCAGGTTCAAAACAACTAGGGTACTACCACCCTTAAAATTTTTCTAACTAAACTACATCTTAGCTTGCTTGGAATCTTGATGAAAACTTCTGCATAGTGTCCATTATTTCCATGCTTGACTCATGGGCTAAGGTTGGGTTTCTCTTTTGGCTTGTTCATCTTGTTCTTCATCTTTTCTGGACAATTGCTTACATAGTGTCCTGGTTCCTTGCAATTGAAACAGTGGATATCTTGGAGTTCTTTACGTTGCTCTTGTGGACAAACTGCTACATAATGGCCTAGCTCTTTGCAGTTGTTGCACACTACTTGGTCCATCCTTTTATTCTTTATGGACTCTGGGCATCCACTGGGGTTGTGTCCCATTTCCTTACATTCTGACATTGCACAAGGCTCATGTCTTGCTTTGGTTTCTTGGGCTTCTTTGATCCTTTGAATTGGGTTGTCTTGTTTGGAGGTATAAGTGGTCCTTTTCCTTTGTCATCATCATTCTTGGCATACTTGGATCCTTCTTGTTTCCTTTGTTCAACAATGGCATAGACGGGGCATTGGATAGGTACATGGTCGTTTCCTTCACAAAGGTGACAAGTAACTTGAGATGTTGGGCATTGGCCAACTGGATGTTCCTCTTCACAATTGGGGCATTGATCTTCATGCTCTTTGGATGTATGATCCTTGTCTCCACAAATAATGCAAGCTGGGGCTCCATCTAGAATAACATTCTTGTCATCCTTGTTGTCATACACTCTTTTGGGATAGTTTTCTTCCATGCTGATCATTTGATTAGTCACCTTAAGCATCAGTTGGGATTGTTCTTCCAAAAACTTTTGCAAGGTAGGGTCTTTATCACTATTGTTGGCTATGAACTGAGCTGTTAGTTGGCTCAATTGGTGTTGGGTTGCTATGAGTTCTCTCATGTTGATCTCTTGGTTGTTGTTGTTGTCACCATCCTTGATGTTGGAGTCTCTTGGAGAAGTCATCTGCTTGGGGTTGGATTGGGATTAGAATAGGCAAAAGGTTTCTAAGAAGTCAATTCTATTCACACACATCACAATTCACACAAGCAATGTGCAAGCAATCACAAACAAGCATTCCACTCAAACAACAATGTCTAGCACATTCTTAGGCAACAAAATATTTTTGTTACACCACATAAGTTGGTGGGTTTGACTTAACTAAATATGGTGGTCCATCTACATGGTTTACTTGTGATCTTTCCATCCTTCTTGGTTCATTCTTCTTGATTGAGATCTTTGTTTCCTTGGAGAATTCTTGTCTCTTGGTCACAAATACTTCAAAGATGTTGATGGCTCCTTCTAAGTTGTGTTTTTCCTTAGTCTTCAAGTGAAATGTTACTCAAGACTTGTAGTCTTTTAGTAGTATCCAAAGTTGAAGTCCTTGGTGAACATGTTGAAGATGTTGAAGAAGTTGAAGTCATTAGAGTTGAAAATGTTGAAGAAGTCCTTTGCACATGGTGTAGTCTTTGGTCATAGGGTAGGCTTTCCATTAAGTTTGAAATAGAAGAGAAGTAGAGTTGAAACCAAAATGGTTGAGGAAAGAGTTTACAAGATTGTTTTTGTAAATAAGTTTTGGAATAAGACAACTCCTATTTTTCTAAGGGTTTTTGTCCAATCCTAGGGTTACAAATCCTACAGGCAACACAATGCTCTGATACCATTCTGTAGCGTCCCCAACCTTAAATAAGATTGAGTCCCCTGTGTTTACAATGCTAGTCCCTGGATCAATAGCTAGCATCCACAGTTCAGATGTAATATCGAGAAACAAAGGTCATAATACAACTTTATAACCAGGAATAACATAATTTTATTACATCAAACATAGCTCATTGGCTATTTACATTACATTGCAGCGGAATAACTATAAGCATTGGGTCCTTCATCTTCAAAGTGCCACAGGCAGACATGTTGGTTGTAGGATTTGTAATCCTAATCAATCAATCTTCACTAAAACAAACAAACCTGCAACATAATAAGTTACAGCCACAAGGGTCAATACATTTGAATTGTATTGGCAAGTGATACTTTGGTAGTATAATGGAGTCTATCATCTATATGCATTTTGGCTAAGTGGAGTTGAGGCTTTGCATTGCTCAAAATAGATTTTTCCCTATCATTTGAAAATAAGTTTTGTTTGACAAAAACAAATTCCAAGGCATCTACCAATCAAAGACTGAAGATCCACTCAGGGCATCTACCAATCAGAGACTGAAGCAAAAACAAATTCTCAACCAATGATTTAAGATCCTCTCAAGGCATCTACCAATCAAAGATTTAAGATTTCACACAACCCTTGTTCACCCACAAGTTTTAATTTAGAAATTGGAATGATGAGATTCTTGATTGCTTCCATGTCTTGATGCTCAAATTGTCCTTTACCAGGGACATGGCTAAGTACTTAGGTTTTACACTCTGCAGAGGTGGTGCACTTTCCCCACAAGCCTTGGTTTCCCAAGAATGATCCTTCAGTAGCCTTTCCTTAGTCAAATGGACGCGCTCCAACCTAACATACACTACCACCCACTGTCCAAGTGACTAAGTTCCAGCATCCTAAGATCATGGCAGAGCCCATAATGCCAAGTGGTTGCACTTGAAACTTCTCAACATTTGACATCTCAAATCTCTTTGTTTCCTGGGTGGCCATCCACAAGTGAGATACACAAGCCAAGTCCCATGGCCTTGTGAACCACTCAACATAAACCATTCTTTCCATTTCCACCCAGGTGTTTCATTAATCTTAGTTGTTTTATTAAACAAAACACAAGTCCTCAGACTTAGAATATTTTTCATAGTGTGAATATATATCCCACCCAAGTTTTCTATTAGCTAGGCTAAGCTTGGTAGTAATAGGATTCTTAACTTAGGAAAATCCTACTAAGGATTCATCTACTAGATTTCCTATAGCAAGGTCTATACTTAGTAAAAATAAAAACCATGCAAGATTTTACTTTAGCAAAAACACTAATGCATAGTGAAAATAATGGGACATAAGATATGAAGTATCACTTGCCTTTTTGGTAGAGGGTAAAGGTTCACTCCTTGTCCTTGCAACACTCACACTCTTCAAGTCACTACAATCAATCAAGCAAGGCACAAACTCAATCTACCAATCAAGCAAATCAACACATAAAATAACAAAGTCAAAGAAATGCATGCAAGCATGCCAAGCTTTGCTTTGTTTGCAAAAGTGGTTCCTAGTGGGTCATAGACATTTGGGTACACCTAATGGTCATTTTGTAAAGTGGCAAAGTCATGCATAGGCATGCAAAGGTTGGTTCTAATGTAGGGATGGTCCTCACTAGGCTTCTAAACTTTGTAAGTTCCAAATTGGTCATTTACCAGAATGGCAAAGTTGTTAGCAAAGGTTTCACCTCAAAAACCAATTTCAAAACAAGGCACCTATTTGGTCATTTTATGTGGTGAAGAAATATGTCTACTAGGGTTTTAGTCTATAGGGTTCACCAAATGAGTTGCTATTGCAAAACTTGGTGCTTTTGGTCAGTAGGTTTGGTCCAAACATTTTCTCAAGGTTTTCTTTATGAAAGCATTTTCATAAACAAAACAAATAGTTTTAGTTAGCTAGAAATGGACTAAACTAATTAATCCATTCTATTCTTTTCCAAAATCACTTTCCAAACTATGGGTTGGTTCCTAAGGTCAGCAAGGTCACAACAAACTAATTGGCAAAGGTTTTAACCTGAATATCATTTTTAAATGATTTTTCTAATGTTAGCAAGCACTCAAATGTTTCTGCATAATCAATCACTCTATCCAATACTATTTACTAAACTAAGGGTAGGTTTGGTTAGGTCTTGTCTTGCTGATTCCAACGACATCAAATTTGTAAAATTTGGACGTGTGGATCAAAAGATACAAAGGTTTGAAGTTTGCAAAATATTCTGTTTTCAAATTCTGTTTTTAAACAGATAGGTGACACGCGGCGGTATTCTATTGGACTGTACCGGTTCGGCCGGATCGTGGCTGTGGAGCGTTGGATCTAATCTAATCGTGCGGCTTAGCGTACCTCTTGGCGTTAAGTGAAACTATCGTAGCCGATGGATGCATCTAACGGTCATTTCTGGTTTGACCTAAAAGGAGCGTGATGGCGGCTTTGGCGGCGAGGCCGGTCGATGACGATGCAGCGATGTGACGAGCGAGAGAGAGAGATGCTCACCAGGCTCGAGGAGGTTACAGCGATGCTCGGGAGGTGTTGGTCGGGCGAGGCGCACTAGGGTTGCAGAATTCCTCGTCAGATTCTTTGCCCGCGGCGGGTTCTCGGGTGGTCGTCGTTGGCGTCGCTGGGGATCACCTCAAAGCAAAACATCGATGCGGTTAGGTGCGCAAGATCGAGCCGGAGTCATGTGCGTGAACAAGAGGGGTCGGGGCGGTCTAGGCTTACCGGGAAACGTTGCCGGAGAAGAAGCAGACACGGCGGCGCTCTGTGCTTGTCGGAGTCGTCGCTACAGATCACGAGAAGAACAACCGAGGGTTGGGTTAGACGCAGGAGGTCACGGAGGTGCTGTGTGCGTGAACGAGGAGAAGAGGGGCGACCGGAATCTACCTGTGGGGCTCGTCGGAGAAAGAGGCAGACGGTGGCGACGGTGGTCGTCGTCGAAGTCGAGCTTACAGGGCACCCGCGTCTGAACGGAGGGCACGGACAGAAGCGCCAGTGAGTGTGGACTATGTGTGCGTGGTCAATGAGGCAAGGGGAGGTCTGGTTTCGCCGGAATTGCTCGGAGACGGTGGTCGGAGCAGTGAGGGTGCGGCTTCGATTGAGGGCAGCCTGGAGGCAGAGGGGAGGCGATGTCTGTGGGAAATGACAGAGGAGAGGAAGGCGTTTAAATAGGCGTCGTCGCAGGGGGAGTAAAGTCCGTGGTTAACGCGAATTCAACGCCGGAGTAAATCGGCAGAGCGCCGTTGAGGGGGAAGAAACGGCTGGCGCGGGTGAGAGAGAAGAACAGTAGAGAGTGGGCCTACCAGTCAGTGGGAAAAGGAGAAGGAACGGGGTCCACCTGTTAGTCTCTGCGTGGGTTTCTTTCGCGGTACAGAAAACGGTTCGGGGAAGAATAAGTGGAGGTGGGGTCGTCTCGTCAGCGAAAGAGGGAGAGGGAGAAGTGGGTCCCGGTTGTCTGTCTCTGTGTGGGTAGATTTCTTAGTGAGAAGAGATTCCTTCGGGGGGGAGTACTGGGCTGGACTGCTGTTGGGCCTTAGTGGGCTGCTCCTGTTTTCCTATTTTTTTCTGTCTAATCTCTCTTTCTTTTTCTAATTCTTTTTCTGTTTTCAATTTCAAACAAATATTCACACAATTTCAAACAACACTCAATCAATTCAAACAACAAACTTTTCATTTGAATTTGGTTCTGTTTGGCAACATAATCCAAATCTCAAAATGAAATAATAATTTATTTATTTTTAGGATCCATTTAATAATTAAATAAAATGGATCTTTAGTTATTAGGGTTTGATGTATTTAATAAAATTTCCATTTGAATTCCAATTATTTTCAAAACCAAACCAGAAGGTTTAATTTGAAACATAAAAGAATACTTGGAAACTCATTTAAATAAATAAATAAGTTTTGGTGTTTAATTAAAATGGGAAAGCCTTTACTTAAATAAAATTGGATATTTAAATCCTTATTATTTTATTTAAATAATTCTTTTACTCATTTTAATCAAAGCAAAACCTTTTAATAAAAGATTTCAAAGTAGTAATAAAATACTTGGTGTTCATTTAAAATGGGAAAAGCTTTTACTTAAATAAAATTGGATATTTAAATCCTTTTATTTTATTTAAATAAACCTTTACTCATTTTATCAAAACAAAATATTTTATTTCAAAAGTTTGGCCAGAATTAATTTGGCTTATCTTTTCATTTGAAACCAAAGTCTTTTATTAAAAGATCTAAATTTGTATTTCCAAAACAATTTATTTTTCCTTTGATAAATGTTTTATCTTTATAAATCCCTTTAGGATTATTTGTTCACCAAAGGGTATGGGCTTTATTGTCTTTGGAAATTCAATTTCCTTATCTTATTATATTCACAAGATTTTGCTTATGGTTCCAAATTGAGTGAAACCAATCTCTAAGGTCTTTCTTGATCCTTTGTGATTATTTGTTGATCAACTTGGTATGGATCAAATCCATGGATTTGGAGATACTTTGGAAAATGATTTCCTTCCATTAGGGTTTAGGGTTTTGGATTACTTTCCAAATGTTCAAATTTCCAGATACATTCATTGAGGAATGCATTTCCCTTGATTTGAATTTGTTGAATTCAAACTTCTGCCAAAGTTTGTTCAAGATGGGATTTTAAGTCTCCTTTTAGAAACAAAAGTTTCTTTTCACCCTGATTTTCAACAAAAGTTTATTTTGTTTATTTATTTTTCACATTACAAGATTTGGAAAATCTTGGGATGTGACAGGAATCTTATGAGTTTAATTTTTCGAAATTTACTAAAGAACCTAGTGAAAATGAAACCCATAATGAGGATTTTAGAGTTGAACAACTCGCTTCTATCTCTCTTGCTCCTAATAATGCTTTGCGGCAATTTATGGAGGATCATGAAAGTGAAATCTTCATGGAAGAAAGAAATGAGATTGACGAGATTCTCCATCGTCAACCTAAGATGCTTAAGCACAACTTGCCTAAAGAAGACTTGGGTACCACGTTGCCACCTAGTAAGGATCCGGTCTTTGATCT
Organism: Avena insularis; assembly: GCA_023614405.1. Taxonomy (NCBI): domain Eukaryota; kingdom Viridiplantae; phylum Streptophyta; class Magnoliopsida; order Poales; family Poaceae; genus Avena; species Avena insularis. The sequence goes on along the minus strand of CM042688.1, from coordinate 518,152,816 downwards.
AAAATCTCTCCCTGACTATCTTAAATATGCTTACATTGATGATAATAAGATATATCCTGTTATTATTAGCTCTAAACTTTCAGGGTAGGAAGAGGAACGATTATTTGAGGTTTTGAAGAAACACCGAGGGGCTATGGGCTATACTCTGGATGATTTAAAAGGGATTTCTCCTACTATATCTCAGCATGCTATCAATATAGAACCAGATGCAAAGCCAGTAGTAGAGCACCAACAGCGTCTAAATCCTAAGATGAAGGAAGTGGTAAGAAATGAGGTATTGAAACTCCTTAATGCTGGTATTATTTACCCTATTGCTGATAGTGAATGGGTTAGTCATGTTCATTGTGTTCCTGAAAAAGGAGGAATTACCGTTGTTCCTAATGATAATGATGAGCTTATTCCCCAAAGAATAGTACTTGGCTATAGGATGTGGATTGATTTCAGGAAAGTTAACAAAGTTACTAAGAAAGATCATTACCCACTTCCTTTTATTGATCAAATGTTAGAAAGGTTGTCTAAAAACACCCATTTTTGTTTTCTTGATGCATATTCTGGTTTCTCTCAAATTGCTGTTAAACAACAAGATCAAGAAAAAACTACTTTTACATGCTCTTACGGAACCTATTCTTATAGATGTATGCCTTTTGGTTTATGTAATGCTCCTGCTACTTTTCAAAGATGTATGTCTGCTATCTTTCATGGTTTTTGTGAGGAAATTGTGGAAGTGTTCATGGATGACTTCTCTGTCTATGGAACTTCTTTTGATAATTGTCTGCACAACCTTGATAAAGTTTTGCAGAGATGTGAAGAAAGTAATCTTGTTCTTAATTGGGAGAAATGCCACTTCATGGTTAATGAAGGGATTGTCCTTCGGCATAAGGTTTCCGAAAGAAGCATAGAAGTGGATAGAGCTAAAGTTGAGGCAATTGAGAAAATGCCCTGTCCAAGAGACATCAAAGGTATTCATAGTATCCTTGGTCACGCTGGTTTCTATAGAAGGTTTATTAAAGATTTCTCTAAGATATCAAAAACCCTCACTAATCTTCTTCAGAAAGATGTACCCTTTGTCTTTGATGATGATTGTAAGGAAGCTTTTGAAACTCTAAAGAAGGCTTTAACTACAGCCCCTATCGTTCAACCACCTGATTGGAGCTTACCCTTTGAAATAATGTGTGATGCTAGTGATTTTGCTGTAGGTGCTGTCCTTGGGCAACGAATTGATAGAAAGTTAAATGTTATCCATTATGCTAGTAAGATTCTTGATGCTGCTCAAAGGAATTATGCTACTACTGAAAAATAATTCCTAGCCATCGTCTTTGCTTATGATAAGTTTAGACCTTATATTGTAGATTCAAAAGTTACCATTCATACTGATCATGCTGCTATTAAGTACCTTATGATGAAGAAACATGCTAAGCCTAGGCTTATTAGATGGGTGCTACTCTTACAGGAATTTGACCTACATATTGTAGACAGGAAAGGTGTTGAAAATCCTGTAGCTGATAATTTATCTCGATTGGAAAACATCTCTTTTGATCCTATGCCTGTTAATGATAGTTTCCCAAATGAACAGTTGGCTGCAGTAGGGGTAAGCTCGCGAGGGAGCCCTTGGTATGCCGATTATGCTAACTTTATTATATCCAAGTATTTGCCTCCAACTTTCACAGCTCAGCAAAGAAGGAAGTTCTTTTACGATTTGAGGCATTATTTTTGGGATGAACCACATTTATAGAAAGAAGGAGTGGATGGTATTATGCAAAGATGTGTTCCAGAATACGAACAAAAGGAGATATTGCGGAAATATCATGGTAGTGCCTATGGAGAACATCATGCGGGAGATAGAACTACGCAAAAGGTGCTACAATCAGGTTTCTGCTGGCCTACCCTTTTTAAATATGCAAGAAAATTTGTTTTATCTTGTGATGAGTGTCAGCATGTTGGTAATATTTCTAGACGCAATGAAATGCATTTGAACTACTCTCTAGTTATTGAACCCTTTGATTGCTGGTGATTTGACTTTATGGGTCATTTTTCTCCCTCGAAAGGTTATACTCATATTCTTGTTGTAGTTGATTATGTTACTAAGTGGGTAGAAGCCATACCTACAAAAAGTGATGACGGGGAGACCTCTCTAAAAATGCTTAAGGATGTTATATTTCCTAGATTTGGAGTTCCTAGGTATCTCATGACTGATGGAGGTTCTCATTTCATTCATGGTGGTTTTAGAAAGACCCTTGCTAAATATGATGTTAATCATAGAATCGCTTCAGCTTATCACCCCCAAACTAGTGGGCAAGTAGAGTTATCAAGTAGATAAATTACATCCATCTTGCAAAAGACTGTTAATAGATCTAGAAAAAACTGGACTAAAAAGTTGAATGATGCTTTATGGGATTATAGGACTACCTATAAAAACCCTATGGGGTTGTCTCCTTATAAAATGGTTTATGGGAAAGCTTGTCACCTACCTTTAGAATTAGAACACAAAGCTTATTGGGTAGTTAAAGAACTTAATAGAGATTTAAGCTTGCTGGTGAAAAAAGATTATTTGAATTAAGTTCTTTGGATGAATGAAGGAGTGAAGCATATGAGAATGCTAGACTCTTTAAGGAAAAAGTTAAAAGATGGCATGACAAGCGAATACTTAAGAGAGAATTCCATGTTGGCGAGAAAATTCTATTGTATAGGTCTTGTCTCAGATTTTTTGCATGAAAACTACTGTCAAAATGGTAAGGACCTTTCGTTATTAAAGAAGTGTACCGTTCAGGAGCAATAAAAATTTCTTCTTTAAAAGATAACACTACACAAGTGGTGAATGGGCAGCGACTTAAGCACTACATTGCTAGAGATTCTTATAATGAAAATGTTGATGCTTTTAAAATTATAACTCCCAAAAAATTTATCAAATACCAAATTCAGAGACCTGCAAAGTCCGTTTTCGAATAGGTAACAGTTCTGGTAAGAAAAGTTCCGCGAAAGATCTATCTAGTAATATTTTTGCAGTTTTTAGTCAACAAGGAAAGCTACAAAGTGAAAGAGGGACGGAAACGGAGCCAGGGTGGCTCACACCACCCTGTGGCGCGGTCCCACCCCTGGCCATGCCACTAGGTGTTGTGCCCACCTCGAACTCCATCTCCGACCCGTTTTCTCCTAGTACCTTCCTTTTGTTGTGAAACTTCGTAATATATAATCCCCTGGATCCCCTGAGGTTCGTATATCTTGTTCTTGTCATGTTTTTGTTTTGATCTGTTTTGTTCAGATGTCATCTGGGAGTTCATCTTCAAAGGATTACGAGCTGTGACGCTATCGTGAGCTCCATCGCAATCTTGAGCAGAAGACCTTCATAGGATGGGTGGAAGAAGAAAGGATCGCGACTAGGCGCGAAGACATGGATTGAAACGACATGGAGGAAGTAAATGACATGACAGGAGGCATGAAGGGGCTGATACCTCCAACTCTAGATCTCAGTTCTTGCCCTGCAACAGTGGAAGATCTACGAGTCACTTATGAGTTCTGCGACAAGTACCGAGTCTTGAGGAGGAAGGTGGATATGCTTCAAGAGGAGAATAACATGCTTCGCAAGATGCTGGCAGATTTCCTCACGCCAACCGAGAGAATACCACCACCACCGAAGGAGTAATTCGTCATCAGGTTTGCCATCCCCTTGGTTTGTTCCAATCTTGGGGGAGTGCCGCGGTATCATCTCACTATCCTCTATCTTTTTACCTTTTTAGTAGATTCATATCACGAATAGAGAAGTTATCATGTAGGATGGTTTGCTTTATGGAAGCGTCCCGTCTCTCGTTAGATATGTATCCCTTGGTGTGAGTATCCGTTATGGAATATTAATGAGAAGTTCTATCATTTACTCTTTTGCATATCTTATATTAGTTTTCAATTCGTGGTTATATGATTGATCTTGTTGTTAGTATTGGTATAACTTTGGGATCATTGAGTTAATTTAGTTGGTTTTGGCAAACCTGGCTCGGTCAGTAGTAACACTATTTTGAGGGTTGAATGAAAAAGATAGAAGTACTCTTAAAGAAATATAATTTCATCATCTTTCTTTCTTGATTTTCTCATAAGTTTAGTATTCTCTGGTTAAGATGTTTTGTGCTTCCAAGGAAGATTGCATGTTTGTTTTTATTGCTTGTATGTTTGTTTGTTTCCTTCAACTCTTATACTTGCTACCCAGCCTTGCTAGCCAAAAACCTGTACTGAGAGGGAATTCTTCTCGTGCATCCAATCCTTGAACCAAAACCTATGCCACTTGTGTCCACCATACCTACCTATTAGCACTATTGCTATTCCAAGTAAATTCTTGTTTTTATCTACCTCCCAAATTAAACTTGTTATGTGAAAATTAGTGATTAAAGCTCTCACGAACTTGATGCCACACTTTACTTTCTTGCATTTAATAAACTTGAACCATTGTGCCCATCTATCTTGTGTATATGCTTGCGCTTTGTAAGTTGTGAATTAGCAGAACCATGATGTCATGGGGAACGCTTTCAACATTGCACTGGTACTTCGTACCTAGTTGATATCATGTTCTTTTGTCTATGGATGTCATCGGTGTGAAATGAAAGGGGAGCTGTAAGTCCATGGAGTTATGTATGTGTGTTAGAGAAACGCCTGGGCCGCCGGTCTAATCCATGACGTCATGGTGGAAACCTGCAGCGTAACCATAACGAGCATCTATGAAGCATTCTTCTTATAAAAAACAGAAAAGAGATTGAGATTGAGAAAAAGAAAAAAAAGATGAGAAAAGAGGAAAGAGAGAAAAAAGCACCATATTCCCATGGTAAATAAGATTGCTGAGATGCTTGTTGTCTACTTGCCTTGTCATTTTGATATGGGGATTCTTCCGTATCATCGGGCAAGGGGTACCCCATTGGTGGTTCTCTATGATACACATGTACCTACTATGACAAGAACTTACCGGTGACTAAACTTGAGTAGCATGAGGAGCGGCCCTCATATTCAAGGGACATGAGATTTTCAACTTACAACTTGTCAAGCATATCCTCATATTTGATCACTTTAACCTTAATCACCTAAAGATGCCTATGATAGGGGCAATGAGAGCTGAAAACTAATAAGTACCATAATTTTTGGAAGCTCTTTATGAAACTTGAAATCCCTGCTTCCCTCTGCGAAGGGGATTTCATTTACCTTTTAGTTGAGTAAGTAAACCTATTCCCTTATATCTCAGCAAGTATTTTGAGTTGTTGTGTTTCATTCATTCATATCATGATTTATTCAATCATGTTTCCTATGTTCCTTGTTTTGCACATTGCTCTTTTCTTGGTGTTTACTACTTTGAAAGCTATCATTGAAAATCAGTTATTTGTGAAATCCAGCAAATTGTCAACTATTCTTCGACCAAGAGCTAAGTTTGCCATTACCAATTACGATTCACTTTATGTATCTTTATTGTGTTTCCTTTACTTATTACAAGTTAAGTTATATAATAATGAGTTCTCTTCTATTATGATCTATGTATTGATGAATGTGATGCTTCCTGTCCGTATTCTTTTATCGACTCTTCACTCCATAAACCTGAGGTCATGTTTATTGAGCTCAATTTCTCTTGGGGAAAAGCGAAGTCTAAGCTTGGGGGGAGTTGATACGTCCATTTTGCATCACTATTCTATACCATAATTTACTGTTATTCATTGATATATTTCATATTAAGGGATGATACTTATGTTATTTCATCTGTTTTTGCATGGTTGATGACTTTTGGAGCATGGACCATTGCAGTCAGGATTCTGATGGAAAAAGTGTTGTTTGGAGGCAAAATTTGCGAAGATCAGAAAATCCAGGAAAATACATGGAAAATCATATTTTTCCAGAAGACGAAGGAAGCCAGAAGGGGAGGCTAAGATGGGCCATAGGGGGCCCACACCACCCCCTAGCGCGGGCCAGCCTAGGCCACACCACCAGGTGGTGTGGCTGCCCTTGTCCACCCCTGGCTCTCCCCTCTAGCGTATATTATCCTCCCGAAACCCTAAGACTCGGGGAGCGACCACAGAAATATTCCGCCCCCACTACGGTGTGGAAAACACCGAGAGAGAAAGATCTCTCCGGCAGACAGAATTCTACCGGGGGAATTCCTTCCCGAAGATGGGAGATCGTCGCCATCAACACCACCATCAAGCTGGACTTCATCGGGGTCATCATCATCATGATCATCACCACCATCATATCCACCATCACCCTCATCACCATCTCCATACCGTTGTAACAATTGGGGAATCTTGCATAGTTCTTAGGGGAAACTTTCCCGGTGTTGATTACTCTTTGTAGTTGATGCTATTGAGTGAACCATTGAATTATCATTTATGTTCATATTGTTACACATCATTATTCCATCTCTGATCATGATCCATATGATGTCTTGTGAGTAGTTCGTTTTGTTCTTGAGGACATGGGAGAAGTCATGTTGTTAGTAGTGGAATTGTGTTGAGATAGATTCAATAGTTTGATATTTAAGTTGGGGTGTACTTATTCTAGTGGTGTCATGTGAACATCGACTACATGACACTTCACCTATATGGGCCTAGGGGAATGCATTGTGTATTTGTCTACTAATCGTAGGGGTTGCCGGAGTGATAGAAACCTGAACCCCCGTTAGGAAACCATTGCACAAGGGACGTAAGGGTCTTAGAGTTTAAAGCCGTGGTTAGGTTTCTACCTAAATTACTTTCTTATATTTGCAGATGCTTGCAAGGGGTCTTAGAGTGTGTATTAGTCCTAGGAAGGTAGGTACATTAGCACAGGTTCACCCACACAACACTTAGCAAACTAAAGAAGATTAATCAACTATATGAAACGAAAGCACTTGACGGTATTCCCATGTTTCGTCGAGAACGTTTGGTCATCTTAAGTAATACAATCGGCTTGTCCTTTGCTAAAGAAAGGATTGGGCCACTTGCTGCGTTTATTCTTATTTTCTTTTATTTACTCGTACTTTATTTACTTGCATTATCAAAAACCCCTAAAAATCCGTTTGCTAAGTATTTACAAAGAATTCCTTCTCCAAGCCACTAGCTAGCACCTTCCGCTCCTCATTGGGTTCGACACTCTTACTTATCGAAAATATTGTGATACACCCCCTATACTTGTGGGTCATCAGGTTCACGAATAATGTAGACATGATCGAGACCCCTCTCAGATAAATAATCAGAAGCGGGACCTGGAGATCCAGACCGACTCCTACACATTCAACGATGACTTCTGTGATCGTGAGAACCTTTAACGCTTGTAACTAAATACCTTTGTCTCGCGATATATTACATGTCCGAGATTCGATCATCGGTATTTCCATACCTAGTTTGATCTCGTTACCAACATGTACTCTTTTCGCGTTCCCGTGATATAACATTCTAGTGATCTTATCACTTGCTTGCAAGCTAACCAATGTGATATCACCAAGAGGGCCTAGAGTATATCTATCCATCATCGGGATGGAAAAATCCCACTCTTGATCCATGAGCCTCTACATAACACATTCGTAGCACTGAACCCACCTTTATTATCACCCTTCCATGGTGTGACATTTGATGTTATCAAGATACTCTTCCAGTGTTAGTGATTGACATGATCTCATGGTCTAAGGACTAGGATTACTTCGTATGATGTTATAGCAATATAAACACAATGACTTTGATCATAATGCTATACTTCGGATGAATGTTCATCACATCATTCAACTAATGTTGTGACTTCGTTATTAACAACATCCAATGTCCATGATCAGGAAACCTTGATCATCTTGTTAATCAACGAGCTAGTTTATAAGAGAGGCATAACTAGGAACATTCCTTTTGTTTATTAAACACACATGTATTAATGTTTCCAAATTAATACAATTATAGCATGCAAAATAAATAGTTATCATAAACAAGGAATAAGATAATAACCACTTTATTAATGCCGCTCGGGCATATTCCCTTCAGTCTCCCACTTGCACTAGAGTCAATAATCTAGTTTGAAAAACTTTGCGTATTGAACACCTATGGATTTCTGGTGTTGCATATATGCGATTGCTAGTGGTTAACATAATCTCCGGATCTGACAATATCAGGTCTGTGTGTATTTGCATGTCTTTGCATCTCTACGCATCACTCATTGTCAAATGAGATGGCATTGTATAAATTTGGTCCTTTGGTGAGACCTTTAGTTTGTTCGGTTTAAAATATGTTGATATTATTGTCATACAATATATCTTCATAGTATTAGCCCACTTTGAACCACACCTAGTTTGATAACAAACTACTTAACAAAAAGGCCCTCCTTTGCTGCTACTATAGCAGTCATATATTTAGCCTTTTGTTGTAGTATCCGTCACAATGTCTCAACTTTGGAACTCATCCAACTCCATCATGGAACATCCTTTCCATTATATTGTGCCACCCATAGTCTGAATTGAGATAAATTTTAATTTGTATCTTGTGACAAAACTAGTATCAATGTAGCACTTTACAATGAACTACCTTTAACTATTTGTCACTTATACATGATATATTCTTAGTTCTTCCAAAGCTCATAAGAATATCTTTACTATCGTCCAATGATCATATTATGAATCATTCTGGTATGGGCTCATAGCATGAAGAGCATAGGACATATCTGGATATATACATATCATGGTATAATCGATCAAAATCTTCATGTGATTTTACTCACCAAGTGTTGAAACACTTGAATCTTGATACAATCGTTTCCATGCAGCAAGAACCTTTCTTGTTGTTTCCATATTGAATCCTTTCAATATCTCATATATGACGTCTAGCACAACCATATTAGTGCCTCAATATATCCATATAGACGTTGATGCCAAATATTCCGGTTTTGCCCAATTCTTTCATCGAAATCCCATTTTAATGAAATTCTTACCTTGTGTCAATAAAAGATACATCATTTCCAATCAACAATATGTACTCTACATAATTTATTGGAAATTTGTCTCAGTGCTCCCACTTATTTTCTTGCAAATGCAAGCATCTTCATCGTCTCCGATGAAATTAAACTCCTTTAACATTTTCATCATGGTGAAGATTCCAACTCCACTATGCTCACTTCAACTACTGAAGTTTCCATGCCCTTTTTGCACCCTTTGAATTAACAAAACCCTTCGGACCGTGTCTTGTACATGTCCTAGGTAACCATTCTATTAGAAGAACATTGTTTTGTTTGTTCAACTACCATACACCAAATTATATGTAGTGGTTGCTACATTAATCCATCAATACTAAATATTGCTAGGAAAGATCAAATCTTGTCATAGTCAAGTCCTTGAACATTTCCGTAAACTTCTTTCCGACATGTCGACTATTTCATAGATGTTAAACATCCATGTCTATTTCTTTATAGATCCAAACATGACTGATAGGCTTCACGCCTTTCCGGAGGGTCTTCCAAGTTCAGAAACTTGATTTCTCGTGTATGGATACTATCACGGCTATGACTTCTAGTCATTTCATGGAGTTAGGGCCCATCATCGCTTCTTTGCATGTAGTCGGTTCATCATTGTCAAAACAATAATGACTTGTTTATCAAATCTTACTATTTGATTCATACTGACCCACGCGGTTCAATAGGAACTCTAATCTCCGAGATCACAACCTTTGTAATTACGGGAGCCATGAGCATTGTGGCCGCCACTGTGACACTTTCCGGCGCTGCGCAACTCAGCACATGTTGCTTAGGTTCATCAACATAATCAAAGTTCTATTGTCCTCCCACTTAATTTTTCACGAAAAATTCCATCTCAAGAAACTTGACGTTCCAAGTGACAAACTCTTTTGTCCTCGGTGTTATGGAGCAATTCCCAATAAATTCTTTGGGATAACCTACAAAGATGTGCTTATCCTACTTTGGTTGTAAACATTTTACTTATGCATAGCATACCAAAATTTAAGAAAAGATAATTAGGGTTTTATCCCAAACCATAACTCATGTGGGGTCATTTCAACGGATCACGATGGTGCTCTTTTCAGTGTAAAAGCGGTAGTCTCTAAAGCTTTAATCCTTAAAACATAGTGGCAGTTTTATAAATCACACCTTTGATCTTACCATGTCAAACAAGGTTTGATTTGATCTCTCGAATATGCCATACTCCTATGGTTTATCTGGAAACACAAATCATGGAACAATTCCTCAAATCTTAGGTGTTCTGCTAAACATGTAACTCAAATATCTTCCTTGATGATCGAATCATAAAATCTTTATTTTATTGTTACAATGATTTTCCACTTCATCTTGAAAGTCTTTGAACAATTTTGAAATGTTTCATATTTCTTCCTTATCAAGTAAATATATAAATATATTCACTCAAATTTCTGGACAAATCATATGAAGCAAAAAGGATCCATTGCATATGGCTACATATAATGGACTATATACATCAATATGTATAATTTCCAATAAGCCAGTCATCCGTTCCTCTTTGGCCTATGGACGGAGTTTCAATTATCCCAAGGAAAGTTTCACAAGTGTCAATTGATCAAAATCAAAAGACTCCAAACATCCATCAACATGGATTTTCTTCATGTTTACTTTCCAATATAATTCATACAGTGATGTCACTTCATAAGTGATCTTCCAATCATTTGTCTTACGACATTCTAGCAATAGTGTTTATGGATGTGATTTCTCCCACTAGACTTGTAAAAGTTCATCCATCCTTTATGGAATATGGTAATTATTTGAACAACCATTGTTCTTGTAATACCGGAACAAAATAACAATTATTAAAACAAATCTTGAAGGATAGGTTTGATGACAACGAAAAACACAATAACACTTTATTTGTTTTCAATGAACATCGTCACTTATTCTCTTGCTAGTTACTAAGGCCATTGCAGTTCATGAATTGTGTTGTCCTGTATGACACTTCATACCAACCAATTCGGTATCCAATACCTAAGAACCACATTGTTTAACAAGCCAAGAATACAGCCATAACATGTATATCTTCTATATACATAAGTTGGACATCTCCAACTTTTTCTTTTCTGCCAAATATTTTATAGATTCTCTTTTAGAAATTCCTTTTCCTTTTAAAAGAATATATCAACATCAATAGTGGTGTCATTCACATGACACATAGTACAAAGCGTGTATAGTCAAATACTAATACCTTTCGACTTGCACTTTGAAGTGGATCACCATCATCAAATGTTTGGTATTCTTTCAAAAATCCATTCTTTAGTAATATTTCAGTGTAGTAAACATTTTACTTACATCTTCTATTCATCCTTATGATGACAACATTCATGATCAAGCTACAATAGCCTATAAGGATGAATCGTGAGTATAATATCAGTTCCCAAAACCTTTTTGGTAGATTAGGATGCCTAGCGTCTCCAACCTTCACAAATTCTCATACAATATGAGAACGTGTATTTTGTTAAATTATACTCTATCAGATTGCAACCATAAACATTGTTTCAGATATCATAATATCTTTCACACATGATGGTTTCTGAAACAATTATTTCAGCTCCTAGATAACCTCGATATTATAACAACTTTTGAATATCAAGAATCATGGAGGCAATACTTTAGATACTAACATTGGAATTCTTACTCTTGATTTAATATTACTTATTAAACTTCATGGAGTAAATAGAGTTTGCTAAAAGTTTGCAATAGGACTTCTAAACTTTAAATTGACATTCAAACAATACGATACCAGTTTGTAAAGTAAATATCCAGAATTCTATAGTTCTATTATCTCAATTAAAACTAAGCATGAGGTAGTAAAAAGATGCCAATGACTACAAAAAATTATGCAAATTCACTTTGATTTAGTTTATGACAAATTGAGTCTGACTAATCCAAATTAGAAATGAACTCCCACTCAAAAATGACATCCCTCGTGCCTTTTTGGTGATTACATGAACCAAATCCATTACACCAAGTCCAATCATCACGTCAGTCGGTGTAGCTTCCAAGGTGAGCATCAATATGGGCATCACATCAACTATATGACTGATGCTTAACCTTTCGGTCCGTGTTCTGAGGCCATGTCTGTACATGCTAGGCTCGCCAAGTAAGAACCTTGGTACTCGCATGTGTAAAACTGTCTTACACCTGTTGTATGAAAGCGCAGAGTCGAGTACACCCGATCATCACGTGATGTCTCGAAACACGATCCATAGAACGGTGCATACTTAAGGAAGAACACATTTTATCTTGATATTTAAATGAGGGATCATCTTATAATGCTACTAAAACTCCAAACAAGCAATATAAGATGCAAACATCATATGTGTAAAGTGGAATGATATGGTCCATGCATTTGATCACCATCATATGCATCGTGGTATGATCTCTATCATTCCTTTGTTTGTAAGGCCAAGGTCTATGGAACTTACACGTTAGGTGTGTTGTAAGAGTATCAACTATACATCAACTTACAACATTACCATATCATGACACTAGCCCAGCAACGATCTAAACTAGATGCCTCTAATTTATCAATTGCAAGTTTTTACGTGGCTTAGGGCTTTCGAAGATAGAATCGGTCTTACCTACGAATATGGAACCACAATGATGATAACTAAGTTATTAGAAACTCTTTGTAAATCAGATATTGACTATAGTAGGAGAGAGAGACACCCGCCAGCCACTTATGCAAAACTAGTTGCATGTCAGTCGTGGAACCGGTCTCATGTGCGATGACATGTAAAGTTGGTCCGGGCCGCTTCATCCCACTATGCCACCAATATCCAAAATACATGAAAGAAGAAATAACATGATCATCATCGCCCACATACTATTATGTGTTCTACCCATGCAAAGCACCTACGCATAGACCTGGCTCTGATACCACTGTTGGGTTCGTAGCATAGAAAACAAAAAAATCCTACGATGGGAACTATACGCCAAGATCTATCTACTATATACAAGCAACGAATGGATATACATCCATAGAGAACTTACCCTCAAAGACAACAAAGCTTTGTTAACGAGATGGAACTCATGGATGATGTAGTCGTACACTTGCCGATCTCAAGATCGTGATCAAGTCCAGCAGGTCCGGCTCCAGCATGTCCATCAGATCCAGCTCTAGCAATTCCAGCACCGCAAAGCAGCGGTGCATCCGTGATCGCACACACGTCCGGTACCCCGACAACCTCCGTCCCTTGCTCCATCAAAGCAGCAGAAGCAGCAACTCCTTTCCAGATAAAGCCACTGGGAACATGTACCTCGCTAATCCGAGACTATGGGGGAAAAATACTAGAGGAGGAGAGAGATCCTTCATGAGGAGGTGTGATTGTGAAGGTGTGAGAGGGGGGCCTTTTATAGGAGGAGGGGGGTGCCCCTCCCCATGGCCGGCGCCCCAAGGGGTGACCATTCACCTCCTCATTCATGTGGTGGTAACTCCCTCCACATAAATTTGCCCCTTCACATTCTCTTTTAAAGTCTCTACTTTAAATGCATTAAATTTCTCCAAATTTAATGCTCTCTCATTTAATAAAACTCTTTTATTAATTTTATTCAGAATTTTGTTAATTACTTTAATTAACAAACATTCACATAAAACCCCCTGCAATATTTCAGTATCACATGCAGAACTAGTTTCTGCAATTTCAGCCGAAACAATTCCGGTTTCCATCGAAATAATTCTAGCGCTTTCTTAAATCTTTATCTGAAACATATTTGCTCCAAATGGTGTCGGTATCCCTTAAGTGTGTCACCCTACGGTTCGCGAATAATGCAGACATGATCGAGACCCCTCTCAGATTAATAATCTGCGGGACCTGAAGATCCATACTGACTCCTACACATTCAACGATGACTTCTGTGATCGTGAGAACCTTTAACTCTAGTAACTAAATCCCTTTGTCTCATGATATATTACATGTCCAAGATTCGATCATCGGTATATCCATACCTAGTTTGATCCCGTTACTGACATGTACTCTTTTCTCGTTCCCGTGATATAACATTCTAGTGATCTTATCTTGCTTGCAAGCTAACCAATGTGATATCACCGAGAGGGCCCAGAGTATATATATCCGTCATCGAGATGGAAAAATCCTACTCTTGATCCATGAAACTCTACATAACACTTTCGTAGAACTGAACCCACCTTTATAAGCATCCTTTCACGGTGTGACGTTTGATGTTATCAAGATACTCATCCAGTGCTAGTGATTGACACGATCTCTTGGTCTAAGGACTAGGATTACTTCGTATGATGTTATAGCAATATAAACAGAATTACTTTGATCATAATGCTATACTTCAGATCAGTGTTCATCGCATCATTCAACTAATGTTATGAGCTCGTTATTAATAACATCCAATGTCCATGATCAGGAAACCTTGATCATCTTGTTAATCAACGAGCTAGTTTATAAGAGAGGCATAACTAGGAGCTTTCCTTTTGTTTATTAAACTCATATGTATTAATATTTCCAAATTAATACAATTATAGCATGCAAAATTAATATTTATCATAAATAAGGAATAAGATAATGACCACTTTATTATTGCCTCCCGGGCATATTTCCTTCACTTCTCACAAACAACACATGGATCCACCAGAGTCCGTTGCATGCCTGTTCTTTTAGCAAAACACACCTAGAGTCCTTGCATGTCTGTTCTTCTCACAAACCACACATGGATCCACTAGTGTCATTGCATGTCTGTTCTTTTCGCAAACCACATCTAGAGTCATTGGATGTCTGTTCTTTTCACAAACCACATCTAGAGTCATTGCATGTGTGTTCTTCTTACAAACCACATATGGATCCACTAGAGTTCATTGCATGTCTGTTCTTCTCACAAACCACAGCTAGAGTCATTGCATGTCTCTTCTTCTCACAAACCACACAAGGATCCACTAGAGTCGTTGCATGTGTGTTATTTTCACAAACCATAGCTAGAGTCATTGCATGTGTGTTCCTTTCACAAACCACAGCTAGAGTCATTGCATGTATGTTATTCTCACAAACCACACATGGATCCACACTACTAGGAAAAAAATTATAGGTAGATTTTAATTTTGTGGCACATATATGAAAAATGCTCCACTAAAATTAATTTTGTGGCGCATGTAGCAAATGCTCCACATAATTCCTGCAGTTCTGTGGCGCATATAGATATATGTGCCATAGAAAGTGAGATTTCTGTGGCGCATATGCTATATGCGCCACATAAATCTCACTTTTTGTGACGCATATATCTATATACGCCACAGAATGTGCGAAACAGATCTAAAAAGGTGGCAGCCACCCTTTCCCTTCTTCTCACCACCTCCAACTAGCGCGTCCCCCTCCTCCCTCCCACTCCATTTTGCTCATACACACCTCCATTGTTGATAGCTAGACCTACTTTGGTTCATGTACTTGTGAGGGGAAGCTACTCCTACTTGTAAAGGTAGTAAACCACTCATACTTTCCTCCTCCACACATCCGCCCTCTTGCTACACTATGCATATGGGGTTGGTGTAGATTTGGTTTGTAGATTCGTGAGACGTGTGTGCATGGGTACTTGTGTGATGCATGTTTTGTGTGGCCGGCGGGCCTCGGCGCGATGTGTATGGATGTTTTGTAGGTGAAGATGGTCCCGCGGGCGGTGTGCGATGGCGAGACAATGTTCCTTCGCTTTGTGTTGTGCTTGAATACATGTTTGCTTGTGGAGGGAGCTTGTGTTGTGCTTGAATGCATGTTGCCGGCGCCGGGTGCATGGAGGTTTGCCGAAATGTTGATTCACGTCCATTTTGGCAAAATTCTGCACTAGCCATACGTCCTATTTTTAGGATAGGTCATGCCGAAATTTCTCGGCGATCATGCATGCACGTATGTGTGCCCGTCGTGTGTGTGCATGGTTCTAACGTACTCTCTTTAATTTGGTCTATGTTCGCGCGCAGGCGACCATGGTCATCCATATGAGCGAACGCTGGGTGGTTAGATACAAGGCTGACGCGGTAGCCGACATGGTTCAGAACAACATGACCAAGATAAGATGTCCGTGCCGAACTTGCAAACACCGAAAGTGGATCAACCCTGATTCTAGACAACTGGAGTCTCACCTATTCACGCGCGGTTTCATGCCTGGATTCTTAGTGAATGAGGAGCCGCCGGTAGATGGCGGTGGCCATGATGAAGAAGAGGCCGCGGGAGAAGACGAAGGGTCTCCTGGACATGGTCATCATGACGAAGGAGATGCCAACAAACATGATCATCATGAAGAAGGAGATGCTGGCAGACACGATAATCATGAAGGATACAATGCCGGAGCAGATGGTGGTGGTGGCGGCGGAGAAGGAGGGAGAACGGACACGCCGCTAACTTAGGCCTTGCGGGACCCTCATCTTCAAGAAATACTCCTCAAGCAGACGGCCAACACGAGAGCTGCAGCTAGAGAGAAAGCCAAGCTGGCACAGATGGAGGTAGACGGGAGGACTCCATTGTATCCTGGGTGCCGGCCCGAGGATACACGCTTGAGTGTAACGCTGAAGGCTCTGGAGATGAAGGCGGAGCACAAATGGACCGACACTAGCTTCAATGCTCACATGAAATTCTGGCACGCTCGTCTTCCCAAGGACAACACATTGCCAACAAGTATCGAGGAGGCGAGGAAAGTAGTTTGCCCACTAGACCTACTATACGTGAAGTACCACGCATGCATCAACGACTGCGCACTTTACCGGAACGAGTACAAGGATAGAACCACATGCCCAGTGTGCAGCCAGGGACGGTACAAGAGAGGGAACAAGAAAGTTCCCCGAAAAGTGGTGTGGTACTTTCCTATCACTTCTCGTCTGCAGCGGTATTTCATAGACCCTAAGGAAGCAGAGCTAATGCAATGGCAAACAAAGAGGGAAAAGCCGGAAGATGATCCGGAGAAGGGCAAGATCCTGACACACCCCATGGACGCTAGCCAGTGGAATGTGCTGGACATCAAATTCCAAGATGAGTTCGGGCTTGATCCAAGGAACGTTAGGCTGGACATGAGCACCGACGGACTCAATCCCTTTGGCAACCAGAGTAGCACGCGCAACACCTAGCCCGTGTTTGTATGGCCGTACAACATCCCCCCTGGTTGTGCACGAAGTAGCAGTACGTACACATGAGTATCCTTATCCAGGGGCCAAAACAACCGAGTGTCGACATGCATTTGTATCTCGGGCTCCTAAAAGAGGAGTTAGCTAGCGACACTATGGGAGACACCGGCACGTACGTGGGATGCCTACACTAGAGATTATTTCGACCTGAGAGCTGCGTTGCTCACAACGGTGCAGGACTATCCTGGTTACGGATATGTAATTTGTCAGGTGAACCACGGATTCTGTGCATGTGTCAGGTGCATGGATAAGAACCCGCATCTGCAGCTGCCGAGGGATCCTGGGTCTTCGAAAACCGTGTTCCAAAGGACTCGAATGTGGCTCCGCAAGGATCACCCGTGGAGAAAACGCGGAGACCTATTCAATGGCAAATACGAGCTCGATAATGCCCCACGTCGACCGTTGAGCGGCGAAGAAATCAAGGAGCTTCTGGACAATTGGGAAGAGTGCGCTGCGCCAGGAAAGAAGCGGCCGAGGGAACAGCCATCACTGCTGCATGGAGTATGGAAGGCAAGGTCCGTTTTCTGGGACCTTCCTTACTAGAAGGTCCTCCACACGCCCCATAGCCTCGATATGATGCACATCACAAAGAACGTTACCGAGAGCCTGCTCGGCACTCTGATGAACATGTCGAATAGGACCAAGGATGGGCCGAAAGCAAGAAGCAACCTAAAATTGCTTGGCATTAAGAAGGAACTTCAGTACCCCGATAGTGACGATGACGATGAATAGACAGAAGGGACACAGGATCGCCGCAAAAGGGCTAAGAAGAATGAGGTGGTGCTTAAAGCTGCATCCTTCACTCTAAGCGAGGAGGAGCTCGAGAGGTTTTTCCGTTGCCTCCTAGGAGTCAAGGTTCCCCACGGCTACTCTGGGAAGATAAGCACATATCTGGACGTAGCGAAGAAGAGGTTCAGTGGGATGAAGTCTCACGACTGTAACGTGCTGATGACGCAGATACTTCCCGTTGCGATCCGAGGGATAATGGATGAGCACGTCCATGAGACACTGTTTGGCCTCTGGAACATCTTCTATGTCATATCTAGGAAGTCTATCAGCGTGAAGCAGCTCGGCAAGCTACAGGAAGAGATCGTAGAGATACTATGCGAGCTCGAGATTTACTTCCCTCCCGCGTTCTTCGACATCATGGTGCATCTACTTGTCCATGTCGTGGATGACATCATCCATATCGGGCCGGCGTTCCTGCACAACATGATGCCGTTCGAAAGGCTAAACGGTGTCATCAAAGGATTTGTTCGCAACAGCTTCCGTCCAGATGGAGGCATAGCCAAGGGCTTTCTGACCTACGAGTGCATCTCCTTCTGCCAGAACTACCTAAGCACCGAGAACCAGGATGTCGGTCTGCCCACGAGTAAGCACCTCAGAAGGCTCGATGGATTTGGTCACCGCGAGGGCTACCGTGCATTCCACATCGGCATCAAACTCGAACACACCGACTTTGATAGGGAAAACCGAGTCACGCTACAACACATACAGTTGGTCGGCCCCTGGGTGGATGAGCACAAAACCTTAATCGAGCAGAAGCTTGCCAACCTGGGCAAGCCGAGGGAGAAGGGAGACGTAACCAGAGAGCACAACGCCAGCTTCACAGGGTGGTTCAAGAAAAGGCTACTGGAAAGTCCCATGTCGACGCCTTATACTAAAGATCAGAAACTCATATTCTCACTCTCACAGGGCCCCGGGTGCAACGTTAGGACCTATCAGACGTATGACATCAACGGCTACAGAGTCTACACCGAGGAGAAGGACAAGAATAGCGAATACCAAAACTCAAAAGTAACTATGCTATCATACGCTGATGACGAGACTGATGTCAAGGAAAGATTCTACGGAAGGATCGAGGAGATATGGGAACTCGACTACTGCGGAGTGATGGTGCCGATGTTTTGTGTCAGATGGGCCAAGAGCGTCGAAAAAGATGGCCAGTTTTTCACCACCATGGTTATACCCGATGCCAAATCGAAGAACGCCTCCACGAAAAATGAGCCATGGGTGCTCTCTAGCCAATTTGACCAATGCTTCTTCATTACCGACCCGGCAAACCCAAGCCGTGTTGTCGTGAGGAGGGGCAAGAGGAGCATCATCGGAATGGAAGGACCCGCCAACAAGCAAGACATCGACAGGAACGGCGATCCCAAGATCGAAGAGGAATTCGACAAGTACTTCGACAAGCCAACTACTTATACTAAAGTAAGAAGGAAGACCACCCTATCGACTAAAGGTTGCCCGTACACGAGAAGAAATCTCAAGGTGGCCGGCCTAAAGTATTCTACCGCGAAGAAGAAGGGCGAGAAATTTATTGTGAAGAGACACTAGCTACCTCGGAACCGACTTAGCGGTTTTTGACGCCTTTTTTGTACTAATTAATGCACATGTGTGCTCGCGCGCCTGCATATATGTATTATTTTGACAAACTAATGTATGCGGATAATATTGAGGCAAATATATTAAGGCAAATATATTAACTCTTGTTTTAATATGCAAATATATTAGTTCTTCCTTTTAATATATTATTACCATCCATAAAATATTTTTAATAGGCAAATATATTAGTTCTTCCTTTTAATATATTATTACCATCCTTAAAATATTTTTGAAAAAGTCAAAAAAAATGTGGCTGAGCCAGCAAACGAACCTGGCCGCCCAGGTTTAGAACAGAGAGGAGCAACCAATGTGGTAAGCTTCGTCATTAAAAACAACAGAACGCTGCGTTGTACTATCCTCAAAAATTCGTGGCATATCTGAAGAGATGCGCCATAGAATTCTGTGACTTAGAAAATTTTCCCCATATCGCCCCAAATCCCCTTTCTTTTTCCCTATCGCCTCGTTGCGCCGCGCCGCCCAGAACCCTAGCTAGCACGCCTCGCTGCGCCGCGCCGCCCTTGCCCCGCTGTTCCGCCACGCCGCCCAGAACCCTAACTAGCATGCCTCGCTATGTCGCGCCGCCCTTCCCATTGCGCCGCTGTTCCCACTGCGTCTTGCCTGCCAGAACCCTAGCTAGCACACCTCGCTGCGCCGCGCCGCCCTTGCCCCACCGTTCTGCCGCACCATGCTTGCCCCACCGTGCCACTGCGTCGCACCCGCCTTGCCTCGCCGTGGCCTCGCAGACCTCACTGTGGCGCCCGTCGATTCCTGTTCTTCCCCACCGTAATAGGTATGCACTCCTCTGGTTCACATCTTTTTTGTCTATTTGAGCTGAGTCGTTGATGCAAAGATGCTTCTGCTATATGGGAACCTTTGTGATGTGCTAATTTTGGGTCTAGGTCTAGGTCTGCAGTTGTGCAGTTGCTAATTTTGGGTCTAGGTCTGCAGTATGTGCTTCTCATATTTGCGTGCATCTATCATATCATCGACGAGGAGAGTCACTCCTCAGTGACTCCCATGTATATACCATATCCGATGATGTTCGTGTGTTTACATAGCAGCATTCGAGGGTGTCAGACCTGGAACATGAGTTTTTGGCGCTCAAGTAGAGATACATACATTTGGTAAAAGGCCATGTGTCTAATAGAATTCTAGATTTTAGTTAGTATGGTGCAGTTTAGCTCACTCTGTTTGCACGTTTATAGTTAACAAATAAATACAAAAGGCAACATGTCTGTTTATGAACAATTAGATTGAAAGTTGAGTATTTAGATAACCATGGCTCGTGGCCCTAGTATCTATCCTTATTTGGACCTCTGCACAACCTCAAGTTTATTAGGTTCTAGATCATAATTGCATTTTTGGTACTGCTAAAGCTATGCTGCTAGACCATCTAATCAGGTTCAACTAATTCTACTATTCAAGTGTAGTTACTACTCTTTTTAAGCCTGTAATAAAACTCTTTTCCATGGATTCCTCCGTCCCTTTCTTTCCCTTGGAATTTCCTTCACCTTTTTGTTGTGATTGCAATTGGAATTTCACTTTGCATTCGATTCATAGCTCGGTGCTGCTAGATGATTAAGCAAGCTTATTAGGAAGTACTGCCCAAATGTTCATTACTAGCTCGATTCATACTCTAGCACTTGTTGCTCAATTGAATCAGTGATGGTAAATGGTTGCATGATCTAGATTCTAGAGGAAACAAAAATATATACTCCGTGCTATCTATCAGCTCTCCGAGATGCTGAGATGATATTTTTACTGTATTCATTACTGCTTAGTGGGTGTAGTTTTTGTCTCTTTGATGTCATGGCTTTTTGTTGCGTGTTCTCCGAGATGGATTATTGCTTCTGTTTGGAACCAGCATGAAGAAACACGGTGGAGATCGTCCCTGGAATAGAAAACACCATTTGCATGGAGCACCATATGTGACTGTGGAGCACATATGCTTCTATTGTATGGTGTTGGAGCACCATATGTGGCTGTGGAGCACAATTTGTGCTTTTTTGTATGTGAAATATTTGCAGGGAAATCACCTGAGCTTCCCATTTCTCCTGAAATGTTGATTTCGATCCATTTTGGTCGAGAAATGCCGAATTTTTCGGTCGACACTTAGTAATTTTTTGACATATGAGCCCCATTTCTCGACCAAAGTGGAAGTGAATTGACACTTCGGGAGAAATGGGCAGCTCATTTTAAATATTGTCAACACTAATTAATACTAACTTCCTTATTTTAATTTGTTTCGAAGTGTGCAAACATGTCGGCCGCCGATGGGGCCGGCACTTCTAAGGCCGCCATGAGCATCGAAGACCAAGCCAGAGCGGCGAACCTCACTTTCTGGGAGGCGGCGGCGCAGCACGAGGCGGTGGAGTCTCAACATGAGGACGTGGCAGCTACTACAGGCCACGATGGGGATGATGAGCAAGAGGGGGACGAGGACAACCGGATAGATGAAGCCGAGGAGGAGGATGTTGGAGATATGCCCAAGAGGCAATAATAAAAGTTGTTATTATTATATCTTTGTGTTTATGATGAATGTTTGCATCCCATGCTGTAATTGTATTATATGGAAACACTAATACATGTGTGTTTTGTAAACATAAAAGGGTCCCTAGTAAGCCTCTTGTTAAACTAGCTTGTTGATTAATTGATGATCATGGTTTCCTGATCATGGACATTGGATGTCATTAATAACAAGGTTGTATCATTAGGAGAATGATGTAATGGACACACACACACACCCATATTAAGCGTAGCATTAGATCAAGTCATTAAGTTCACATTGCTATAAGCTTTCGATACATAGTAACCTAATCCTTCGACCATGAGGTTGTGTTAATCACCATCACCGGATGAGTACTTTGATGACATCAAACACCACTTCATAACTGGGTGGTTATAAAGGTGTCATTAGGTATTCTGAAAGTATGTGTTGAAGCGCATGGACCAAGATTGGGATTTGTCCATCCATATGACGAATAGATATGCTCTGGGCCCTCTCGGTGGAATGTCATCTAGTTAGCTTGCAAGCATGTGACTAGGTCACAAGGGATGGCATAACACGGAACGAGTAAAGAGTATTTATCAGTAACGAGGTAGAACTAGGTATGGAGATACCGATGATCAAACCTCGGATAAGTAGAGTATCACGTGACAAAGGGAATTGGTTTCGTATGTTAATGGTTCTATCGATCACGAAGTCATCGTTGAGTATGTGGGAGCCGTTATGGATCTCCAGATCCCGCTGATGGTTATTGATCGGAGAGGTGTCTTCATCATGTCTGCATATTCACGAACCGTAGGGTGACACACTTAAGGTTCGAAGTTGTTTTAAGTAGATATTGAATGTGCGTTGGAGACCGAATGTTGTTCGGAGTCTCGGATTGGATCCGGGACATCACAAGGAGATCCGGAACTGTCCGGAGAATAAGATTCATATAATGGGGATCATTTTCTAAGTTAGGAAATGTTCCAAAGTGTTTGTATGGCGATTCTAGAAGGTTTCGGAATGTTCCGGAAGGTTCTAGAAGATATCTTGGAGTTTATTTGAAAACCGAGATAAGATAAGATAAGATAAGGGGAGTTTAAAGGGGAAACTTGGGGGGGAAGGACTCTCCCCCCAAGCTCCCTAGTGCGCCGGCCCTAAGGGGTGGGCCTAGGGGTGGGAACCCTAGGCCACACCCCTCCCTCTATATATAGAGGGGTGGAGGCGCCACCCCTCCTTGCCCCTCCCCACTCCAAACCCTAGCCGCCTCTCTCTTCCTCCTTCCATCTGCTCCGGCTTTGGCGAAGCCCTGCAGAATTCTCTCCACCACTACCACCACCACGCCATCGTGCTACTGGGATTGCATGGAGAAGATCTACTGGGATCGCTAGAACGGGGAGAGGAAGGTCTGCTTCGACTCCGCACGTGTGACCGTCTGTGGAAGCGCTGCCGGAATGCGGCGCCGGGAGGATCATCTACTCGATCTTGAGATCGGCAAGTGATCGACTACATCATCCACGAGATCTAATCTCGTTAACGCTTTCGGTTCTACGAGGGTTAGTACCGATCTATCTCGTTGCTCATGTCTAGTAGATTAGATCTTGGCTTTTATCTAGGTTAGATATGAGTTTTGTTCGTTCTTGCGGTAGAAATTTTTTGTTTTCCATGCTACGAACCCATCAATGGTATCAGAGCCTTGTCTATGCGTAGATCTGTTTCACGAGTAGAACACAATGGTGTTGTGGGCGTTGGTGCTTTCGCCTTTGCTGTGTGTACTTTGCATCTTGCGGTATGGTGGGATGAAGCGGCTCGGGCTAACATTACATGTCATCGCATGAGACTTGCTCCACGCTTGACGTGCAACTTGCTTTGCACAAGTGGCTTTATGGTGTGTCTCTCCCATCATAGTATAGATCAAATCTACACTTTGCACTTGATAGCACTTGTATCAACGTTGTGGTTCAGTTTCGTAGGTAAGATCCGTTCTTACTTGAAAGCCCCAAACCACGTAAAACTTGCAAAGAAAATTAGAGGCGTCTAACTTGTTTTTGCAGGGTTTTTGTGATGTGATATGGCCATCATGTGATTGTGATTATATTTGATGTATGCAATGATCCTTGTTGTAATATGACAACCGGCAGGAGCCTAATGGTTGTCTTTAATTCTGTTAAGACCTGCATGTCTATTCATCTTGTAATAGCTTTATTCCAAGTAGTTGTAATAGTTTCTTATGATGATGGACAACCATGAAGCGGTGCCACTGACCTTGACGCAATGCCGGTAATGATGGAGATCATGTCCGTGCTTTGGAGATGGAGATCGAAGGCACAAGAAGAAAGGGCCATATCATATCACACTAATTTTGAATTGCCTGTGATGTTAATCCTTTATGCATCTTGTATTGCTTAGATCGCGACGGTAGAATTATAAGATGATCCCTCTCACTAAATATCAAGTAATAAAAGTGTTCGTCCTTAGTTGGCACCGTTGCTAAGACTCTTCGTTTCGAAGCATCTCGTGATGATCGGGTGTGATAGATTCTACGTGTGCATACAACGGGTGCAAGCCAGATTTGCACATGCAGAAACTAAGGTTAATCTTGATGAGCCTAGCATGTACAGACATGGTCTCGGAACACGGAATACCGAAAGGTAGAGCACAAGTCATATGAATGATATGATGAACATGAAGATTGTTCGCCGATGAAACTACATCTTATCTCGTGAAGATCGGACTTGGTGTAGTGGACTTGGTTCGTGTAATCACTAAGACAATGTGAGGGATGTTGTTTTGAGTGGGAGTTCACCTAGTTAATTTAAGAATTGAAGTTGAACTCAATTTATCATAAACTTAGTCTAAACTACTTGCAAATTTGTTGTAGATTATGGCGAACCTCTCCATAAATTTCAATGCGTTCCTAGAGAAAGAAAAACTGAAGAACAATGGAAGCAACTTCACGGACTGGCTCCGTGGTCTGAAGATTGTCCTCAGGGCTGGTCAGATGACCTATGTGCTCGATGCACCGCTAGGTGACCCACCTGCAGAAGATGCCACCGATGACATAAAAAATGTTTACGCCACTCGGAAAAATCATTATTCCACAGTTCAGTGTGCCATCCTGTACGGTCTGGAAACGGAGCTTCAGAAGCGCTTTGAGCACCACGACCCATTCGAGATCATTAAGGAGCTCAAGCTCATTTTTGAGACTCACGCGGCCGTGGAGAGCTATGAGGCCTCCGAAAAGTTCTTTACCTGCAAGATGGAAGAGGGAAGCTCCGTTAGCGAGCACGTGCTCACCATGTCTGGGCACGCAAACAAGATCCAAGAGTTGGGGATAACGATTCCTAATGAGTTAGGGATTCACCGTGTCCTCCAATCACTGCCACCGAGTTATATGAACTTTGTGATGAACTACAATATGCACTGCATGAACAAGACGTTGCCTGAACTATCGTCCATGCTGAAAACTGCTGAAGTGGAGATCAAGAAGGAGCACCAAGTGTTGATGGTCAATAAGACCACCAATTTCAAGAAACAGGGCAAGCCTAAGAACAAGGGCAACTTCAAGAAGGACGGCAAGAAAGCTGCCGCACCTGCTAAGAAGCCCAAGGCTGGTCCTAAGCCTAAAACTGAATGCTTCTACTACAAGGGCGCTGGTCACTGGAAACGCAACTGCCCCAAGTACCTGGCAGATATGAAGAACGGCAACATCAAGAAGAAAGGTATATTCGATATACATGTTATTGATGTGTATCTTACTAGTAATCGTAGTAGTGCCTGGGTATTTGATACTGGTTCGGTTGCTCATATTTGTAACTCGAAACAGGAGTTGCGGAATAAACTAAGACTGGCGAGAGACAAGGTGACGATGCGCGTTGGAAATGGCTCCAAGGTTGATGTGATCGCTGTCGGCACTCTCCCTCTACATCTACCTTCGAGATTAGTTTTAAATTTGAATAATTGTTATTTGGTGCCTGCGTTAAGCATGAACATTATATCTAGATCTTGTTTATTGCGAGACAGTTACTCTTTTAAGTCCGAGAATAAAGGTTGTTCGATTTATATGAGTAATATCTTTTATGTTAATACACCTGAGATGAATGGTTTATTCTTACTGAATCTCGATAGTAGTGATACACATGTTCACAACATAGATGCTAAACGAACAAAATTGAATGATAATTCTACATACATGTGGCAATCGCTGCCTTGGTCACATTGGAGTGAACCGTATGAAGAAACTCCATTCTGATGGACTTCTTGAATCACTTGATTTTGAATCACTTGAAAGATGCGAAGCATGTCTAATGGGAAAAATGACTAAGACTCCATTCTCTGGAATAATGGAGCGAGCTACAGACTTATTGGAAATAATACATACCGATGTGTGCGGTCCAATGAGTGTAGCATCGCCTGGTGGATATCGTTATGTTCTCACTTTCACAGATGACTTAAGTAGATATGGGTATGTCTACTTTATGAAACATAAGTCCGAAACTTTTGAGAAGTTTAAGGAATTTCAAAGTGAAGTGGAAAATCATCATAACAAGAAGATCAAGTTTCTGCGTTCTTACCGCGGAGGTGAATATCTAAGTTATGAGTTTGGCATGCATTTAAAGAAATGTGGAATACTTTCGCAGTTGACACCGCCGGGAACACCACAGCGTAATGGTGTGTCCGAACGTCGTAATCGAACTCTCTTAGATATGGTTCGGTCTATGATGTCTCTTACAGATTTACCGCTATCGTTTTGGGGCTATGCATTAGAGACAGCCGCATTCACTTTAAATAGGGCACCATCTAAATCCGTTGAAACGACACCGTACAAATTGTGGTTTGGTAAGAAACCTAAGTTGTCGTTCCTCAAAGTTTGGGGTTGCGAAGCGTATGTAAAGAAGTTACAACCTGATAAGCTAGAACCCAAAGCCGAGAAATGCGTCTTCATAGGATACCCTAAAGAAACAATTGGGTATACCTTCTATCAAAGATCCGAAGGCAAAGTTTTCGTTGCCAAGAATGGATCCTTTCTTGAGAAGGAGTTTCTCTCGAAAGAAGTGACTAGAAGGAAAGTAGAACTTGACGAGGTTATTGAACCTTCTCTCGAGGTTGAGAGTAGAGCAGCACCGGAAGATGTTTTCGTGCCGCCTACACCAAGTGGAGAGGAAGCTAATGATGCTGATCATGAAACTTCGAACGAAATTACTACTGAACCTCGCAGGTCAACGAGGGTTCGTACCACTCCTGAGTGGTATGACTCTGCCTTGAACGTCATGTTGGTGGACAACACTGATGACCCTGCGACGTATGAAGAAGCTATGGTGAGCCCAGATTCCGACAAATGGCTAGAAGCCATGAAATCCGAAATGGGATCCATGTACGAAAACCAAGTATGGACTTTGGTGGACTTACCGGATGGCCGTAAGGCTGTCGAGAACAAATGGATTTTCAAAAGAAAAACAGATGTCGATGGTAATGTTATCGTTCTATAAAGCTCGACTTGTCGCGAAAGGGTTCCGACAAATTCAAGGTGTTGACTATGATGAGACTTTCTCACCAGTAGCGAAGCTAAAGTCTGTGAGGATTTTGTTAGCAATTGCTGCATATTTCGACTATGAGATATGGCAGATGGATGTCAAAACGCTCCTTAATGGTGACATTGAGGAAGAGTTGTACATGGTACAACCCAAGGGTTTTGTCGATCCTAGTGATGTCGACAAGGTATGCAAACTTCAGCGCCCATTTATGGATCAAGCAAGCATCCCGAGTTGGAATCAACTTTTGATAAAGTAATAAAATTTTGGTTTTATACAAACTTATGGAGAAGCTTGTATTTACAAGAAAGTGAGTGGAGCTCAGAGCATTCCTAGTACTATATGTAGATGACATACTGTTGATTGGGAATGATGTAGAACTTCTTAATAGCGTCAAAGCCTATTTGAATAATAGTTTTTCAATGAAGGATCTTGGCGAAGCGGCATATATTCTAGGCATCAATATTTATAGAGATAGATCAAGACGCCTGCTAGCGCTTTCACAAAGTACATACCTGGACAAAGTTCTAAAGAAGTTTAGAATGGAAGAGAGCAAGAAAGGGTTCGTGCCCATGTTGTCAGGTAAGACCTTGAGTAAGACTCAAAGTCCAGCTACGACAGAAGATAGAGAGAAGATGAATAATGTTCCCTATGCCTCAGCCATAGGTTCTATCATGTATGCCATGTTGTGTACAAGACCGGATATAGCACATGCTGTTAGTTTGACTAGCAGATATCAAAGTGATCCTGGAATGGAGCACTAGACAGCGGTCAAGAATATCCTTAAGTACCTGAATAGGACTAAGGATATGGTTCTTTCTTATGGAGGTGATGAACAGCTGGTTGTAAACAGTTACACTGATGCTAGTTGGAACACCGATCCAGATGACTCGAAGTCACACGGATAATGATTTATTTTGAATGGTGCTGTAGTGAGCTGGAGGAGTGCCAAGCAAAGCATTGTGGCGAAATCTTCAACTGAATCGGAATACATAGCTGCTTCGGAGGCTGCACAAGAAGCCATATGGATGAAGGAGTTCATTACTGAACTTGGCGTGGTTCCTAGTGCGTTGGACCCGATGGCCATCTAGTGTGACAACACAGGTGCCATAGCTAATGCACAGGAGCCAAGGTCACATAGCAAGCTGAAGCACATCAAGCTACGTTTCCATGCCATTTGCGAGTATGTCCGAGATGGTGACATAAAGATTTGCAAAGTACACACTGATCTAAATGTGGCAGATCCGTTGACTAAACCTCTCCCTAGAGCAAAGCATGACCAACACCAGAACTCCATGGGTGTTAGGTATATTACCATGTAATCTAGATTATTGACTCTAGTGCAAGTGGGAGACTGTTGGAGATATGCCCAAGAGGCAATAATAAAAGTAGTTATTATTATATCTTTGTGTTTATGATGAATGTTTGCATCCCATGCTGTAATTGTATTATATGGAAACACTAATACATGTGTGTTTTGTAAACATAAAAGGGTCCCTAGTAAGCCTCTTGTTAAACTAGCTTGTTGATTAATTGATGATCATGGTTTCCTGATCATGGACATTGGATGTCATTAATAACAAGGTTGTATCATTAGGAGAATGATGTAATGGACACACACACCCATAGTAAGCGTAGCATTAGATCAAGTCATTAAGTTCACATTGCTATAAGCTTTCGATACATAGTAACCTAATCCTTCGACCATGAGGTTGTGTTAATCACCATCACCGGATGAGTACTTTGATGACATCAAACACCACTTCGTAACTGGGTGGTTATAAAGGTGTCATTAGGTATTCTGAAAGTATGTGTTCAAGTGCATGGACCAAGATTGGGATTTGTCCATCCATATGACAGATAGATATGCTCTGGGCCCTCTCGGTGGAGTGTCATCTAGTTAGCTTGCAAGCATGTGACTAGGTCACAAGGGATGGCATAACACGGAATGAGTAAAGAGTATTTATCAGTAACGAGGTAGAACTAGGTATGGAGATACCGATGATCAAACCTCGAATAAGTAGAGTATCACGTGACAAAGGGAATTGGTTTCGTATGTTAATGGTTCTATCGATCACGAAGTCATCGTTGAGTATGTGGGAGCTGTTATGGATCTCCAGATCCCGCTGATGGTTATTGATCGGAGAGGTGTCTTCATCATGTCTGCATATTCACGAACCGTAGGGTGACACACTTAAGGTTCGAAGTTGTTTTAAGTAGATATTGACTGTGCGTTGGAGACCGAATGTTGTTCGGAGTCTCGGATTGGATCCGGGACATCACGAGGAGATCCGGCACTGTCCGGAGAATAAGATTCATATAATGGGGATCATTTTCTAAGTTACGAAACGTTCCAGAGTGTTTGTATGGGGATTCTAGAAGGTTTCGGAATGTTCCGGAAGGTTCTAGAAGATATCTTGGTGTTTATTTGAAAACCGAGATAAGATAAGATAAGATAAGATAAGGGGAGTTTAAAGGGGAAACTTGGGGGGCAGGACTCTCCCCCCAAGCTCCCTAGTGCGCCGGCCCTAAGGGGTGGGCCTAGGGGTGGGAACCCTAGGCCACACCCCTCACTCTATATATAGAGGGGTGGAGGCACCACCCCTCCTTGCCCCTCCCCACTCCAAACCCTAGCCGCCTCTCTCTTCCTCCTTCCATCTGCTCCAGCTTAGGCGAAGCCCTGCAAAATTCTCTCCACCACCACCACCACGTCGTCGTGCTGCTGGGATTGCGTGGAGAAGATCTACTACCTCCGCTGCTCGCTGGAACGGGGAGAGGAAGGTCTGCTTCGACTCCGCACGTGTGACCGTCTGCGGAAGCGCTGCCGGAACGCGACGCCGGGAGGATCATCTACTCGATCTTGAGATCGGCAAGTGATCGACTACATCATCCACGAGATTTAATCTCGTTAACACTTTCGGTTCTACGAGGGTTAGTACCGATCTATCTCATTGCTCATGTCTAGTAGATTAGATCTTGGCTTTTATCTAGATTAGATCTGGGTTTTGTTCGTTCTTGCGGTAGAATTTTTTTGTTTTCCATGCTACAAACCCATCAGAGGATGCGACCACCTCCGATGGTGGAGGCCGCACGATCGATGGCGGAGGCTGCACGACCGATGGCGGGGACCGCATGGATGGCGGTACCAACAACCCGTCCGTTAAGAAGAATAAGAAGCCGAGGAAGGATCGGAAGACGCAAAAGCTCGCCGACACCACCGACGAGATCACTCTGGTCTCGAAAAGTGGGCTTCCGTTGGAGCCTCAGGATGTTGCTGTCGGGTACGACATGCAACTCGGGTGCATCATCCAGGAAAGCAAGTCGATCAACACAAAGCACCTGAGAAGTGAAGCAAATGAGCAGTTGGTGGCGAACTGCCTTAAGAAGCTTCACCGACGGTACAACTTCCCAGCCCCGTACACCGACAAACTGGAAAAATCCAATAAGGTTAACAGGTTAGCCATCACGAAGATGGCCAATGCCTTGAGGAGCTGGAGAACCCGGGTGAAGAACAAGATCACGAAAAAGGAAAGCTGGGAGAAGATCAAGAAGGGTGAGCCCATGATCGACGAAGACGAGTTCAAGATATTCAAGGCGGAGATGGAGACTGACAAAGCGAAGGCATGGACGGAGTGGGGTCAGGAAATGCGGGAACAGAACATAGGTAACCACCGATGTGGAAGCGGTGGTTATAGGGGAAAGAAGGCCATATGGGAAAGGGAGGACGCCGAGGTTGAGCGTCTCGGGAAAGAAAACCCGTTTTTAAAAATCAAAGACGAGCAGACCCGGAACTTTGTCTAGGCCCGCTACTATCTGGACAAGGATTCCAAGGAATTCGTCACCGACGAGGACGATGTGAGGAAGTTTGAGAATAAGATGGTAAGGAATTTACCCGCATTCCATTTGCTTTCATTTTGAATAATTAAGGCAAGTTCCTAAATGGGTTCACCTTTCCTTATTTGTAGGACGCTGAAATCAAGTCTACGGGCGAGGCGCCGGACTCGTCGTCCCAGGGCTCGATGGAGTCGTGGGACACGATTTTCAACAGGGCGACCAACGCCTTCAAGGGGAGGCCACAGTCTGAGCCGCCCACGTCATTTGGTCGTATCTCTGGCTTTGGTACGAGCACAAAGTTCCGCGAGTACTACAGCGAGGAAGCCAAGAAGAGAAAGGAGAGGCGGACCCGGTCAGCGGCTCAGGATCAAGCCGAGAAGGAAGAGCTGAAGCGGAAGATCGCGCATCTGGAGGCCAGTAAGGTGGACCAGGACAAGGTGAACACGATAGTGCAGCAGAAGATCCTCGAGATGCTACAACCTCGGCTGATGGAGGGGATAGCAAAATGGAATGCAGACGGTCAGGTGGGGCCGATACAAGTGCCCAGCGCCGGCGGCAGCACCTCGAGCTACCAAGTGTCACCAGACATGGTTACCCCGCCGCCCTCCATCCCCGTGGTGCAGCCGATGGAGTTGGATGCGCCGGAGCTGCCCCTCCTGCCGAGACTACGAACGCACAGCAGCCGGCGGCGGCGGTGCTTCCTAATGCACCCGAGATGGAGAAGAAGAAGGATCAGCCACCGGCCGCCCGTGTCTCGACATTAGCCATGCTCGGCGCCCTCACCAAGGTAAAATAAGTAGTTAGTCAGCGTGCTCTACTTAATGCCTTTGATTGGCTGCTATCTCATGATGCATATCTGTATGCCTCAGGACACTCCGTGCGTGCTCCTGCACAAGGTGCCCGACGGCGAGTTGAAGGATGTTGCCACAGGCAAGCTAATACAACCGGCGAACCGCACGATGCACTGCAAGCCCATGGACGATGCCGTGATGCGCGTCGAGTTGGGTCGGATGTTGAGGGTGCGAAGACTTGGACCCTCTCATGCAACCTCCGGGAGCCAACGAGCACCTGACCCTAGAAGGTTGCCATGGCTATCCCATGATTTGGCCAAAGTCCCAGATTCGTATTGGGTATCGCTCCACCGGTGCCACCTCGGTCGTCCGGCTGCCAAGGACGAAGCCTCTGCTGCACCGGTCGTTGTCGCCACCACCACAAGCCATCACCAGAGACTATAGGGAGCGTCTGCACCGGTGCCACAAGCATCCAAGGGCGTGGTTGCTCCTCGACCGCCATCGCCCCCGCCTAAAGGCAAGGCCATGGCACCACAACCGCCATCGCCACCACCCTAGGATGATGTGGACATGGCGGCCTTCAATGCCAATATCGAGGTGGATGATGATGATGCACCGGTCGACGTCAATGCCTTCGTCAACACCGGCGCCAGCAAAGGACCGTTCATCCCTCCTCTCGTTGAAGAACCATCATTCCGCGATCAAGCTAGCCATCCCAAGAAGCGCCTGGTCTTCCGTGGGTTTTCTCGGGAGACGCCTCCGGCCTCCGAGACACAACCTCCATCGGCCGGAATCATTTTCAGCCCTAACACACTGCGCAGGATGGCCGGTGACGGGTTAGCATCGCTAGTGGAGGCTGCTGATGCAAAGAGGAAGAGGGTGAGGAAGAGGCCGAACAGGAACAAGGATAAGGTTGCGAGCCAGCCTGCTCCGATCCGTTATCGGGACGATGTTGTACTACCCCGCGAGGATGGCTTGACCAGAGTGCACGAAGCTGGTTAGCCCATACTGCCTCCGGAACTGTGCCGCCTGGCTTCGAGAGCTATGATGACTCTTCATGAAGGTATCCTAACACTGGAGGGACTCCTTCTCAAGGACAAGGACCCGAGTTACACGGTGTTCACCGCCAAGGTGCTGGAGGACATGGGCTTCATCACCGATGCCCCCGCGGATGTGTTCTTCATAGCCTACGAGGACATCTTCAAGTTGTTCCACTCGAGACGGCTGGACTATAACTTGGTCTTCCTATTCGCGCTCAATCTAGCGATGAAGGTCAAGAGAGAGGACACCCCGTTCATCGCGATAGCGGATCCCTACTACATGCGGGAGAGCCAGCTGGAAGAAGGAACAAGGACCCGGGCCTGGGCAAAGTCCTACCTTCATAAGCTATTGATGGACAACAAGAGGAAGGACAACATCCTTGCGCCTTTCTTTCCCGAGTAAGTGTATATATCCTCCTACCACCGTCGTAACACATAAGTATTTCTTTCCATTGTTCTTTTCCAACATCCCGTTCCACATTGTGTGTTGTGCAGAGACAAGTATTGCACACTCATCGTCCTCTCCATGAGGTATTCACTTGCCACCTACTTCGACTCGGGGAGTGTGAGGAGGAAGAACTACGCCAGAGTAAGGAGCGTTCTGGATGATGCTATCGAGGGCTATGCCAATCAGGGAGGCCCCTTAAACTATAAGGGGGAGGCTTCCAGGGACGATGGCCGACACAAGTTCAAGCACGTGTTCGAGTTCCCCTATGTTAAGCAGCCGTTTGACAGTGTGAAGGAGGCCTTCTACGTTTGCCATCACCTCAAAGGGTTTATCCGGGATTGCGAGATGCTAATGCTGCCATCTTCTCTCCAAGGATGGGCCCAAAAGTTGCATGGGATCAGTGACCCTGATCTCAGGGAAGACTTCCATGGTACGCATGTGAAGCTGTCACATATCATCATGGAACAGGTCAACACACGTGGTGGGCTCTTACACCAGCCCAGGTCGTTCACCAA
Source organism: Avena insularis (assembly GCA_023614405.1). Lineage (NCBI taxonomy): Eukaryota > Viridiplantae > Streptophyta > Magnoliopsida > Poales > Poaceae > Avena > Avena insularis. The sequence continues at coordinate 518,118,692 of CM042688.1, read as the reverse complement.
GAGGGAGATCGAAGCCCGCCTCAAGGCGCAAGGTGACTTCAGGAAGTGGACAACGAAAGACATGTACAAGTCATTCCCGGCGCCCTACAAGGAGAAGTCTACTTGACCGAGAGAGCGTGTGTATCGGTGGACATGTAGTGTGTGTGTCGAAAAACTTAACTTGCCTAGCTTGAAACCGTCGTTATTATTGTGTCGGACATGTTGTCATGTTTCTTTCATTGTCATCGACGCATTGTTTTAAGTTTATGAATGCCTTGCTCTAATATTTGTCAACATATATATTTGCATGATGTACTAATATGCCTTGTCAATAGAGATGTCGACGTACGTTGTGTACAAGGGTCGGGTTCCAGGTATCTACGAGGAGTGGGTGGACTGCCACCAACAAGTGGACAAGTTCAACGGCAGAAAAGCTACAAGGGATACGCGACTAGAGAGGAGGCGGTGGCCAAGTGGAGGAGACACGTGTGGAAGAAGAACCGGACGAAGATCTTGGTGCCGCTCCTCCTCACCGGCATCACGGTTACGGTGTACTACATTCTGTACTAAGGTAGGCGGTGACAACATCGCGCGTTGTAAGTTATGTGAGTGAGATGAACACTTGCGAAATATACTTCTACACTTATTCGGTTCTAAGTGATGTGATTGATGAACACTTGTGAACATTCGTGCTTGTTGATGTATTATATGTGAACTGGAACATTTGTACTGCTGTGTGCAGCTTTTCAGTGAATTTCTGTTAATTTTTGTGTATTTCCTGTAATATACCTATTATATACCTGTATTTGTACCAGATTCTGAAAATTTCGAAATTCTGAAAAAAAGGATTTTGTGGAGTATATGGCTATATGCGCCACAAAATGTACCATAGAATTCTGTGGCGCATATAGCTATATGCGCCACAGAATCTAGGACAGAATTCTATGGCGCATATAGCCATATGCGCCACAGAATTTTGAGAATTCTGTGGCGCATATGCATATGCGCCACAGAAATATAATTTTAGTGGCGACAATTTAGTGGCGACTACTAGATGCACCACAGAAAGCATTCTTGGTGTGCCACTGATAACGTTTTTCCTAGAAGTGCCACCAGTGTCATTGCATGTGTGTTTTTTTCACAAACCACATCTAGAGTCATTGCATGTGTGTTCTTCTCACAAACCACATATGGGTCCACCAGAGTTCATTGCATGTGTGTTCTTTTCACAAACCATAGTTAGAGTCATTACATGTCTATTCTTCTCACAAACCACATAAGGATCCACCAGAGTCATTGCATGTGTGTTCCTTTTCACAAACCAAAGCTAGAGTAATTGCATGTGTGTTCTTTTCACAAACCACGGCTAGATTCATTGCATGTGTGTTATTTTCATTAACCACATCTAGAGTTATTTGATGTCTGTTCTTTTCACAAACCACATATGGATCCACCAGTGTCATTGCATGTGTGTTCTTGTCACAACCCACATCTAGAGTCATTGCATGTGTGTTCTTCTCACAAACTACATATGGATCCACCAGAGTTCATTGCATGTGTGTTCTTTTCACAAACCACAGCTAGAGTCATTGCATGTCTGTTCTTTTCACAAACCACAGAAGGATCCACCAGAGTCATTGCATGTGTGTTCTTTTCACAAACCATAGCTAGAGTCATTGCATGTGTGTTCTTTTCACAAACCACATCTGGATCCACCAGTGTCATTGCATGTGTGTGCTTTTCATTAACCATACCTAGAGTCATTGCATGCTTGTTCTTTTCACAAACCACATATGGATCCACCAGTGTCATTCCATGTGTGTTATTTTCACAAACCATAGCTAGAGTCATTGCATGTGTGTTCTTTTCACAAACCACATCTAGAGTCATTACATGTGTGTTCTTTTCACAAACCACATCTAGAGTCATTGCATGTGTGTTCTTCTCACAAACCACATATGGATCCACCAGAGTTCATTGCATGCCTGTTCTTTTCACAAACCACAACTAGAGTCATTGCATGTCTGTTCTTCTCACAAACCACACATGGATCCACCAGTGTCATTGCATGTGTGTTCTTTTCACAAACCACATCTAGAGTCATTGGATGTTTGTTATTTTCACAAACCACATCTAGAGTCATTGCATATGTGTTCTTCTCAGAAACCACATAAGGATCCACCAGAGTGCATTGCATGTGTGTTCTTCTCACACATCATAGCTAGAGTCATGTCATGTGTGTTCTTCTCACAAACCACACAAGGATCTACCAGAGTCATTGCATCTCTATTCTTTTCACCAACCACAGCTAGAGTCATTGCATGTGTGTTCTTTTCACAAACCACATATAGAGTCATTGCATGTATGTTCTTCTCACAAACCACATATGGATCCACCAGAGTTCATTGCATGTGTGTTCTTTTCACAAACCACAGCTAGAGTCATTGCATGTCTGTTCTTTTTAGAAACCACATAACGATCCATGAGAGTCATTGCATCTGTGTTCTTCTCACAAACCACATCTAGATTCATTGCATGTGTGTTCTTCTCACAAACCACATATGGATCCACCAGTGTGCATTGAATGTGTGTTCTTCTCACAAACCACAGCTAGAGTCATGTCACATCCCAAGATTTTCCAAATCTTGTAATGTGAAAATAAAATAACAAAATAAATTTTTATTGAAAATCAGGGTGAAAAGAAACTTTTGTTTCTAAAAGGAGACTTAAAATCCCATCTTGAACAAACTTTGGTAGAAGTTTGAATTCAACAAAAATCCAAATCAAGGGAAATGCATTCCTCAATGAATGTATCTGGAAATTTGAACATTTGGAAAGAAATCAAACCCTAAACCCTAATGGAAGGAAATCATTTTCCAAAGTATCTCCAAATCTAAGGATTTGATCCATACCAAATTTGACTATCAAATATTCACAAAGGATCAAGAAAGACCTTAGAGATTGGTTTCACTTAGTTTGGAGCCATAGACAAAATCTTGTGAATATATTAAGATAAGGAAATTGAATTTCCAAAAGCCAATAAAGCCCTTACCAAAAGCCCACACCAATTGGTGATCAAGAAATCCTAAAGGGATCAAAAAGATAAACCTTTGTTAAAGGAAAAATAAATTGTTTTGGAAATACAAATTTAGATCTTTTAATAAAAGACTTTGGTTTCAAATGAAAAGATAAGCCAAATTAATTTTGGCCAAACTTTTGTAATAAAATATTTTGTTTTGATAAAATGAGTAAAGGTTTATTTAAATAAAATAATAAGGATTTAAATATCCAATTTTATTTAAGTAAAAGCTTTTTCCCATTTTAAATGAACACCAAGTATTTTATTACTACTTTGAAATCTTTTATTAAAAGATTTTGCTTTAATTAAAATGAATAAAGGTTTATTTAAATAAAATAATAAGGATTTAAATATCCAATTTTATTTAAGTAAAGGCTTTCCCATTTTAATTAAAACACCAAAACTTATTTATTTATTTAAATAAGTTTCCAAGTATTCTTTTATTTTTTTCAAATTAAACCTTCTGGTTTGGTTTTGAAAATAATTGGAATTCAAATGGAAATATTATTTAATAAATCAAACCCTAATAACTAAAGATCCATTTTATTTAATTATTAAATGGATCCTAAAATTAAATAAAAATATTATTTCATTTTGAGATTTGGATTATGTTGCCAAACAGAACCAAATTCAAATGAAAAGTTTGCTGTTTGAATTGATTGAGTGTTGTTGAAATTGTTTGAATAATTGTTTGGAAATTTGAAAACAGAAAAAGAATTAGAAAAAGAAAAAGAGTTAGACAGAAAAAAATAGGAAAACAGGAGCAGCCCAATAGGCCCAACTCCAGCCCAGCCTTTCACTGCCCAAAGAAACCTTTTCTCACCCAGCTTCTGACCCACACAGTCAATGACAGCGTGGACCCACTTCCCCCTCTCCCTCTCTCGCTGACAACAGACCCCACCTCCACTTATTCTTCCTCTAACCATTTTTCTGTACCGCGAAAGAAACCCACACAGCAGCTGACCGGTGGACCTCCCCCTCCTTTCTTTTTTTCCACTGACGCGTCGGTCCCACTTCTCTAGCCATCGTCTTCCCCGCGACATCTTCTCCCCCAGATGACGCTGCCGTTTCTGCCTGTTGAAAGCTCGCATCAATTGGCAGAACGCTACGTTAATCGCCACGACGCCTACTTAAACGCCTCCCTCTCTCGTCTTTTCCCTCAAACCCCTTCTCCAAGCTCGCCCCAGGCCCTAATTTCTCCCCGAGCTCCTCTGTTCCGACCACCATCTCCGGCCGATTCCAGCCAGCACACGCTGCCCCTTGACCTCTCGACCACGCACACATACTACACACTCCCTGGCGCTTCCGTCCGTGCCTCCCATTCAACCGCGGGCGCCCCAGAGCAACGCCTGCATCAAGCTTTGAGCATCACCGCCGTCTGCCGTTTCTCCGGTGAGCTTTCCAGGTGAACTCCGTCCGCCCCAGCACCTCTCGATCATGCCCACATGAACCCCATGGTCGCCCGCATCTTACCGCGCCTTTGTTTTGCCTTAGGGTGATCTCCAGCGACGACTCCGACAAGCTCTAAGCCGCCCGCATGTCGCTTCTTCCCGACAGCGTTCCGGTAGCTCGACCGCCGAGCCCTCTCGTCACGCTCACAACTCCAAGATCTCCTGCGTCTAACCCTGCCTCGGTCTGTCCTCTCTTGATCTGATTCAGTCACCGTCGACTGCGGAAGAACCGTCCGTCGCCGTCCTCTACTCCGCGAGGAATTGCGACGCCTCGAGCGCCTCGCCGAACCGCTGCACCTTGAGCCGCGCGACCCCCTGAGCTCGGTGAGCAACCTCTCCTTCTCCCTCTCTTTCTGCATCACCGGCACCGTCATCGACCGACGACTCCGCCGCCGTTAGCCACCGCAGCGCCGCCAGTTGATGGTCTGAGTGATTGCAGCCGTTCGATCTAGATCCATCGGATACGATAGAACCACTTACACGCTGAATAGGTACGCTCTCTGACCGCACGATTAGATTATATCCAACGCTCCACAGCCACGATCCGGCCGAACCGGTATCGACCAGTAAGAACATGCCGCGTGTCACCTATCTGTTTAAAAACAGAATTTGAAAACAGAAACTTTTGCAAACTTCAAACCTTTGTATCTTTTGATCCACACGTCCAAATTTTACAAATTTGATGTCGTTGGAATCAGCAAGACAAGCTCTAACCAACCCTGGCCTTAGTTTAGCAAATAGTATCTATTAACTTGTTTAAACTTTGCAGATTCTTTTGTATGCTTGCTAACATTAGAAAAATCATTTAAAAATGATATTTAGGTTAAAACCTTTGCCAAATTAGTTTGTTGTGACCTTGCTGACCATAGGAACCAACCCATAGTTTGGAAAGTGATTTTGGAAAAGAATAGGATGGATTAATTAGTTTAGTCCATTTCTAGCTAACTAAAACTATTTGTTTTGTTTATGAAAATGCTTTCATAAAGAAAAACTTGAGAAAATGTTTGGACCAAACCTACTGACCCAAAACACCAAGTTTTGCAATAGCAACTCATTTGGTGAACCCTATAGACTAAAACCCTAGTAGACATATTTCTTCACCACATAAAAGACCAAATAGGTGCCTTGTTTTGGAATTGGTCTTGAGGTGAAACCTTTGCTAACAACTTTGCCACTTTGGTAAATGACCAATTTGGAATCTTACAAAGTTTAGGAATCTAATAGAAACCCTTTTGCAAATGACTTTGCCATTTTGGTAAAAGACCAATTTGGAACTTACAAAGTTTAGAAGCCTAGTGAGGACCATCCCTACATTAGAACCAACCTTTGCATGCCTATGCATGACTTTGCCACTTTACAAAAATGACCATTAGGTGTACCCAAACGTCTATGATCCACTAGGAACCACTTTTGCAAACAAAGCAAAGCTTGGCATGCTTGCATGCATTTCTTTGACTTTGTTATTTTATGTGTTGATTTGCTTGATTGGTAGATTGAGTTTGTGCCTTGCTTGATTGATTGTAGTGACTTGAAGAGTGTGAGTGTTGCAAGGACAAGGAGTGAACTTATACCTCTACCAAAAGGCAAGTGATGCTTCATATCTTATGTCCTATTATTTTCACTATGCATTAGTGTTTTTGCTAAAGTAAAAACTTGCATGGTTTTTATTTTTTTTGCTAAGTATAGACCTTGCTATAGGAAATCTAGTAGATGAATCCTTAGTAGGATTTTCCTAAGTTAAGAATCCTATTACTACCAAGCTTAGCCTAGCTAATAGAAAACTTGGGTGGGATATATATAATCATACTATGAAAAATATTCTAAGTCTGAGGACTCATGTTTTGTTTAAATAAAACAACAAAGTTAATGAATCACCTGGGTGGAAATGGAAGGAATGGTTTATGTTGAGTGGTTCACAAGGCCATGGGAATTGGCTTGTGTATCTCACTTGTGGATGGCCACCCAGGAAACAAAGAGATTTGAGATGTTAAATGTTGAGAAACTTCAAGTGCAACCACTTGGCATTATGGGCTCTGCCATGATCTTAGGATGCTGGAACTTAGTCTGTTGGACAGTGGGTGGTAGTGATTGATAGGTTGGAGCGTCCAATTGACTAAGGAAAGGCTCTTGAAGGATCATTCTTGGGAAACCAAGACTTGTGGGAAAGTGCACCACCTCTGCAGAGTGTAAAACCTAAGTACTTAGCCATGTCCCTGGTAAAGGACAATTTGAGCATCAAGACATGGAAGCAATCAAGAATCTCATCATTCCAATTTCTAAATTAAAACTTGTGGGTGAACAAGGGTTGTGTGAAATTCTTCAATCTTTGATGGAGAGATGGCTTGGTACAAGGATCTCAAAATCTTAGATTGGGAAATTGTTTTTGCCAAGTAAATCTTCAGTCTTTGATTGATAGATGCCCAGAGTGGATCTTCAGTCTTTGATTGATAGATGCCTTGGAATTTGTTTTTGCCAAACAAAACTTATTTTCAAAAATGATAGGGAAAAATCTATTTTGAGCAATGCAAAGCCTCAACTCCACTTAGCCAAATGCATATAGATGATAGAATCCCCTATACTACCAAAGTATCACTTGCCAATACAATTCAGATGTATTGACCCTTGTGGCTGTAACTTATTATGTTGCAGGTTTGATTGTTTTAGTGAAGATTGATTGATTAGGATTACAAAGTCTACAACCAACATGTCTGCCTGTGGCACTTTGAAGATGAAGGACCCAATGCTTATAGTTATTCCGCTGCAATGTAATGTAAATAGCCAATGAGCTATGTTTGATGTAATAAAATTATGTTATTCCTGGTTATAAAGTTGTATTATGACCTTTGTTTCTTGATATTACATCTGAACTGTGGATGCTAGCTATTGATCCAGGGACTAGCATTGTAAACACAGGGGACTCAATCTTATTTAAGATTGGGGACGCTACAGAATGGTATCAGAGCATTGTGTTGCCTGTAGGATTTGTAACCCTAGGATTGGACAAAAACCCTTAGACAATAGGAGTTGTCTTACTACAAAACTTATTTACAAAAACAATCTTGTAAACTCTTTCCTCAACCATTTTGATTTCAACTCTACTTCTCTTCTATTTCAAACTTAATGGAAAGCCTACCCCATGACCAAAGACTACACCATGTGCAAAGGACTTCTTCAACACTTTCAACTCTAATGACTTCAACTTGGATGTCACTAAAGAATACAAGTCTTGAGTAACATTTCACTTGAAGATTAGGGAAACACAACTTAGAAGAAGCCATCACCACCTTTGAAGATTTGTGACCAAAAATTCTCCAAGGATACAATGATCTCATTCAAGAAGAATAGAAAGATCACAAGTGAACCATATAGATGGACCACCATATTTAGTTTAAGTCAAACCCACCAACTTATGTGGTGTAAAAAAAAATATTTTGTTGCCTAAGTATGTGCTTGAAACTGTTGTTTGAGTGGAGTGTTTGTTTGTGATTGCTTGCACATTGCTTGTGTGAATTGTGATGTGTGTGATTAGGATTGATTCCCTTAGAAACCTTTTGCCTATTCTAATCCCTATCCAACCCCAAACAGATGACTACTCCAAGAGACTCCAACATCAAGGATGGTGACAACAACAACAACCAAGAGGTCAACATGAGAGAACTCATAGCAACCCAACACCAATTGAGCCAACTAACAGCTCAGTTCATAGCCAACAATAGTGATAAAGACCCTACCTTGCAAAAGTTTTTGGAAGAACAATCCCAACTGATGCTTAAGGTGACTAATCAAATGATCAGCATGGAAGAAAACTATCCCAAAAGAGTGTATGACAACAAGGATGACAAGAACATTATGCTAGATGGAGCACCAGCTTGCAATATTTGTGGAGACAAGGATCATACTTCCAAGGAGCATGAAGGTCAATGCCCCAATTGTGAAGAGGAACATCCGGTTGGCCAATGCCCAACATCTCAAGTTACTTGTCACCTTTGTGAAGGAAACGACCATGTACCTGTCCAATGCCCCGTCTATGCCATTGTTGAACAAAGGAAACAAGAAGGATCCAAGTATGCCAAGAATGATGATGACAAAGGAAAAGGACCACTTATACCTCCAAACAAGACAACCCAATTCAAAGGATCAAAGAAGCCCAAGAAACCAAAGCAAGACATGAGCCTTGTGCAATGTCGTAAATGTAAGGAAATGGGACACTACCCCAGTGGATGCCCAGAGAACCCGAAGAATAAGGAGATTGGCCAAGTAGTGTGCAACAACTGCAAGGAACCAGGCCACTACGTAACAATTTGTCCACAAGAGCAACGTAAAGAACTCCAAGATATCCACTGTTTCAATTGCAAGGAACCAGGACACTATGTAAGCAATTGTCCAGAAAAGATGAAGAACAAGATGAACAAGCCAAAGGAGAAACCCAACCTTAGCCCATGAGTCAAGCATGGAAATAAAGGACACAATGCAGAAGTTTTCCTCAAGATTCCAAGCAAGCCAAGATGTAGTTCAGTTGGAAAATTTTTAAGGGTGGTAGTACCCTAGTTGTTTTGAACCTGCTTGTAACCCTAGCCTCCCCAAATCTCGGGACGAGATTTATTTTAAGGGTGGTAGCCTGTCACATCCCAAGATTTTCCAAATCTTGTAATGTGAAAATAAAATAACAAAATAAATTTTTATTGAAAATCAGGGTGAAAAGAAACTTTTGTTTCTAAAAGGAGACTTAAAATCCCATCTTGAACAAACTTTGGTAGAAGTTTGAATTCAACAAAAATCCAAATCAAGGGAAATGCATTCCTCAATGAATGTATCTGGAAATTTGAACATTTGGAAAGAAATCAAACCCTAAACCCTAATGGAAGGAAATCATTTTCCAAAGTATCTCCAAATCTAAGGATTTGATCCATACCAAATTTGACTATCAAATATTCACAAAGGATCAAGAAAGACCTTAGAGATTGGTTTCACTTAGTTTGGAGCCATAGACAAAATCTTGTGAATATATTAAGATAAGGAAATTGAATTTCCAAAAGCCAATAAAGCCCTTACCAAAAGCCCACACCAATTGGTGATCAAGAAATCCTAAAGGGATCAAAAAGATAAACCTTTGTTAAAGGAAAAATAAATTGTTTTGGAAATACAAATTTAGATCTTTTAATAAAAGACTTTGGTTTCAAATGAAAAGATAAGCCAAATTAATTTTGGCCAAACTTTTGTAATAAAATATTTTGTTTTGATAAAATGAGTAAAGGTTTATTTAAATAAAATAATAAGGATTTAAATATCCAATTTTATTTAAGTAAAAGCTTTTTCCCATTTTAAATGAACACCAAGTATTTTATTACTACTTTGAAATCTTTTATTAAAAGATTTTGCTTTAATTAAAATGAATAAAGGTTTATTTAAATAAAATAATAAGGATTTAAATATCCAATTTTATTTAAGTAAAGGCTTTCCCATTTTAATTAAAACACCAAAACTTATTTATTTATTTAAATAAGTTTCCAAGTATTCTTTTATTTTTTTCAAATTAAACCTTCTGGTTTGGTTTTGAAAATAATTGGAATTCAAATGGAAATATTATTTAATAAATCAAACCCTAATAACTAAAGATCCATTTTATTTAATTATTAAATGGATCCTAAAATTAAATAAAAATATTATTTCATTTTGAGATTTGGATTATGTTGCCAAACAGAACCAAATTCAAATGAAAAGTTTGCTGTTTGAATTGATTGAGTGTTGTTGAAATTGTTTGAATAATTGTTTGGAAATTTGAAAACAGAAAAGAATTAGAAAAGAAAAAGAGTTAGCAGAAAAAATAGGAAAAGGAGCAATTAATAGGCCCAACTCCAGCCCAGCCTTTCACTGCCCAAAGAAACCTTTTCTCACCCAGCTTCTGACCCACACAGTCAATGACAGCGTGGACCCACTTCCCCCTCTCCCTCTCTCGCTGACAACAGACCCCACCTCCACTTATTCTTCCTCTAACCATTTTTCTGTACCGCGAAAGAAACCCACACAGCAGCTGACCGGTGGACCTCCCCCTCCTTTCTTTTTTTCCACTGACGCGTCGGTCCCACTTCTCTAGCCATCGTCTTCCCCGCGACTTCTTCTCCCCCAGATGACGCTGCCGTTTCTGCCTGTTGAAAGCTCGCATCAATTCGCGTAAACGCTGCGTTAATCCCTCGCCGCGACGAAGCCTACTTAAACGCCTCCCTCTCCTCTGTCTTTTCCCTCAAACCCCTTCTCCAAGCTCGCCCCCAGGCCGCCCCAATTTCTCCCCGAGCTCCTCTGTTCCGACCACCATCTCCGGCCGATTCCAGCCAGCACACGCTGCCCCTTGACCTCTCGACCACGCACACATACTACACACTCCCTGGCGCTTCCGTCCGTGCCTCCCATTCAACCGCGGGTGCCCCAGAGCAACGCCTGCATCAAGCTTTGAGCATCACCGCCGTCTGCCGTTTCTCCGGTGAGCTTTCCAGGTGAACTCCGTCGCCCCAAAGACCTCTCGATCATGCCCATGAACCCATGAACCCCTGGTCGCATCTTACCGCGCCTTTGTTTTGCCTTAGGGTGATCTCCGGGACGACTCGACAAGCTCTAACGCCCAGTTCTGCTTCTTCCCCGCAACGTTTCGGTAAGCCTCGACCGCCCGAGCCCTCTCGTTCACGCCACAACTCCGCCAAGATCTCCTGCGTCTAACCCCTGCCCTCGGTCTGTCCTCTCTTGATTCAGCACCGTCTTCGACCGTGGACAGAACCGTCCGTCGCCGTCCTCTACTCCGGCGAGGAATTGCGACTGCCCCTGAGCGCCCCTCGTCGAACCGTCAGTACCTTGAGCTTCGCCGCGACCCCCTGAGCTCGGTGAGCAACCTCTCCTTCTCCCTCTCTTTCTGCATCACCGGCACCGTCATCGACCGACGACTCCGCCGCCGTTAGCCACCGCAGCGCCGCCAGTTGATGGTCTGAGTGATTGCAGCCGTTCGATCTAGATCCATCGGATACGATAGAACCACTTACACGCGAATAGGTACGCTCTCTGGACCGCACGATTAGATTAGATCCAACGCTCCACAGCCACGATCCGGCCGAACCGGTATCGACCAGTAAGAACATGCCGCGTGTCACCTATCTGTTTAAAAACAGAATTTGAAAACAGAAACTTTTGCAAACTTCAAACCTTTGTATCTTTTGATCCACACGTCCAAATTTTACAAATTTGATGTCGTTGGAATCAGCAAGACAAGCTCTAACCAACCCTGGCCTTAGTTTAGCAAATAGTATCTATTAACTTGTTTAAACTTTGCAGATTCTTTTGTATGCTTGCTAACATTAGAAAAATCATTTAAAAATGATATTTAGGTTAAAACCTTTGCCAAATTAGTTTGTTGTGACCTTGCTGACCATAGGAACCAACCCATAGTTTGGAAAGTGATTTTGGAAAAGAATAGGATGGATTAATTAGTTTAGTCCATTTCTAGCTAACTAAAACTATTTGTTTTGTTTATGAAAATGCTTTCATAAAGAAAAACTTGAGAAAATGTTTGGACCAAACCTACTGACCCAAAACACCAAGTTTTGCAATAGCAACTCATTTGGTGAACCCTATAGACTAAAACCCTAGTAGACATATTTCTTCACCACATAAAAAGACCAAATAGGTGCCTTGTTTTGGAATTGGTCTTGAGGTGAAACCTTTGCTAACAACTTTGCCACTTTGGTAAATGACCAATTTGGAATCTTACAAAGTTTAGGAATCTAATAGAAACCCTTTTGCAAATGACTTTGCCATTTTGGTAAAAGACCAATTTGGAACTTACAAAGTTTAGAAGCCTAGTGAGGACCATCCCTACATTAGAACCAACCTTTGCATGCCTATGCATGACTTTGCCACTTTACAAAAATGACCATTAGGTGTACCCAAACGTCTATGATCCACTAGGAACCACTTTTGCAAACAAAGCAAAGCTTGGCATGCTTGCATGCATTTCTTTGACTTTGTTATTTTATGTGTGTTGATTTGCTTGATTGGTAGATTGAGTTTGTGCCTTGCTTGATTGATTGTAGTGACTTGAAGAGTGTGAGTGTTGCAAGGACAAGGAGTGAACTTATACCCTCTACCAAAAAGGCAAGTGATGCTTCATATCTTATGTCCTATTATTTTCACTATGCATTAGTGTTTTTGCTAAAGTAAAAACTTGCATGGTTTTTATTTTTTTTGCTAAGTATAGACCTTGCTATAGGAAATCTAGTAGATGAATCCTTAGTAGGATTTTCCTAAGTTAAGAATCCTATTACTACCAAGCTTAGCCTAGCTAATAGAAAACTTGGGTGGGATATATATAATCATACTATGAAAAATATTCTAAGTCTGAGGACTCATGTTTTGTTTAAATAAAACAACAAAGTTAATGAATCACCTGGGTGGAAATGGAAGGAATGGTTTATGTTGAGTGGTTCACAAGGCCATGGGAATTGGCTTGTGTATCTCACTTGTGGATGGCCACCCAGGAAACAAAGAGATTTGAGATGTTAAATGTTGAGAAACTTCAAGTGCAACCACTTGGCATTATGGGCTCTGCCATGATCTTAGGATGCTGGAACTTAGTCTTTTGGACAGTGGGTGGTAGTGATTGATAGGTTGGAGCGCGTCCAATTGACTAAGGAAAGGCTACTGAAGGATCATTCTTGGGAAACCAAGACTTGTGGGGAAAGTGCACCACCTCTGCAGAGTGTAAAACCTAAGTACTTAGCCATGTCCCTGGTAAAGGACAATTTGAGCATCAAGACATGGAAGCAATCAAGAATCTCATCATTCCAATTTCTAAATTAAAACTTGTGGGTGAACAAGGGTTGTGTGAAATTCTTCAATCTTTGATGGAGAGATGGCTTGGTACAAGGATCTCAAAATCTTAGATTGGGAAATTGTTTTTGCCAAGTAAATCTTCAGTCTTTGATTGATAGATGCCCAGAGTGGATCTTCAGTCTTTGATTGATAGATGCCTTGGAATTTGTTTTTGCCAAACAAAACTTATTTTCAAAAATGATAGGGAAAAATCTATTTTGAGCAATGCAAAGCCTCAACTCCACTTAGCCAAATGCATATAGATGATAGAATCCCCTATACTACCAAAGTATCACTTGCCAATACAATTCAGATGTATTGACCCTTGTGGCTGTAACTTATTATGTTGCAGGTTTGATTGTTTTAGTGAAGATTGATTGATTAGGATTACAAAGTCTACAACCAACATGTCTGCCTGTGGCACTTTGAAGATGAAGGACCCAATGCTTATAGTTATTCCGCTGCAATGTAATGTAAATAGCCAATGAGCTATGTTTGATGTAATAAAATTATGTTATTCCTGGTTATAAAGTTGTATTATGACCTTTGTTTCTTGATATTACATCTGAACTGTGGATGCTAGCTATTGATCCAGGGACTAGCATTGTAAACACAGGGGACTCAATCTTATTTAAGATTGGGGACGCTACAAGTCATTGCATGTCTGCTCTTCCAACAAACCACACAAGGGTCCCCCAGAGTCATTGCATCTCTGTTCTTTTCACAAACCACAGCTAGAGTCATTGCATGTGTGTTCTTTTCACAAACCACATCTCGAGTCATTGCATGTGTGTTCTTCTCACAAACCACATATGAATCCTCTAGAGTTCATTGCACGTCTGTTCTTTTCACAAACCACATCTAGAGTCATTGCATGTCTGTTCTACTCACAAACCACACATGGATACACCAATGTCATTGCATGTGTGTTATTTTCACAAACCACAGCTAGAGTCATTGCATGTGTGTTCTTTTCACAAACCACATATTGATTCAGCAGTGTCATTCCATGTGTGTGCTTTTCACAAAACACATCTAGAGTCATTTAATATGTGTTCTTTTCACAAACCACATCTGGATCCACCTGTGGCATTGCATGTGTGTTCTTTTCATTAACCACAGCTAGAGTCATTGCATGACTGTTCTTTTGACAAACAACATATGGATCCACCACTGTCATTGCATGTGTGTTCTTTTCACAAACCACAACTAGAGTCATTGCATGTCTGTTCTTTTCATAAGCCACATAAGGATCCACTAGAGTCATTGCATGTGTGTTCTTTTCACAAAACACGGCTAGATTCATTGCATGTGTGTTATTTTCATTACCCACATCTAGAGTTATTTGATGTTTGTTCTTTTCACAAACCACATATGGATCCACCAGTGTCATTGCATGTGTGTTCTAGTCACAACCCACATCTAGAGTCATTGCATGTGTGTTCTTCTCACAAACTACATATGGATCCACCAGAGTTCATTGCATGTGTGTTCTTTTCACAAACCACAGCTAGAGTCATTGCATGTCTGATCTTTTCACAAACCACATAAGGATCCACTAGAGTCATTGCATGTGTGTTCGTTTCACAAACCACAGCTAGAGTCATTGCATGTGTGTTCTTTTCACAAACCACATATGGATCCACTAGTGTCATTGCATGTGTGTGCTTTTCATTAACCATATCTAGAGTCATTGCATGCTTGTTCTTTTCACAAACCACATATGGATCCACCAGTATCATTGCATGTGAGTTATTTTTAGAAACCACAGCTAGAGTCATTGCATGTGTGTTCTTTTCATTAACCACATCTAGAGTCATTGCATGTGTGTTCTTCTCACAAACCACATATGGATCCACCAGAGTTCATTGCATGCCTGTTCTTTTCACAAACCACAACTAGAGTCATTGCATGTCTGTTCTTCTCACAAACCACACATGGATCCACCAGTGTCATTGCATGTGTGTTCTTTTCACAAACCACATCTAGAGTCATTGGATGTTTGTTATTTTCACAAACCACATCTAGAGTCATTGCATATGTGTTCTTCTCAGAAACCACATAAGGATCCACCAGAGTGCATTGCATGTGTGTTCTTCTCACACATCATAGCTAGAGTCATGTCATGTGTGTTCTTCTCACAAACCACACAAGGATCTACCAGAGTCATTGCATCTCTATTCTTTTCACCAACCACAGCTAGAGTCATTGCATGTGTGTTCTTTTCACAAACCACATCTAGATTCATTGCATGTGTGTTCTTCTAACAAACCACATATGGATCCACCAGTGTGCATTGAATGTGTGTTCTTCTCACAAACCACAGCTAGAGTCATTGCATGTCTGCTCTTCCAACAAACCACACAAGGGTCCACCAGAGTCATTGCATCTCTGTTCTTTTCACAAACCACAGCTAGAGTCATTGCATGTGTGTTCTTTTCACAAACCACATCTCGAGTCATTGCATGTGTGTTCTTCTCACAAACCACATATGAATCCTCTAGAGTTCATTGCATATCTGTTCTTTTCACAAACCACATCTAGAGTCATTGCATGTCTGTTCTACTCACAAACCACACATGGATACACCAATGTCATTGCATGTGTGTTATTTTCACAAACCACAGCTAGAGTCATTGCATGTGTGTTCTTTTCACAAACCACATATTGATTCAGCAGTGTCATTCCATGTGTGTGCTTTTCACAAAACACATCTAGAGTCATTTAATATGTGTTCTTTTCACAAACCACATCTGGATCCACCTGTGGCATTGCATGTGTGTTCTTTTCATTAACCACAGCTAGAGTCATTGCATGATTGTTCTTTTGACAAACAACATATGGATCCACCACTGTCATTGCAAGTTTGTTCTTTTCACAAACCACAGCTAGAGTCATTGCATGTCTGTTCTTTTCATAAGCCACATAAGGATCCACTAGAGTCATTACATGTGTGTTCTTTTCACAAAACACGGCTAGATTCATTGCATGTGTGTTATTTTCATTACCCACATCTAGAGTTATTTGATGTTTGTTCTTTTCACAAACCACATATGGATCCACCAGTGTCATTGCATGTGTGTTCTTGTCACAACCCACATCTAGAGTCATTGCATGTGTGTTCTTCTCACAAACTACATATGGATCCACCAGAGTTCATTGCATGTGTGTTCTTTTCACAAACCACAGCTAGAGTCATTGCATGTATGATCTTTTCACACACCACATAAGGATCCACTAGAGTCATTGCATGTGTGTTCTTTTCACAAACCACAGCTAGAGTCATTGCATGTGTGTTCTTTTCACAAACCACATATGGATCCACCAGTGTCATTGCATGTGTGTGCTTTTCATTAACCATATCTAGAGTCATTGCATGCTTGTTCTTTTCACAAACCACATATGGATCCACCAGTGTCATTGCATGTGAGTTATTTTTAGAAACCACAGCTAGAGTCATTGCATGTGTGTTCTTTTCATTAACCACATCTAGAGTCATTGCATGTGTTTTCTTTTCACAAACCACATATGGATCCACCAGTGTCATTGAATGTGTGTTCTTTTCACAAACCACATCTAGAGTCATTAGATGTTTGTTATTTTCACAAACCACATCTAGAGTCATTGCATGTGTGTTCTTCTCACAAACCACATATGGATCCACCAGAATTCATTGCATGTTTGTTCTTTTCATTAACCACAGCTAGAGTCATTGCATGTCTATTCTTTTCACAAACCACATAAGGTTCCACCAGAGTCATTGCATGTGTGTTCGTTTCACAAACCACAGCTAGAGTCATTGCATGTGTGTTCCTTTCATTAACCACATCTAGAGTCATTGCATGTGTGTTCTTTTCACAAACCACAGCTAGAGTCATTCCATGTACATGTGTTCCTTTCATTAACAACATATAGAGTCATTGCATGTGTGTTCTTTTCACAAACCACATATGGATCCACCAGTGGCATTGCATGTGTGTTCTTTTTACAAACCACAGCTAGAGTCATTGCGTGTATGTTCTTCTCACAAAGCACACATTGATCCACTAGTGTCATTGCATGTGTGTTCTTTTCACAAACCACATCTAGATTCATTGCATGTGTGTTCTTTTCACAAACCACATATGGATCCACTAGAGTTCATTGCATGTCTGTTCTTTCACAAACCACAAGTAGTGTCATTGCATGTGTGTTCTTCTCACAAACGACACATGGATATACCAGTATCATTACATGTGTGTTCTTTTCACAAACCACATCTACACTCATTGGATGTATGTTCTTTTCACAAACCACATATTGATTCACCAGTGTCATTGCATTTGTGGTCTGTTCACAAACCACATCTAGAGTCATTGCATGTGTGTTCTTTTCACAAACCACATCTAGATCCACCTGTGTCATTACATGTGTGTTCTTTTCATTAACCACAGCTAGAGTCATTGCGTGTCTGTTCATTCAAAAACCACATATGGATCCACCAGTGTCATTGCATCCGTGTTCTTTTCACAAGCCACAGCTAGAGTCATTGCATGTCTGTTCTTTTCACAAACCACATAAGCATCCACTAGAGTCACTGCATGTGTGTTCTTTTCACAAACCACATAAGGATCCGCCAGAGTGATTGCATGTGTGTTCTTTTAACAAACAACAACTCGAGTCATTGCATGTGTGTTATTTTCATTAACCACGTCTAGAGTCATTGCATGTGTGTTCTTTTCACAAACCACATATGGATCTGCTAGTGCCATTGCATGTGTGTTCTTTTCACAAACCACATCTAGAGTTATTGCATCTGTGTTCTTCTCACAAACTACATATGGATCCACCAGAGTTCATTGCATGTGTGTTCTTTTCACAAACAACAGCTAGAGCTGTTGCGTGTCTGTTCTTTTCACAAACCACATAAGGATCCACTAGATTCATGGCATGTGTGTTCTTTTCACAATCCACAGCTAGAGTCATTGCATGTGTGTTCTTTTCACAAACCACAGCTAGAGTCATTGCATGTGTGTTATTTTCATTAACCACATATAGAGTCATTGCATGTCTGTTCTTTTCACAAACCACAAAAGGATCCACTAGAGTCATGGAATGTGTGTTCTTTTCACAAACCACAGCTAGAGTCATTGCATGTGTGTTCTTTTCACAAACCACATCTAGAGTCATTCCATGTGTGTTCTTATCACAAACCACAGCCTGAGTCATTGCATGTCTGTTCTTTTCACAAACCACATAAGGATCCACTAAAGTCATTGCATGTGTGTTCTTTTCACAAACCACAGCTAGAGTCATTGCATGTGTGTTCTTTTCACAAACCACATATGGATCCACCAGTGTCATTGCATGTGTGTGCTTTTCATTAACCATATCTAGAGTCATTGCATGCTTGTTCTTTTCACAAACAACATATGGATCCACCAGTGTCATTGCATGTGTGTTATTTTCAGAAACCACAGCTAGAGTCATTGCATGTGTGTTCTTTTCATTAACCACATCTAGAGTCATTGCATGTGTGTTCTTTTCACAAACCACATATGGATCCACCAGTGTCATTGAATGTGTGTTCTTTTCACAAACCACATCTAGAGTAATTAAATGTTTGTTATTTTCACAAACCACATCTAGAGTCATTGCATGTGTGTTCTTCTCACAAACCACATATGGATCCACCAGAATTCATTGCATGTTTGTTCTTTTCATTAACCACATCTAGAGTCATTGCATGTCTATTCTTTTCACAAACCACATAAGGTTCCACCAGAGTCATTGCATGTGTGTTCGTTTCACAAACCACAGCTAGAGTCATTGCATGTGTATTCCTTTCATTAACCACATCTAGAGTCATTGCATGTGTGTTCTTTTCACAAACCACAGCTAGAGTCATTCCATGTACGTGTGTTCCTTTCATTAACAACATCTAGAGTCATTGCATGTGTATTCTTTTCACAAACCACATATGGATCCACCAGTGGCATTGCATGTGTGTTCTTTTCACAAACCACAGCTAGAGTCATTGCGTGTATGTTCTTCTCACAAAGCACACATTGATCCACTAGTGTCATTGCATGTGTGTTATTTTCACAAACCACATCTAGATTCATTGCATGTTTGTTCTTTTCAGAAACCACATATGGATCCACTAGAGTTCATTGCATGTCTGTTCTTTTCACAAACCACAACTAGTGTCATTGTATGTGTGTTCTTCTCACAAACCACACATGGATATACCAGTATCATTACATGTGTGTTCTTTTCACAAACCACATCTACACTCATTGGATGTATGTTCTTTTCACAAACCACATATTGATTCACTAGTGTCATTGCAGGTGTGTTCTGTGCACAAACCACATCTAGAGTCATTGCATGTGTGTTCTTTTCGCAAACCACATCTGGATCCACCTGTGTCATTACATGTGTGTTCTTTTCATTAACCATAGCTAGAGTCATTGCGTGTCTGTTCATTCACAAACCACATATGGATCCACCAGTGTCATTGCATGCGTGTTCTTTTCACAAGCCACAGCTAGAGTCATTGCATGTCTGTTCTTTTCACAAACCACATAAGCATCCACTAGAGTCACTGCCTGTGTGTTCTTTTCACAAACCACATAAGGATCCACCAGAGTGATTGCATGTGTGTTCTTTTCGCAAACAACAGCTCGAGTCATTGCATGTGTGTTATTTTCATTAACCACGTCTAGAGTCATTGCATGTGTGTTCTTTTCACAAACCACATATGGATCCGCCAGTGGCATTGCATGTGTGTTCTTTTCACAAACCACATCTAGAGTTATTGCATCTGTTTTCTTCTCACAAACTACATATTGATCCACCAGAGTTCATTGCATGTGTGTTCTTTTCACAAACAACAGCTAGAGTTGTTGCGTGTCTGTTCTTTTCACAAACCACATAAGGATCCACTAGATTCATGGCATGTGTGTTCTTTTCACAAACCACAGCTAGAGTCATTGCATGTGTGTTCTTTTCACAAACCACAGCTAGAGTCATTGCATGTGTGTTATTTTCATTAACCACATATAGAGTCTTTGCATGTCTGTTCTTTTCACAAACCACATAAGGATCCACTAGAGTCATGGCATGTGTGTTCTTTTCACAAACCACATCTAGAGTCATTGCATGTGTGTTCTTTTCACAAACCACATCTAGAGTCATTCCATGTGTGTTCTTATCACAAACCACAGCCTGAGTCATTGCATGTCTGTTCTTTTCACAAACCACATAAGGATCCACTAGAGTCATTGCATGTGTGTTCTTTTCACAAACCACAGCTAGAGTCATTGCATGTCTGTTCTTTTCACAAACCACATAAGGATCCACCAGAGTCATTGCATGTGTGTTCTTTTCACAAACCATAGCTAGAGTCATTGCATGTGTGTGCTTTTGATTAACCATACCTAGAATCATTGCATGCTTGTTCTTTTCACAAACCACATATGGATCCACCAGTGTCATTCCATGTGTGTTATTTTCACAAACCACAGCTAGAGTCATTGCATGTGTGTTCTTTTCACAAACCACATCTAGAGTCATTACATGTGTGTTCTTTTCACAAACCACATCTAGAGTCATTGCATGTGTGTTCTTCTCACAAACCACATATGGATCCACCAGAGTTCATTGCATGCCTGTTCTTTTCACAAATCACAACTAGAGTCATTGCATGTCTGTTCTTCTCACAAACCACACATGGATCCACCAGTGTCATTGCATGTGTGTTCTTTTCACAAACCACATCTAGAGTCATTGGATGTTTGTTATTTTCACAAACCACATCTAGAGTCATTGCATATGTGTTCTTCTCAGAAACCACATAAGGATCCACCAGAGTGCATTGCATGTGTGTTCTTCTCACACATCATAGCTAGAGTCATGTCATGTGTGTTCTTCTCACAAACCACACAAGGATCTACCAGAGTCATTGCATCTCTATTCTTTTCACCAACCACAGCTAGAGTCATTGCATGTGTGTTCTTTTCACAAACCACATATAGAGTCATTGCATGTATGTTCTTCTCACAAACCACATATGGATCCACCAGAGTTCATTGCATGTGTGTTCTTTTCACAAACCACAACTAGAGTCATTGCATGTCTGTTCTTTTCAGAAACCACGTAACGATCCATGAGACTCATTGCATTTGTGTTCTTTTCACAAACCACATCTAGATTCATTGCATGTGTGTTCTTCTCACAAACCACATATGGATCCACCAGTGTGCATTGCATGTGTGTTCTTCTCACAAAGCACAGCTAGAGTCATTGCATGTCTGCTCTTCCAACAAATCACACAAGGGTCCACCAGAGTCATTGCATCTCTGTTCTTTTCACAAACCACAGCTAGAGTCATTGCATGTGTGTTCTTTTCACAAACCACATCTAGAGTCATTGCATGTGTGTTCTTCTCACAAACCACATATGAATCCTATAGAGTTCATTGCATGTCTGTTCTTTTCACAAACCACATCTAGAGTCATTGCATGTCTATTCTACTCACAAACCACACATGGATACACCAGTGTCATTGCATGTGTGTTATTTTCACAAACCACAGCTAGAGTCATTGCATGTGTGTTCTTTTCACAAACCACATATTGATTCAGCAGTGTCATTCCATGTGTGTGGTTTTCACAAAACACATCTAGAGTCATTTAATATGTGTTCTTTTCACAAACCACATCTGGATCCACCTGTGTCATTGCATGTGTGTTCTTTTCATTAACCACAGCTAGAGTCATTGCATGACTGTTCTTTTGACAAACAACATATGGATCCACCAGTGTCATTGCATGTGTGTTCTTTTCACAAACCACAACTAGAGTCATTGCATGTCTGTTCTTTTCATAAGCCACATAAGGATCCACTAGAGTCATTGCATGTGTCTTCTTTTCACAAACCACGGCTAGATTCATTGCATGTGTGTTATTTTCATTAACCACATCTAGAGTTATTTGATGTCTGTTCTTTTCACAAACCACATATGGATCCACCAGTGTCATGGCATGTGTGTTCTTGTCACAACCCACATCTAGAGTCATTTCTGTGTGTTCTTCTCACAAACTACATATGGATCCACCAGAGTTCATTGCATGTGTGTTCTTTTCACAAACCACAACTAGAGTCATTGCATGTCTGTTCTTTTCACAAACCACATAAGGATCCACTAGAGTCATTGCATGTGTGTTGTTTTCACAAACCACAGCTAGAGACATTGCATGTGTGTTCTTTTCACAAACCACATATGGATCCACCAGTGTCATTGCATGTGTGTGCTTTTCATTAACCATATCTAGAGTCATTGCATGCTTGTTCTTTTCACAAACCACATATGGATCCACCAGTGTCATTGCATGTGTGTTATTTTCAGAAACCACAGCTAGAGTCATTGCATGTGTGTTCTTTTCATTAACCACATCTAGAGTCATTGCATGTGTGTTCTTTTCACAAACCACATATGGATCCACCTGTGTCATTGGATGTGTGTTCTTTTCACAAACCACATCTAGAGTCATTAGATGTTTGTTATTTTCACAAACCAAATCTAGAGTCATTGCATGTGTGTTCTTCTCACAAACCACATATGGATCCACCAGAATTCATTGCATGTTTGTTCTTTTCATTAACCACAGCTAGAGTCATTGCATGTCTATTCTTTTCACAAACCACATAAGGTTCCACCAGAGACATTGCATGTGTGTTCGTTTCACAAACCACAGCTAGAGTCATTGCATGTGTGTTCCTTTCATTAACCACCTCTAGAGTCATTGCATGTGTGTTCTTTTCACAAACCACAGCTAGAGTCATTCCATGTACGTGTGTTCCTTTCATTAACAACATCTAGAGTCATTGCATGTGTGTTCTTTTCACAAACCACATATGGATCCACCAGTGGCATTGCATGTGTGTTCTTTTCACAAACCACAGCTAGAGTCATTGCGTGTATGTTCTTCTCACAAAGCACACATTGATCCACTAGTGTCATTGCATGTGTGTTCTTTTCACAAACCACATCTAGATTCATTGCATGTGTGTTCTTTTCACAAACCACATATGGATCCACTAGAGTTCATTGCATGTCTGTTCTTTTCACAAACCACAACTAGTGTCATTGCATGTGTGTTCTTCTCACAAATCACACATGGATATACCAGTATCATTACATGTGTGTTCTTTTCACAAACCACATCTACACTCATTGGATGTATGTTCTTTTCACAAACCACATATTGATTCACCAGTGTCATTGCATGTGTGTTCTGTTCAGAAACCACATTTAGAGTCATTGCATGTGTGTTCTTTTCACAAACCACATCTGGATCCACCTGTGTCATTACATGTGTGTTCTTTTCATTAACCACAGCTAGAGTCATTGCGTGTCTGTTCATTCACAAACCACATATGGATCCACCAGTGTCATTGCATCCGTGTTCTTTTCACAAGCCACAGCTAGAGTCATTGCATGTCTGTTCTTTTCACAAACCACATAAGCATCCACTAGAGTCACTGCATGTGTGTTCTTTTCACAAACCACATAAGGATCCACCAGAGTGATTGCATGTGTGTTCTTTTCACAAACAACAGCTCGAGTCATTGCATGTCTGTTATTTTCATTAACCACGTCTAGAGTCATTGCATGTGTGTTCTTTTCACAAACCACATATGGATCCGCTAGTGGCATTGCATGTGTGTTCTTTTCACAAACCACATCTAGAGTTATTGCATCTGTGTTCTTCTCACAAACTACATATGGATCCACCAGAGTTCATTGCATGTGTGTTCTTTTCACAAAAACAGCTAGAGTTGTTGCGTGTCTGTTCTTTTCACAAACCACATAAGGATCCACTAGATTCATGGCATGTGTGTTCTTTTCATAAACCACAGCTAGAGTCATTGCATGTGTGTTCTTTTCACAAACCACATATGGATCCGCCAGTGGCATTGCATGTGTGTTCTTTTCACAAACCACATCTAGAGTTATTGCATCTGTTTTTTTCTCACAAACTACATATTGATCCACCAGAGTTCATTGCATGTGTGTTCTTTTCACAAACAACAGCTAGAGTTGTTGCGTGTCTGTTCTTTTCACAAACCACATAAGGATCCACTAGATTCATGGCATGTGTGTTCTTTTCACAAACCACAGCTAGAGTCATTGCATGTGTGTTCTTTTCACAAACCACAGCTAGAGTCATTGCATGTGTGTTATTTTCATTAACCACATATAGAGTCATTGCATGTCTGTTCTTTTCACAAACCACATAAGGATCCACTAGAGTCATGGCATGTGTGTTCTTTTCACAAACCACAGCTAGAGTCGTTGCATGTGTGTTCTTTTCACAAACCACATCTAGAGTCATTCCATGTGTGTTCTTATCACAAACCACAGCCTGAGTCATTGCATGACTGTTCTTCTCATAAAACACACAAGGATCCACCAGAGTCATTGCATGTGTGTTCTTTTCAAAAACCATAGCTAGAGTCATTGCATGTGTGTTATTTCCATTTTGCATCACTATTCTATGTCATAATTTACTGTTATTCATTGATATATTTCATATTAAGAGATGATACTTATGTTATTTCATCTATTTTTGCATGGTTGATGACTTTTGGAGCATGGACCGCTGCAGTCAGGATTCTGATGGAAAAGGTGCTGTTTGGAGGCAAACTTCACGAAGATCAGAAAATCCGGGAAAATATACGAAAAATCCTATTTTTCTAGAAGACGAAGGATGCTAGAAGGAGGAGTGGAGATGGGCCACAAGGGGCCCACACCACCCCCTGGCGCAGGCCACCCTAACTCGTGCCACCAGGTGGTGTGGCCGCACTAGCCCACCTATGGCTCTCCCCTCTGGCGTATATATTCCTCCCGAAACCCTAAGACTCGGGGAGCAACCACAGAAAGATTCCTTCGCCTCTGCGGGGTGGAGAACACCGAGAGAGAAAGATCTCCCTGGCAGACAGATTTCTACCGGGGGAATTCCTTCCCGGAGAGGGGAGATCATCGCCATCAACACCATCATCAAGCTGGACTTCATCGGGATCATCATCATCATCACCACCATCCGCACCATCATCACCATCTCCATATTGATGTAACAATTGAGTTGAATCTTGCATAGTTCTTAGGGGAAACTTTCCTGGTGTTGGGTACTCTTTGCAGTTGATGGGGGGAGTGAACCATTGAATTATTGTTTATGTTCAGATTTGTATACATTATTATTCCATCTCTGATCATGATCCATATGATGTCTTGCAAGTAGTTCATTGTGTTCTTTAGGACATGGGAGAAGTCATGTTGTTAGTAGTGGAGTTGTGTGGAGAAAGATTCAATAGTTTGATATTTAAGTTGTGGTGTACCTCTTCTAGTGGTGTCCTGTGAACATCGACTACATGACACTTCACCTATATGGGCCTAGGGGAATGCATTGTGTTTTTGGATACTAATCGTAGGGGTTGCCGGAGTGACAGAAACCTGAACCCCCATTAGGAAACCATTGCACAAGGGACGTCAGGGTCTTAGAGTTTAAAGCTGTGGTTAGGTTTCTACCTTAATTACTTTCTAGTACTTACGGATGTTTGCAAGGGGTATAATCACAAGTATGTATTAGTCCTAGGTAGGTCGGTACATTAGGACAGGTTCACCCACACAACACTTAGCAAGCTAAAGAAGATTAATCAACTATATGAAGCGAAAGCACTTGACAATCTTCCCATGTGTCCTCGAGAATGTTTGGTCATCTTAAGTAATACAACCGGCTTGTCCTTTGCTACATAAAGGATTGGGCCACTTGCTGCATTTATTCCTACTGTCTTTTATTTACTCATACTTTGTTAACTTGCATTATCAAAAAAACCTAAAAATCCGTTTGCTAAGTATTTGCAGAGAATTCCTGATCCATACCACTAGCCAGCACCTTCTGCTCCTCGTTGGGTTCGACACTCTTACTTATCGAAAATACTGCGATACACCCCCTATACTTGTGGGTCATCAAGACTATTTTCTGGCGTCGTTGCCGGGGAGTGAAGCGCTATTGGAGAGTGGAACTGCTAAAGGAAACTTCTACTGTGAGTATTGTTTACTTCTGTTTGTTGCTTTATTTTTGTTATGGATAATTCGCTGAGTTTCTTATTTGGTAATGCTACTACCACTTCTAAGGTAGTAGATGAACCACCACCTACTGAGAATGATGTTTTTAAAATACCTACAAGAATTATTGATCATGTTATGGATAACTACTATGTTGGGGATGGAACTGTCCATCCCGGTGATCATTTACTCTTTATACACGAATTATGCGGGTTGTTCAATTGTGCAGGTATTACTACAGATAAAGCCAAGAAGAAGTTATTCTCATTATCACTGAAAGGAAGAGCTGAAGAATGGTATAAGCTGCTGAAGAATGGTCAAGCTCTAGAATGGGAGGAAATAATGTCTCTCTTTTATTCAAAGTTTTATCCTCCTAGTGAGATTCATAAAGATCGGAATCAAATATACAACTTTTGGCCTCTTGATGGAGAGAGTATAGCTCAAGCTTGGGGGAGATTGAAGTTACTAATGCTCAAATGTCCCATTCATGAGCTCCCCAACAATATTATTATCAATAACTTTTATGCAAGGCTCCCTCTACATGACAAGGATTTATTGGATGCTTCTTGTGCTGGATCATTCACTCGCATGGAACAAGAAGCTAAATGGGATCTTCTGGACCATATTCAAGACAATGCTAAAGCTTGGGAGAACGACAAAGGAAGAAAGTTAGGTATAAATTATGATTATGAATGCACTGAATCTTTTATGGGAACTGATGATTTTCAAAATATTAGTGATGCTTATGGTCTTGATTTACAAGTTATTACAAATTGCTTTAAGGCTTTTGCTTCTTATATTAAAATTCCAAAAAGGGGATGGAACAAGTACCATGCACCTTATAAATATATTGTTGACTATGTTCCTGTTGGGAGTACTGAGTTCTACACTATTTATCACATCTTACCTGGACTTAATATCGAGAAACCCGTCCCACATAAGGTAAAGGACCTTCCTATGATAACTAGTGTAATCACTAAAAGTGCAAAGAGAACTATAAAACCTGATGAACAAATAAACATTGAACCAGTTGTAGCAATTGTGAAAGACCTTGTCACTAAAAGTGTAGAAGATGGACACATAGGCTTTTGTGAGGATGCTTCTAATATTGTTTCGCATCCTAATAGAACTAAAAAATCTAGTGTCCCTGTGCTTTCTGTTAGAATTGGTGATCATTTCTATTATGGTTTATGTGACATTGGTGCAAGTTCCAGTGCTATTCCTTATGAGCTTTACAGAGAAATTATGCATGAAATCAGTCCCTGCGAATTGGAAGAGATTGATGTGGTTATTCACCTTGTTAATAGAGAGACCATCTCTCCAATTGGTATTGTACGGGATGTGGAAGTTCTTTGTGGTAAGATTAAGTATCCTGCTGATTTTCTAGTACTTGGTTCAGCTGCTAGTAAAACTTATCCTATCATTTTTGGTAGACCTTTCTTGAGTACTTCTGGAGCTATTATTGATTGCAAAAGGGAGAAAATCTTGACTAAGTTTGATGGGGAATCTTATGAGTTTAATTTTTCGAAATTTACTAAAGAACCTTGTGAAGAGGAAACCCATAATGAGGATTTTAGAGTTGAACAACTTGCTTCTATTTCTCTTGCTCTTAACAATGCTTTGCAGCAATTTATGGAAGATCATGAAAGTGAAATCTTCATGGAAGAAAGGAATGAGATTGACGAGATTCTCCGTAATCAGCCAAAGATGCTTAAGCATAACTTGCTTGTAGAAGACTTGGGTACCACGGTGCCACCTAAAAAGGATCTGGTCTTCGATCTAAAACCTCTCCCTAACGATCTTAAATATGCTTACGTTGATGATAAAAAGAGATATCCTGTTATTATTAGCTCTAAACTTTCAGGGAAGGAAGAATAAAGGTTATTGGAGGTTTTGAAGAAACACCGAGGGGCTATGGGCTATACTCTGGATGATTTAAAAGGGATTTCACCTACTATATGTCAGCATTCTATCAATATAGAACCAGATGCAAAGCCAGTAGTAGAGCACCAGCGACGTTTAAATCCTAAGATGAAGGCAGTGGTAAGAAATGAGGTATTGAAACTCCTTGATGCTGGTATTATTTACCCTATTGCTGATAGTGAATGGGTTAGTCATGTTCATTGTGTTCCTAAAAAAGGAGTAATTACCGTTGTTCCTAATGATAATGATGAGCTTATTCCCCAAAGAATAGTAGTGGGCTATAGGATGTGCATTGATTTTAGGAAAGTTAACAAAGTTACTAAGAAAGGTCATTACCCGCTTCCTTTTGTTGATCAAATGTTAGAAAGGTTGTCTAAGAATACCCATTTTTGTTTTCTTGATGGATATTATGGTTTCTCTCAAATTGCTATTGAACAACAAGATCAAGAAAAAACTACTTTTACATGCCCTTACGGAACCTATGCTTATAGACGTATGCCTTTTGGTTTATGTAATGCTCCTGCTACTTTTCAAATATCTATGTCTGCTATCTTTCATGGTTTTTGTGAGGAAATTGTGGAAGTATTCATGGATGATTTGTCCGTCTATGGAACTTCTTTCGATAATTGTGTGCACAACCTTGATAAAGTTTTGCGGACGTGTGAAGAGACCAATCTTGTTCTTAATTGGGATAAATGCCACTTTATGGTTAATGAAGGTATTGTACTTGGACATAAGGTTTTTGAAAGAGGCATAGAAGTTGATAGAGCTAAGGTTGAGGCAATTGAGAAAATGCCATGTCCAAGAGACATCAAAGGTATTCGTAGTATCCTTGGTCATGCTGGTTTCTATAGAAGGTTTATTAAAGATTTTTCTAGGATATCAAAACCCCTCACTAATCTTCTTCAAAAAGATGTACCCTTTGTTTTTTATGATGATTGGAAGGAAGCTTTTGAAACTCTTAAGAAGGCTTTAACTACAGCTCCTATCATTCAACCACCTGATTGGAGTTTACCCTTTGAAATAATGTGTGATGCTAGCGATTTTGATGTAGGTGCTGTCCTTGGGCAACGAATTGATAAAAACATAAACGTTATTCATTATGCTAGTAAGACTCTTGATGCTGCTCAAAGGAATTATGCTACTACTGAAAAAGAATTCCTAGCTGTCGTTTTTGCTTGTGATAAGTTTAGACCTTATATTGTGGACTCAAAAGTCACCATTCATACTGATCATGCTGCTATTAAGTACCTTATGATGAAGAAGGATGCTAATCCTAGGCTTATTAGATGGGTGCTGCTTTTACAAGAGTTTGATCTACATATTGTAGATAGGAAAGGTGCTGAAAATCCTGTAGCTGATAATTTATCTCGATTGGAAAACATCTCTTTTGATCCTATGCCTGTTAATGATAGCTTCCCAAATGAACAATTGGTTGCGATAGAAGTAAACTCGCGAAGGAGCCCTTGGTACGCTGATTATGCTAACTTTATTGTCTCCAAGTGTTTGCCTCCAACTTTTACAGCCCAGCAAAGAAGAAAGTTCTTTTATGATTTGAGGCATTACTTTTGGGATGACCCACACTTATATAAAGAAGGAGTGGATGGTATTATGCAAAGATGTGTTCCAGAATATGAACAAAAGGAGATATTGTGTAAATGTCATGGTAGTGCTTATGGAGGACATCGTGCAGGAGATAGAACTGCGCAAAAGGTGCTGCAATCAAGTTTCTACTGGCCTACCCTTTTTAAAGATGCAAGAAAATTTGTTTTATCTTGTGATGAGTGTCAGTGTGTTGGTAATATTTCTAGATGCAATGAAATGCCTATGAACTACCCTCTAGTTATTCAACCCTTTGATTGCTGGGGATTTGACTGTATGGGTCCTTTTCCTCCCTCGAAAGGTTATACTCATATTCTTGGTGCCGTTGATTATGTTACTAAGTGGGTCGATGCCATTCCTACGAAGAGTGCTGACAGGGATACTTCTCTAAAAAATCTTAAGGATGTTAACTTTCCTAGGTTTGGAGTGCCTAGGTATCTCATGACTGATGGAGGTTCTCATTTCATCCATGGTGGTTTTAGAAAGACCCTTGCTAAATATGATGTTAACCATAGAATTGCTTCAGCTTATCACCCCCAAACTAGTGGGCAAGTAGAGTTGTCAAATAGAGAAATTAAATCCATCTTGCAAATGACTGTTAATAGATCTAGCAAAAACTGGGCTAAAAAGTTGAATGATGCTTTATGGGCTTATAGGACTGATGTCTACGCACTTCTATTCTTGTAGACAGTTGTTGGGCCTCCAAGTGCAGAGGTTTGTAGAACAGCAGCAAGTTTTCCCTTAAGTGGATCACCCAAGGTTTATCGAACTCAGGGAGGAAGTGGTCAAAGGTATCCCTCTCAAGCAACCCTCCAATCAAGATACAAGAAGTCTCTTGTGTCCCCAACACACCCAATAAACTTGTCAGGTGGATAGGTGCACTAGTTCAGCAAAGAGATAGTGATATACAAGTGGTATAGATAATTATAAGTGGTAACGGTGATAGAAAATAGCTTTATGGCGTGGAAGAGACTAAAGTAAAACTGAAATAAAGATAGAAGCAAGCAAACATGTAACAGATCTAAAAGCAAATGGTGTTTCAGTGCTTAGAAAGAAGGCCTAGGGATCATACTTTCACTAGTGAATACTCTCATATAAATATATTCTTCTTTATGATACTACGCTGAACTACTCTCCGGTTGGACACTCTAATCCATGGTAGGGCTATAACAGCACACCACAAAGTAAGCCTTTCCCATCTAGATACCCCCACACTATCACCTTGAGCACTAGATGGTTCAAACAAACACCACAATTTCATAAAGACATCCAACTCCAAATATAACTCATATCAAGTATTTGTAATCTCTAGCCTAATTGCCACCATGGTGTGCACGCTGTCACTTTCACACACATGGGGAGAGCAGAGATCTATTAAAGCACTTGAGTAGCAAGGTAGATCTATAGATTACAAGCTCATAATCTCAATAAGAACATGCATAGAGAGAGATGAACACATAGCTACTGGTAGAACCCTTAGCCTCGAGAGAGAACTACTCCCTCCTCATCATGGGAATCAGCAATGGTAATGGAGATGGTGGTGGA
The DNA here is from genome assembly GCA_023614405.1 of Avena insularis. Lineage (NCBI taxonomy): Eukaryota > Viridiplantae > Streptophyta > Magnoliopsida > Poales > Poaceae > Avena > Avena insularis. The sequence goes on along the minus strand of CM042688.1, from coordinate 518,087,146 downwards.
GATCGATGGAGATGGCTCCGGGGGCACTTCCCCGTCCCAGCAGGGTGTAGGAACAGAGACTTTCTATCCCCCGAATCTCCCCTTCGGTGGTGGCGGCGCTATGGAACTTTTCGTGGATTTTTGATTGATGATCTAGGGTTTTGGTATCGGGAGGCTTTTATAGGCGAAGGAGGCAAGGTCGGTGGCCAGCCAGGGGGCCCACACCATGCCCTGGCATGGCCTAGGGTTGCCCGCGCCTAGGGGTGGTGTGGCCACCCTATGGCCCCTCTCCGACTCTCCTTTTGGCTCCGTGAGTCTTCCGAGAAAATAGTAACTTTGGCTTTTGTCCCGTCCAATTCCGAGAATATTCATTTTCTGACTTCTGGAACCAAAAACAGCAGAAAACAGGCAACTAGCACTGTGGCATCCTGTTAATAGTTTAGTCCAAGAAATCTTATGAAAAGTACTCCAAAGTGTGGACAAAACATAAGAAAGTAGATAAAACCAAGCAAGGAACATCAAAAATTATAGATACATTTGCAATGTATCAACATCCCCAAGCTTAACTCTTGCTCGTCCTCGAGTAGGTAAGTGATAAAAAGAAAGAATAATTTTTGAGGTGACATGCACCATCAAAGACTTCATCAAAGTATTTGTAAAACATTCAAAATTGGGATCTTAGTACTTCAATCATAACATGAAAGACAAAGTTCTAGCAATAAGACAAAGAAACTATGATTCAACATGAAAAGGCACAAACAAAAGATTAATGAATAACAATGCTTTGCAAGACGTCTGTTTGTTTCACATAAAGAAAACATAGCATAATAGCATTCAGCTTGTCCCTCATAGAGTAGCAAATATAAATGCATAGGACACCTTCAAAGTTCATAAGAGTGACTAGATACAAATAGTTTAAAACAAGCAATATCAAGTTATGCATCAATCAACTAGTCTTGGGACAATGCACATAGAACTAAGAATGGCCACTATGCTCTCAAAGTAGGTGCATAAAGGTAGAAGGTGGAGACTCAATATAATGGTGGAAGAAAGGCCTTCATAGAAGGAAGTAGGGATTCAAGTCTGATAAAGAGCTTCCAAAAATTATGGTACTTATAGCTTTCAGCTCTCATTGTCCCTATCATAAGCATCTTGAAGTGATTAAGGTTAAAGTGAACAAACTATGGTGTACATGCTTGACGAAGTATAAGTTAGGAATCTCATGTCCCTTGTATACGAGGGCCGCTCCTCATGCTACTCAAGTTTAGTCACCGGTAAGTTCTTGTCATCGTAAGTACATGTGTATCAGAGAGAACCGCCAACGGGGTACCCCTTGCCCGATGATACGGAAGAATCCCCATATCAAAATGACAAGGCAAGCAAACAACGAGCATCTCAGCAATCTTCTTATTTACCATGGGAATATGGTGCTTTTTTCTCTCTTTCCTCTTTTCATAATCTCTTTTTTTCTTTTTCTCTTTTTTTCTCAATATAGGACTCTTTTTTTATAAGAAGAATGCTTCATAGACAGCTCATTATGGTTACGCTGCAGGTTTCCACCATGTCAGCATGGATTAGACCAGCAGCCCAGGTGTTTCTCTAACACATATACATAACTCCATGGACTTACAAGCTCCCCTTTCATTTGACACCGACGACATCCATAGACAAAAGAGCATGATATCAACTAGGTACAAAGTACACGTGCAATGTTGAAAGCATTCCCCATGACAGCATGGTTCTGCTAATCCCCAACAAATAAGTGCAAGCATATACAACATAGACGACACAATGGTTCAAGTTTATTTAGGGCAGGAAAAGTAAAGTGTGCCATAAGTTCGTGAGAGCTTTAATCACTAGTTTTCTCATAACAAGTTTAATTTGGAAGGTAAACAAAGCATGAATATACTTGGAATAGAATAAGCTAGTAGGTAGGTATGGTGGACTCTTTGGAATAGCTTGGTTTATGGAGTTGGATGCATGAGTGGAACTCATACTTAGTTGTGGAGGCTAGCAAAAGACTAGGAACGACAAACTAAGAGAGCAATAATGGCCATAATCATGCAGAGCGATAAAACATCATTGATCAAAGCATAAAGTGATACTACAAGTTGAAAACTAAAGGATCATAAAGGCTATGGTGACTTGAGATAGTCATAACATGGTGTGAGCATGTGCCAAGTCAACCCAAATACAACATCAAAGGAGAATACCACTATACTATGCTTTAATATGCTAAAACAACATGATTCATACAAGGCACATTAAGAAATATCAATTGTTTATAACAAGTCATGCTACAGCAAAGAATACTAAGCATAAACCTAAAACAATATCAAGCATGGCATGACAAAGCATAGGCCACAGTCAAAAACGAGCTCTTTTTTCCACATAAGCATGAACTTTCCTACTCTTTTCCAAACCAAACCAAACTATTTGCAAACTAATGTATGAAAGAGGGGGTGCAACCAATTTATTCAGCAAACTAAGAAAACCAAGAAAACGAAAAACCAAAACGAAAACGAAAAAGAAGGCGCTCTAAGAACAACACAACTGTGCATGAAACGATAAGAATGAAGCGTTTGGAAGAAACCTTGGATTTTTATTGATGAAGAAGAGGATGCCTTGGGCATCCCCAAGCTTTGACGCTTGTACTTCTTGGATATTTCTTGGGGTGACACATGTGGCATCCCCAAGCTTGAGCTTTAGTCCATCCTTCATCTCATTACTCATTCCTTCCATACACCTGAATTTTTTTCTTCATACAAAACTTCACACAATCTTTATTAGCAACATTAGTGCACTCAAGATAATTAGTCTTAAGGTTCAGTTGTAACACCAATAAAATTCCATTATAACAATAGCTACTGAAGCACTTCCCTCAAAAAGCTCAATTCTCCAAAAGAACTCAAAAAGGAACCAACAAGAAGCAAATGCAGAAAATGGCAGAAATCTGTTAAAACAGACCAGCAGGTAAAGAAGAATTTTTCCGAAGACCTTCCGTTGCTCAAATCAAAAAGTGTTGAACTAACGAACGTTAGATAACAACCTGGGGCAGAAGCACAAAAATTCACGTCTCAAAAAGACGTTCAAAGATTTTACACGATTTTTTACGGTGAAGCACAGAAATCTGTTTCAGGACAGCAACTTCCCAATCATTACTTCTCTCTCATTAGAGGTTACTCTTGGCACAAAAAGCAAATAAAAAGGATAATTAGCAGTAGTAATAACTTCCAGGACTCATCTAAAACTTTTGGGTTATCTCCCAATAAGTACTTTTCTTTAACGCCTTTAAGTTAGGCTTGATAGTTTCAGAAGATGCTCACATAAGAAATATGAATTGAAGTAAAAGACAGCATCAAGAAGCAAATTCAAAGAACATTTAAGTCTAACCCACTGCTTATGCATAGGAATATTGTAAATAAACAAGTCATGAAAGCACAAAGAAACAAGCATAGTAAAGCAAAACAAGTGCAACTTCAAAATTTTCAACATAAAGAGAGGAAACTTAATATTATTGAGATGCATAAAGCCATGTTTCCCTCTCTCATAATAACTTTCAGTATCACCATGAATAAAATTAACAATATAACTATCACATAAAACATTCTTATCATGAGCCACATGCATATAATCATTATTACTCTCCACATAAGCATAGTTATTTTTATTAATTATAGTGGGAGCAAATTCAACAAAATAGCTATCATTATTATTCTCATCACCATAATCATCAAATATACCAGGCATATTGTAATCATAATTAATTTTCTCTCAATAGTAGGTGGACTAAAAATATCATATTCATCATTGTAATCATCATATATTGGAGGTTTGGTATCATCAAAGTAAATTTTCTCCTCCATGCTTGGGGGACTAAAGAGATCATTCTCATAAAAACTAGCTTCCCCAAGCTTAGACTTTTCCATAGAAATAGAAATAATGGTGTCCAACTAATTCATACTAACAACATTGCTATTAGCATGCAAATAATGTTCCATAGGTTTTTTAATTTTCTCTTCAAACACTTCAGGTCCTAACACAAGATAAATACTATAAAGGTCTCTAATTTTGTTGTTGTTTTCCATTAAGCCTAACTAGTGAAAACAAGAAACAAAAAGACAAAATTGCAGAATCTAAAGGAAATAACTTCGAGCACTGATACATTGCAAATGTATCTATAATTTTTGATGTTCCATGCTTGGTTTTATCCACTTTCTTGTGTTTTGTTCCAACTTTGGAGTACTTTTATTATGATTTCTTGGAATAACCTATTAACAAGAGCCACAGTGCCAGCTGCCTGTTTTCTGTTGTTTTTGGTTCTAGAAAAGTGAGAAAATGAATATTCTCGGAATTGGACGGGACAAAAGCCAAAGTGCCTATTTTTCCGGAAGGGATCAAGTGCCAGAATACGAGACGGAGAAGGGCTAGGGCCCGGCCACTCCACCTGGCCGCGCGGCTAGGCCTGGCCCGCGCCAGGGGGTGGTCTGGCCGCCCCCAGCACCCCCTTGGCCTCTCCTTCCGCCTATAAGTTGCCCTCGGGATGAAAACCCTAGGTACCCGATCAGAAATCCACGAAAGAGTCTATAGCCGCCGTCGTCTCTGTCCCTAGATCGGGGGGAGCTGAAGCTCTTCTCGACACCCTGCCGGAGAGGGGAATTCAGCCTGGAGGGCTTCTTCATCACCATGCAAGCCTCCGGTGTGATGCGTGAGTAGTTCATCCTTGGACTACGGATCCATGTAGTAGCTAGATGGCTAGTTTCTCCTCCTTTGTGCTTTCATGTTTAGATCTTCTGAGCTCCATTCATGATCAAGATCATCTATTTGTAATTCATACATGTTGTGTTTGCGGGGATCCGATGGATATTGAGATGTTATTTCAGATTGATTATTGATTCTATCATGTCTTTGTTATTTGATATCTTGCATGCTTTCCGTTGTTAGTAGCTATCTTAGCCAAGTCGATGCTAGCAACTCCAAGAGTTAGTATTTATGCTCGATAGTGGGTTCATGCCTCTGGTAATCTAGGGAAGTGACAGAAATCTCTAAGGTACTAGATGTGCTGTTGCTACTAGGGAGAAAACAACAATATTTTGTTCATAGAACAATCGTATTGTTTACTTTACACGCATTTCGTAAAGCAATAATCTGTTGCTTGCAACTTAATACTGGAGGAGGTTCGGGTGATAACCTGAAGGTGGATTATTAGTCATAGATGCAGTTGGATGGCGGTCTATGTATTATGTTGTAATGCCCAATCAAGTCTCAAAGGAGCCAAGATGATTAGTATATGCATGTATTGCTTTCTCGGTGTTTGCCAATTGCCCCGCTGTAATTTGTTCACCCAACATGTTATCTATCTAAGGAGAGCCACCTCTAGTGAACTATGGATCCCGGTCCTATAGTTGTGGACAAAGTTCTATGGTTGTGTTGTGCAGGTCTCCACGTTGCTACTAGCACCGATAGTGCGCCCTGCCAAAGCTCACCTAGTAACACCTTTGAGGTGTTTCCTTGCTCCTACTGGTTCGATTAATCCTTGGTTTCATAACTGAGGGAAACTTGCTGTTGTGCTCATCATACCTTCCTCTTGGCGTTCCCAACGAGCTCTACATCAACACCACGCACCAAGCACTTTTCTGGGCGCCGTGTATTGAGCCATCAAGCACTCACACCGGAGGATGTGAGTACCTTTTACCTTACCTCCCTAGCAACAGCGCCAGAAAATAGGCGTTTGCCGTGGGAGGTTCTTCTTCGTTAATCCTCCGGTGTGAATACCTTTTACCTTACCTCCCCGGCAACGGCGCCAGAAAATAGCTTGATGTCTACGCGCTTCTATTCTTCTAGACAGTTGTTGGGTCTCCAAGTGTAGAGTTTTGTAGAACAGCAGCAAGTTTTCCCTTAAGTGGATCACCCAAGGTTTATCAAACTCAGGGAGGAAGTGGTCAAAGGTATCCCTCTCAAGCAACCCTGCAATCAAGATACAAGAAGTCTCTTGTGTCCCCAACACACCCAATACACTTGTCAGGTGTATAGGTGCACTAGTTCGGCAAAGAGATAGTGAAACACAAGTGGTATAGATAATTATAAGTGGTAACAGTGATAGAAAATAGCTTGATGGCGTGGAAGAGACTAAAGTAAAACTGAAATAAAGATAGAAGCAAGCAAACATGTAACAGATCTAATAGCAAACGGTGTTTCACTGCTTAGAAAGAAGGCCAAGGGATCACACTTTCACTAGTGAATACTCTCATATAAATATATTCTTCTTTATGATACTACGCTAAACTACTCTCCGGTTGGACACTCTAATCCATGGTAGGGCTATAACAGCACATCTCAAAGTAAGCCTTTCCCATCTAGATACCCCCACACTATCACCTTGAGCACTAGATGGTTCAAACAAACACCACAATTTCATAAAGACATCCAACTCCAAATATAACTCCTAACAAGTATTTGTAATCTCTAGCCTACGTGCCACCATGTTGTGCACGCTCTCACTTTCACACACATGGGGAGAGCAGAGATATATTAAAGCACTTGAGTAGCAAGGTACATCTACTGATTACAAGCTCATGGTCTCAATAAGATCATGCATAGAGAGAGATATGAACACATAGCTACCGGTAGAACCCTTATCCTCGAGAGAGAACTACTCCCTCCTCATCATGGGAATCAGCAATGGTAATGGAGATGGCGGTGGAGATCAATGGAGATGGCTCAGGCACTTCCCGTGCAAGCAGGTGCAAATAGAGACTTTCTGTCCCCCGAATCTCCCCTTCGGTGGCGGCGGTGCTACGGAACTTTTCGTGGATTTCTGATTGATGATCTAGGGTTTTGGTATCGGGAGGCTCTTATAGGCGAAGGAGGCAAGGTCTGTGGCCAGCCAAGGGGCCCACACCATGCCCTGGCGTAGCCTAGGGTTGCCCGCGCCTAGGGGTGGTGTGGACACCCTGTGGCCCCTCTCCGACTCTCCTTCTGGCTCCGTGAGTCTTCCGGGAAAATAGTAACTTTGGCTTTTGTCCCGTCCAATTCCGAGAATATTCATTTTCTGAATTCTGGAACCAAAAATAGCAGAAAACAGGCAACTGGCACTATGGCATCTTGTTAATAGGTTAGTCCAAGAAATCATATGGAAAGTACTCCAATGTGTGGACAAAACATAAGAAAGTAGATAAAACCAAGCATGGAACATCAAAAATTATAGATACATTTGCAAGCCTCTGGTGTGATGCGTGAGTAGTTCATCCTTGGACTACGGATCCATGTAGTAGCTAGATGGTTGGTTCTCCTCCTTTGTGCTTTCATGTCTAGATCTTGTGAGCTCCGTTCATGATCAAGATCTTCTATTTGTAATTATGCATGTTGTGTTTGCGGGGATCCGATGGATATTGAGATGCTATTTCAGATTCATTATTGATTCTATCATGTCTTTGTTATTTGTGATCTTGCATGCTTTCCGTTGTTAGTAGCTATCTTGGCCAAGTAGATGCTAGCAACTCCAAGAGTTAGTATTTATGCTCGATAGTGGGTTCATGCCTCTGGTAATCTGGGGAAGTGACAGAAATCTCTAAGGTACTAGATGTGCTGTTGCTACTAGGGACAAAACAACAATCCTTTGTTCATAGAACAATCATATTGTTTACTTTACACACAATTTGTAAAGCAATAATCTGTTGCTTGTAACTTATTACTGGAGGGGGTTCGGATGATAACCTGAAGGTGGATTATTAGTCATAGATGCAGTTGGATGGCGGTCTATGTATAATGTTGTAATGCTGAATCAAGTTCCAAAGGAGTCAAGATGATTAGTATATGCATGTATTGCTTTCTCGATGTTTTTCAATTGCCCCGCTGTAATTTGTTCACCCAGCATGTTATCTCTCTTAAGGAGAGCCACCTCTAGTGAACTATGGATCCCAGTCCTTTTCTTTTACATACAATCTATAAACTGTTTACTACTTTGTGTTTATTTTCTGCAAACTATTACTTCCTTCCATTTGATACGTTTAATCCTTTGTTTTCAGCAAAACACGGTGAGATTGACAACCTCATCGCAAGTTGGGGACAGAGTTCTGTGGTTGTGTTGTGCAGGTCTCCACGTTGCTACTAGCACCGGTAGTGCGCCCTGCGAAGGCTCAGCTAGCAACACCTTTGGGGTGGTTCCTTGCTCCTACTGGTTCGATTAAACCTTGGTTCCATAACTGAGGGAAACTTGTTGGTGTGCTCATCATACCTTCCTCTTGGGGTTCCCAACAAGCTCTACATCACACTGAGCCATCAAAAGCTTACTGGGCAGTTAAAGAACTCAATAGAGATTGTAAGCTCGCTGGTGAGAAAAGATTATTTGACTTAAGTTCTTTAGATGAATGGAGGAGTGAATCCTATGAGAATGCTAGTCTCTTTAAAGAAAAAGTTAAAAGATCGCATGACAAGTGAATACTTAAGAGAGAATTTCATGTTGGTGAGAAGGTTCTATTGTATAGGTCTCGTCTCAGATTTTTTGCAGGAAAACTACTGTCAAAATGGGAAGGAACTTTCGTTATTGAAGAAGTGTACCATTCGGGAGCAATAAAAATTTCTTCTTTAAAAGATAATACTACACAATTAGTGAATGGGCAGCGACTCAAGCACTATATTGCTGGATATTCTTACAACAAAGATGGTGATGCCTTTCAAGTTATAACTCCGGAAAAATTTATCAAGGACCAAATTTAGAGACCTGCAGACTCCGTTTTTGAATAGGTAACAGTTCTGCTAAGAAAAGTTCCGCGAAAACACTACAAATATATTTTTGTAGTTTTTAGTCAAAAAGGGAAGCTACGAAGCAAAAGAGGGACGGAAACGGAGCCATGGTGGCTCACACCACCCTGTGGCGCGGGCCCACCCCTGGCCGCGCCACCAGGTGGTGAGGCCACTCCGGACTCCGTCTCCGACCCATTTTCTCCCAGTACCTTCCTTTTGTTGTGAAACTTCATAATATATACTCCCCGGATCTCCCGAGATTCGTATATGGTGTTCTCGTCATGTTTTTGTTTCGATCTGTTTCTGCCAGGAACTATTCTTGAAAGCTTAGAAGCACAATGGTGTCTGCCAAGGATAAAGGAAAGGAGCCTATGGAGGAAGATCTCCAAGACCCCGAGTAGGGGCTAGTACCTTTAGCCTCTTGCCTTGCATCAACGGAAGCCCTACGAGTCACTAAGGAGTTCTGCGATAAGTACCGAGACTTGAGGAGGAAGGTGGACATGCTTCAATGGGAGAATAATAGGCTTCACAAGATGCTGGAAGATTTCCTCGCGTCAACTAAGAAAATATTACCACCACCACCGAAGGAGTAATTCGTCATCAGGTTTGGCATCCCCTTGGTTTGTTCCAAGCTTGGGGGAGTTCCGGGGTATCACAATACTATCTTCTATCTTTTTACCTTTTTGTTAGAGTCATATCATGAATAGAGAAGTTTTCATGTAGGATGGTTTGTATTATGGAAGTGTCCCCTCTCTCGTTAGATATGTATCCCTTGGTGTGAGTTGCTGTTATGGAATATTAATGAGAAGTTCTATCATTTACTCTTTTGCATATTTTTATATTAGTTTTCAATTCATGGTTATATGATTAATCTTGTTGTTAGTATTGGTAGCACTTTGGGATCATTGAGTTAATTTAGTTAGTTTTGGCAAACCTGGCTCGGTCAGTATCACCACTATTTTTGAGAGTTGAATGAAAAAGATTAAAGTACTCTAAGAAATATAATTTCATCATCTTTCTTTCTTGATTTTCTCATAAGTTTAGTATTCTCTAGTTAAGATCTTTTGTGCTTCCAAGGAAGATTGCATGTTTGTCTTTATCACTTGTATGTTTGTTTGTTTCCTTCAACTCTTATACTTGCTACCCATCCTTGCTAGCCAAAAACCTATACTGAGAGGGAATTCTTCTCGTGCATCCAATCCTTAAACCAAAACCTCTGCCATTTGTGTGGGGTCCCCGGATTAACCATCCGAGAAATCCCTGTTATGTATATATCCACGTTCCCATGATCAGTGAGCCGTGGAACATAACCGACAAGTATCATTACAACATCTGAAACATAACGAATTTACAAGACTTACATAAATGGCATTATAGCTATACCATCGTCAACAGCGGAACATCATCACGCGCAGAGTCCAATCGTGCCTCAACCTATAGCCGACTGACTAGGAAGACGACCTAGCTCGTTGGACGTCACCTTAATCATCCGATGTCGAACCTCTAAAAGCCTGGCCATGTAAATAGCCAAGGACAAAGCCATGAATACTTTTGAATGTACTCGCAAACCACCAAGATAAGTGAAATAAGGAATGCAGTTCTGGCTGTGGCGAGATAGCTCTATCTAGGGTTGTTTTTGAAAATCCTAGACTATTTCTTGTAGTTATGGCATCTCCATATGTTTGTTGAAAAAGAGTATTGAAACATGCCTATGTTTTATAAATCAAGATATCCCCATATCCTTGTTGAAAAACCTTTTTGAAAACAGTTTTGGAGTAAAAACCTTTTTAAACCTCTTTGACCTCTTCTGGTCAAAACGAAATTTTCGAACTCAGGTTCCCCCGGAACCTCCATACTTTCATCCATTTTTCCAAACAAGCACCATTTGGGTACTCCTAGCCAACACCTGTCCAATCGTCCTTGACCGTGGACACGGCTATTCGAATAGATTATACTCTGCAGAGTTTGCGCACTTTCCCTACAAGAATCAATACATCCGCGGGGATAAAACCACGGCCCACTACCACGGTAGATGGGGGTACGGATAATCAAACCTAACCTTTCGCTTGTCGACCCTAGCAAAGGCTTCTTTTCCTTTTGGGTTTGTTCTCCCCGACAACGAGTATGTGGCTCCCAGCCATAGTCCTGCCTTCCGTACACGCGTATACCCAAACCGCAATTTGGCGTATACCTTAACTTGGTGACTCCACTTCCTTCCGTACCACCTGTAGGGGTTCGTAGCATGGAAAACAAAAATTTTCTATCGCATACAAACAAACAAGCCAAGATCTATCTACTAGATTGTAGCAACGAGTCGATGGAATAACTCACCCTCGAAGATTCCAAAGTGTTTAACGAGAGCAGATTCTCGTGGGTGATGTAGTCGTACTCTTTCCGATCTCAAGATCGCGTAGACGATCCTTCCAGCCACGTTCAGCAGCGCTCCCATGATCGGTCACATCGTTAAATTTTCGGCGAAGACCTTCCTCTCCTTGTTCCAAAGAAAGCGGAGGTTGTAGCACTCTCCTCGCGATTCCGGCAACGGGCGTGGTACCTAAGTAGAGGGAAATCCCGCAGGCTTCGCTTAAGCCAAAGTAGTATGGTGGAGCTTATGAGAGAGGCTATTAGTGGTCTAGTAATTAGACACACCAATTAGAAGGCTCTAAATCAATTAGAAGGCTCTAAACCGAAATAGCTCTAAACCGGGGTTTAGGTCTAGGGTTTAGATTAGAGGATAGGAACTTGTGTGTGTAAGGAGGAGCCTGCCCTCCTTATATAGGTGGGAGGGCTGGCCGGCCAAGGGAGGAGTTCCTCCCAACTCGGCCTTGGGAGGCGCCGGCCAAGGGAGGAACCCTCCTCCAACTCGGCCTCCACCAATCCTCCTCTTTTCCACTTCCCAAAATTGCCGTTTGACTTTCAAACTAGCCGCTTGACTTTTCAATTTAGGATTTAAATAAACCCTTTATTTTGGACAGCGAGAATACTTAGTACATGATGCAATCATTCCAACATGCAATGACACATTCATGTACCCTTCCCCCTCCGAGTGCGGACATTCGGGACCTTCTAGAATGTTCGATGAAAACGGAACCATTCCCCAACTCAAACGGGACTTTCCTTATATGAATCTTATTCTCCGGACCATTCCGGATCTCCTCGTGATATCCGGATCTCATCGAGACTCAACAACATTCGGTCTCTTTCTCATAATACCATAACTACTCAAACAACGTCAATCCTTAAGTGTGTCTCCCTACGGTTCGTGAATTATGCGGACATGATCGAGACACTTCTCGAACAATAACCAATAGAGGAATCTGGAAATTCATATGGCTCCTACATATTTCTCACGATTACTTTGCGATCGAATGAACCATTTACATACGATACCAATTTCCCTTTGTCTCACGATATGTTACTTATCCGAGGTTATGATCGCTGTATCTCTACATACCTAGTTCATCCTCGTTCTCGATAAGTACTCTTTTCTCGTTACGTGATATGTGATCCCTTGTGACCAAGTCACATGCTTGCAAGCTAATTGGATGACATTTCACCGAGAGGGCCCAGAGAATATCTATCCGTCATGTGGATGGACAAATCCCACTCTTGATCCATGTGTTTCAACCAATACTTTCTGAACACTCAATGCCACCTTTATAGCCACCCTGTTACGGTGTGGTGTTTGATGACATCAAAGCATCCATCCATGAAAGGTGATATGCATGATCTCATGGTCAAGGAATTAGGTTACTATGTATCGAAGCATATAGCAATTGAACTATTGAAATGACTTGATCTTTATGCTATGCTTGTCTATAGGAGTATGTCCACCATATCATTCTCCTAACGATATGATCTTGTTGTTGATAACATCTCAATGTTCATGATAAGGAAACCACAATCATCAATCAACCAACAAGCTAGTGAAGTATAGAGGCTATACTAGGGACTTCAATTTAAGTTTACAATTCACACAAGTATTAATGTTTCCTTGTTAATACTATTATAGCATGAATATAAACATTTATCATAAACACAAAGATATAATAATAACTACATTTATTATTGCCTCTAGGGCATATCTCCAACAGTCTCCCACTTGCACTAGAGTCATCTAATCTAGATTACATGGTAATATACCGAACACCCATGGCAGTTTGGTGTTGGTCATGTTTTGCCCTCGATAGAGGTTTAGTCAACGGATCCGCCACATTCAGATCTGTGTGTACTTTGCAAATCTTTATATCCCCATCCTGGACATGTTCTTGAATAGCGTGAAAACGTAGCTTGATATGCTTCACTTCTTGTGTGACCTTGGTTCTTGCATTGGCTATGGCGCCCATGTTATCACAAAGATGATAGACATTGGGTCCAGCGCACTTGGAACCACACCCAGCTCTGTAATGAACTCTTTCATCCATATCGCTTCTTGTGAAGCCTACGAAGCAGCCATGTATTCCGATTCAGTTGAAGATCTCGCCACAACGCTTTGCTTTGCACTCCTCCAGCTTCTTTGCACCATTCAAAATAAATACGTATCCAGTTGTGATTTAGAATCATCCGGATCGGTGTTCCAACTAACATCGGTGTAACCATTAACAACGAAATGTTCATCACCTCCATAAGAAAGAACCATATCCTTAGTTCTTCTCAAGTACTTAAGGATGTTTTTGATCATGTCCAATGATCCACTCTGGATCACTTTGATATCTGCTAGTTAGACTAACGAGATATGCGATGTCGGGTCTAGTACATAGCATGGCATACATTAGAGATCCTATGGCTGAGGCATAGGAGTCTTACTCATCCTTTCTCTATCTTCGCCGATGTCGGACTTTGAGTTTTACTCAAGGTCGATTGAGCAACATGGGCAAGAACCCTTTCTTGCTATCTTCCATTCCAAACCTCTTTAGAACTTTGTCCAAATATGTACTTTGTGACAATGATATTTGGCGTTTCGATCTATCTATATAAATCTTTATGCCTAATATGTAAGCTGCTTCGCCAAGATCCTTCATTGAAAAACTATTATTCAAATATTCCTTGACACTATTAAGAAGGTCTACATCATTCCCAATCAACAATATGCCATCCACATACAGTATTAAGAATGCTACAGAGCTCCCACTCACTTTCTTGTAAATACAAGCTTCTCCATAAGTTTGTATAAAACCAAAACTTTTGATTACCTTATCAAAACATTGATTCCAACTTCGGGATGCTTGCTTCAATCCATAGATGGATCGTTGAAGCTTGCATACCTTGTTAGCATCTTTAGGATCGACAAAACCTTTGGGTTGCATCATATACAACTCTTCATCAATGTCTCCATTGAGGAATGCTGTTTTGACATCCATCTGCCATATCTCATAATCATAATATGCAGCGATTGCTAACATAATCCTCACAGATTTTAGCTTCACATGGTGAGAAAGTCTCATCGTAGTCAACTCCTTGAATTTGTCGAAACCCTTTTGCGACAAGTCGAGCTTTATAGATGATAACATTACCATCGAGATCTGTTTTCTTCTTGAAAATCCATTTGTTCTCGATGACCTTTCGCCATCCGTAAGTCCACCAAAGTCCATACTTGGTTTTCGTACATGGATCCAATCTCGGATTTCATGGCTTCTTGCCATTTATTGAATCTGGGCTCATCATCGCTTCCTCATATGTCTCGGGTCATCGGTGTTGTCCACCAACATGACATTCATAACGGAATCATACCAATGGAGTGGTACGAGTTCTCGTTGACCTCCGAGGCTCAGAGCAACTTCAAGTTTCATGATCACCATCATTAGCTTCCTCTCTTATTGGTGCAGCACCACAGAACTTCTTCCGTCTGCGCTACTCGCAATTTCGAGAGAAGGTTCGACAACCTCGTCGAGTTCTACTTTCCTTCCAGTCACTTCTTTCGAGAGAAATTCCTTCTCTAGAAAGGATCCATTCTTGGCAACGAAGATTTTGCCTTCGGATCTATGATAGAAGGTATACCCAATAGTTTCCTTCGGGTATCCTATGAAGACGCATTTTTCCGCTTTGGGTTCAAGCTTGTCCGGCTGTAACTTCTTTACATAGGCTTCGCATCCCCAAACTTTAAGGAACGATAATTTAGGTTTCTTCCCAAACCATAATTCATACGGTGTCGTTTCAACGGATTTAGACGGTGCCCTATTTAAAGTGAATGCGGCTGTTTCTAATGCATAACCCCAAAATGATAGCGGTAAATCTGTAAGTGACATCATAGAACGAACCATATCTAAAAGAGTTCGATTCTGACGCTCGGACACACCATTCTGTTGTGGTGTTCCCGGTGTCAATCGAAAGTATTCCACATTTCTTCAAATGCTCGCCAAACTCGTAACTTAGATATTCACCTCCACGATCAGAACGTAGAAATTTAATCTTCTTGTTACGTTGATTCTCTACCTCACTTTGAAACTCCTTAAACTTCTCGAAAGTTTCGGACTTATGTTTCATGAAATAGATATACCCATATCTACTCAAATCATCCGTGAAGGTAAGAACATAACGATAACCATCACATGATGCTACACTCATTGGTCCACACACATCGGTATGTATGATTTCCAATAAGTCTGTAGCTCGCTCCATCATACCAGAAAATGGAGTCTTAGTCATTTTACCCATCAGACATGCTTCGCATCTTTCAAGTGATTCAAAATCAAGTGATTCAAGAAGTCCATCGAATGGAGTTTCTTCATCGCTTCACTCCAATGTGACCAAGACAGATTGCCACATATAGGTCAATTATCGCTGATTTCAAACGTTTAGCCTCAATGTTGTTGATATGTGTATTTCCACTATCGAGATTCAATAAGAATAGACCATCTATCAAAGGTGCATGTGCATAAAACATATTACTCATATAAATCGAACAACCATTATTCTCGGTTTAAACAAGTAACCGTCTACAATAAACAAGATCACGATATAATGTTCATGCTCAACGGCACCAAATAACAATTATTTAAGTATAAAACTAATCCCGATGGTAGATGAAGAGGTAGCGTGCGGCGATCACATCAACCTTTGATCCTTTCCTCGCGCGCCACCTCGTTCTTCACTAGCTTCCGTTTATTCTGCAGCTCTGTTTGAGTTACAAATATGAGCAACCGAACCAAGATCAAATACCCGGGCACTACTACGAATACTAGTGAGATACACATCAATAACATGTATATCAGATATACCTTTCTTCTTGATGTTGCCGTTCTTCAAATCCGCCAAGTACTTTGGGCAATTCCGCTTCGAGGACCTACTCCCTTGCGGTAAAGCACTCAAGATCGTGCTTGAGTCCAGCCTTGGTCCTCTTAAATCGGCGTGGCTTTCTTACCACCCTTCTTGAAGTGTCCCTTTTGCTTAGACTTGCCTTCCTTGAATTTGGTGGTATTATTGACCATCAACACTTGGTGCTCTTTCTTGATCTCCACTTGCAGATTTTAACATAGCAAATAGTTCCGCAACTCTTTGTTCATGTTCGCATGTTGTAGTTCATCACAAAGTTCTTGTAACTTGGTGGTAGTGATTGGAGGATGCGGTAAACCCCAAAGTATTAGGAATCACTATACCCAAACTTTGAGTTTATTTGCGTGCCTGCACATCTTAAGCACATGCTCACTTGGAGCTACCCTCTTCCATCTTGCGGTTAAAGAACTTTTCAAGCTTCATAACTTTCAATTGCCGCATGAGTCTCAAAGATTAATTTGAGATCCTCGACAATATCATATCGATCGACTCTTCAAACCTTTTACAAGCTCGATTCTAAACCATACAAGATAGCACACTGAACTATGGAGTACCGATTCTTCCGAGGTAAACATTCTTTACTTCATCGGTAGCATCAGCTGCAGTGGGTCACCTAGCGTGCATCCACATAGGTCAAATTACCAGTGTGAGGACAATCCTCAAATTGCGGAACCAATCCATGAAGTTGCTTCCATTGTTTTCAACTTTTCTTTCTCTAGGAGCATTAAAATTGATGGTAGGGCTGCCATTGATCTACAACATATTTGCAATAGTTTAGACTAAGTTTATGACAAATTGAGTTCAAATTAATTAATGAAATTAAACTAGGTGAACTCCACTCAAAACAACATCCCTCACATTGTTTTAGTGATCACGAACCAAATCCACTACATCAACACCGATCATCACGAGAGTTGATATAGTTTTAATGGCTAACAATCATCATGTTCATCATATCTACTATATGATTCATGCTTTACCTTCGTGATCCGTGTTCCCGAGGCCATGTCGTACATGCTAGGCTCACAAGATCAAACCTTAGCTACCGTGATAAGCAAATCTGGCTTGCTTACGTTGTATTCACCCGGAATCAAAGACACCCGATCATCACGTGGTGCTTCAAGCAGCAAGCTTTGGCAACGGTGCATACTAAGGGTGAACACTTTAGAACTTGAAATTTATGTGCATGAGGGATCATCTTATAATGCTACCGCTGCCTACTAAGCAATACAAGATGCATAAAGGATTAACATCACATGCAATTCATAATATGTGATATGATATGGCCTTTTCTTCTTTGTGCTTCCGATCTCCATCTTCAAGCACGAATATGATCTCCATCATCACCGCATAGCATCAAGGTCAATGACGCTTCTTCATGGTTGTCATCCACCAGCTTCAACTATTACAACTATTTTGAATAGACACGCAGGTCTTAATGTAAATTAAAGACAACCATATATTCTCGCCGTTGCCAACTTACAATAAGGAACATTGCATACATCAAATATAATCACAATCATGGCCATATCACATCATCAGACACCCCTGCAAAACAAAGTTAGACGCCTACTTTCTTTGCATATTTTACGTGGTTTGGGGCTTTCAATAAGTGTCGTTCTAACTTACGAACAAGAACCACAACATTGATACTAGCATTGTTGATTACCCGTTGTAAATTGGATCTTTACTATGCTAGGAGAAACAGGCACCCTAAAGCCACTTATGCAATCTGAGTTGCATGTCAAACGTGGAGCAAGTCTCATGAACGATGTCATGTAAGGTTAGCCCGGCCGCTTCATCCCAACATACCGCAAGATGCAAAGTACACAAAAAGCAATCTACAATAAAAGCATCAACGCCCACAATGACCATTGTGTTCTACTCGTCAACAGATCTACATATAGACACGGCTCGATACCCTTTGTAGGGGTTCGTAGCATGGAAAACAAAAATTTCTATCGATACAAACAAACAAGCCAAGATCTATCTACTAGATTGCAGCAACGAGTCGATGGAATAACTCACCTCAAGATTCCAAAGTGTTTAACGAGAGCAGATTCTCGTGGGTGATGTAGTCGTATTTTTCCGATCTCAAGATCGCAGAGACGATCCTTCCGCCACGTTCCAGCAGCGCCCCGCAGTCGGTCACACGCTCTAGATTGACGAAGACCTTCCTCTCCTTGTTCCAAAGCAGCGGAGGTTGTAGCACTCTCCTCGCGATTCCGGAGACAACGGGCGTGGTACCGAAGTAGAGGGGAAATCCGCAGGCTTCGCTTAAGCAGTAGTATGGTGGAGCTTATGAGAGAGGCTATTAGTGGTCTAGTAATTAGACACACCAATTAGAAGGCTCTAAATCAATTATAAGGCTCTAAACCGAAATAGCTCTAAACCGGGGTTTAGGTCTAGGGTTTAGATTATAGGATAGGAACTTGTGTGTGTAAGGAGGGGAGCCCTGCCCCTCCTTATATAGGTGGGAGGGCTGGCCGGCCAAGGGGAGGAGTTCCTCCCCAACTCGGCCTTGGGAGGTGCGCCGGCCAAGGGAGGAACCTCCTCCAACTCGGCCTCCACCAATCCTCCTCTTTTCCCACTTCCCAAAATTGCCGTTTGACTTTCAAACTAGCCGTTTGACTTTTCAATTTAGGATTTAAATAAACCCTTTATTTTGGACAGCGAGAATACTTAGTACATGATGCAATCATTCCAACATGCAATGACACATTCATGTACCCCTTCCCTCTCCGGAGTGCCGGACATTCCGGGACCTTCTAGAATGTTCCCGATGAAAACACCGGAACCATTCCCCAACTCCGAAACGGGACTTTCCTTATATGAATCTTATTCTCCGGACCATTCCGGATCTCCTCGTGATATCCCGGATCTCATCCGAGACTCCGAACAACATTCGGTCTCTTTCTCATAATACCATAACTACTCAAACAACGTCGAATCCTTAAGTGTGTCTCCCTACGGTTCGTGAATTATGCGGACATGATCGAGACACTTCTCCGAACAATAACCAATAGAGGAATCTGGAAATTCATATGGCTCCCACATATTTCTACGATTACTTTGCGATCGAATGAACCATTTACATACGATACCAATTTCCCTTTGTCTCACGATATGTTACTTATCCGAGGTTATGATCGTCGGTATCTCTACATACCTAGTTCATCCTCACATCGATAAGTACTCTTTTCTCGTTCCTGATATGTGATCCCTTGTGACCCAGTCACATGCTTGCAAGCTAATTGGATGACATTTCACCGAGAGGGCCCAGAGAATATCTATCCGTCATGTGGATGGACAAATCCCACTCTTGATCCATGTGTTTCAACCAATACTTTCCGAACACTCAATGCCACCTTTATAGCCACCCTGTTACGGTGTGGTGTTTGATGACATCAAAGCATCCATCCAGTAAAGGTGATATGCATGATCTCATGGTCGAAGGAATTAGGTTACTATGTATCAGAAAGCATATAGCAATTGAACTATTGAAATGACTTGATCTTTATGCTACGCTTATCTATAGGAGTATGTCCACCATATCATTCTCCTAACGATATGATCTTGTTGTTGATAACATCTCAATGTTCATGATAGGGAAACCACAATCATCAATCAACCAACAAGCTAGTGAAGTATAGAGGCTATACTAGGGACTTCAATTTAAGTTTACAATTCACACAAGTATTAATGTTTCCTTGTTAATACTATTATAGCATGAATATAAACATTTATCATAAACACAAAGATATAATAATAACTACATTTATTATTGCCTCTAGGGCATATCTCCAACACCACCTAAGTCAAACTGTCCGCAGGAGACCCAATTGTTGCACCGGCACTCCTGCCAAGATAGGCTCACTCTTGCCGAAGCAAGCTACAGGCTCCAGATCCGTAGATCTGTTAGCGCCTGCCCGGAATTCAAGGGATTTCACCCCATAAGCATTGTCCAAGCTGCCTCGGCTAATGAAGACAAACTACGAGTTAAGCCCCAGCACCTAGGGTAATGTGGTTGCACGGATAAAAATTGTTCTAAAGTAAAGGCGTAGAACATCCCTTCACTTCCTCATTTCTCATCATCACCATTTCCTTTAGTTAAAACATCTGCTTGGAACGATGCCTCTTCCCAAGGTTTTTACAAAGTAGTTTTTAAACAATTGTGGTAAGGTAGATCCCAAAACAGTTTATTTAACAAAAATCCGTGGTTTTCAAACGAGGTAGGATACTAATCATCGCAACCTCGATCTAAAGGGTAGAATGGTAGGTACATCAGGGGGTGTCACGAGGGACACAAACTCATAACTTGGAGGAGCCCAGTTATTATCATAGTATTTATAAAACAATACATGCAGATAAATAATGCAATTTATAAAGAAGATACAAAACAGGTAATAAAGAGAGTAGGACAAGTATCGGAATTCGGAAATGGTGGCTTGCCTGTGATCAGCAATAAGTCCCTGGACTTCCTTTGATAACCAAGAATACCCAATAAATAATAATAAGAGGTCCCTTTCTTCTTGTCGTCAAACAATCACTCTATTGCTGTCATCGAGGATACATGCAAGCAGACAATACCACAATAAATACAAGGCATACAGGCATCAAACCATATAGCAAACAAACATAAGGCAAACTACTTAACTTAGTAGGTTTTGGAGAAGTTGGATACTAGTAGTGGAACTACTATATTGCCATAGTAGTAGGAATTGAATTCACTCTTTTTGGAGTTGTCAAACTCCTGGAGTGATTTATTTAGTGAAAAAGGGGTACACGGAATAGTTTAATTCACTACCATTCAACCAGAGCTCAATAAAATCTGAGATGCTGGGGTTTGATAGATTCTGATAAGACACATCCATGGGAGTTGGAATTAGATCAATACCTCATTTGGTTTGACCTAGAGAAATTTCCTAAGGCAGATAGTGGTTGTTTTTGTTATTTTTGCTGAGTGCAGACTACTGCTCACCTTGGCATAGGACCTATGCTAGATGACAGGTATATCAAATACCTTTTAGTAGAATTTTGATTCTTTCCAAATGGATCTGTGAAACTCTCTGAGGAATTTATTTAGTGCATAGGACAATCTTTAGTGGATTAATTTCCAATAAATAATAAAAATTATTTTTGGCAAGGGACAAGTTCTACATGTTGCACAAAACACAGATGAACATGGTGGATTTTAAATCTGGTAATTTGGAGTTGCTTAGCATTTTTTAAATGATTTAAACTTCTGGATTTCTATAGATCTATTAAAAGAAAAGTAAAAGGGGCGCGCCAGGCTAGGATATGTGCCGATTTGGGCCGGCCTAGGCGAAATCGGCCCATTCGGGTGAGGACAGCGCGTGCAGGTAGCGCGTTTGAACCTAACGGGCAGGGCCCATCTGTCAGTGGGCGAGGGGGCACGAAGGGGTATGGGCGGTTTTCTGCCGTTGGATTAAAGGGCGATGGACGGCGTGTGGTCGTCATCTACGAAGAACATAGCAGCCGGCGGCGGAAACCCTACGCGATGTTGGGAGGATCGAGAAGGGTACCTAGGGGCTTGCCAACGGTCAGGGAGGGTCGGAGGAGATGCGGTCGACAACGGCGATCCGGGAGAGGGGCGGCACTGCCAGTTTCTGTGTCGAGGAGGAGCTCACACGACGGTGCTCGAGGATGTGCTCTCGGGAACTTGCCGGAGAAGCTTCCAGGGGCCGTCCTGAGCAGGGAAACAGAGAGGGTTAGAAGCAGCAGGGATAGGGGATCTCACACGGGGACATGCATAGGAAAAGGAGTGAGGGAGGGGAGGCCTTGCAATCTTTGTAAAAGGCCCAAGGCTCCTGTTCCTCCTTCTCTCGAGCAGAACAGAGCAAGGGAGGAGGAGAGTGGGCTTAAGTGGAGGTGGTAGGGAGCAAATGAGAGGCGAGTGAGACAGTGGGGTTGCCTCTAGACTTTTATATGGGGGAGGACAATGTCCATGGTGAACCATGTCTATGGAGAGTAAGAGGGAGAGTTAGAAACCAGGGGCTCGTTACTGTGGGCGTGGAGAGGTGAGGTGAGTGGTAGCAGCTGTGAGTTAATACAAGGCAAGAGATGACATAACCGTGTGTTTTTATCCTCTTCCAAGCACTAAAGGACAAGGGGGAGGGGGTGCTATAGTGCTAGGGCTACAGTGTTTTCAACCAGAGGGAGAGAAGTGTGTTGTACAAGCTTAGTGGAGAAGATTTGATAAGGTTTGATGGGATTTGGAGTTGATTTGCTTAGTAATCTTATTTTATGGTCAAATTAGCCATAATGGATGATCATGAAGATAAGTTCTAATATTTGGTCTTGACCAGGTGAGATAAGGATGTTGGTAGCTAGATGTGGTCATTGGATACCTTCATGAATTATTTGAGATTTATTTGAGGATCTGTGATCCATTTTACCACATATTCAAATAGTGCAAAGATGGTTTTTAGGAATTTATTTGATATTTTTGAGTTGGACAGGTGGAGTTTTTGATGTGAGATGGTCCCAAGTGTGAATACACACTTAGGGGATTTTTCCCAAGATTTATGGAGGCTTAAAAGTATTTAAGACAATTATTATTCCATTTCTGCCACTTAAGAAAATAGGCAAAAAGAAATAATAAAGCTTCTCAAAAATATTTATTCTTGAGATGGGAAGATAGGGTATGATATATGGAACTTACATGAGCCAAAAGTTGGGGAAGTGCTTTGACAAAAACCAAACTTTCCATTGGGAAAGGGGTTTTGAGATTTTGTCTATTAAAGGAATTAAATAGATTTGGAGCCATAATAATTATGGGTAATATTTGATAAATCTTGATGATCAAGGTAGATTATGTAGACAAGGTGTAGCAAGCATTTGCAACCTTGGGAATTGGAAATCCAACTTGGAAAAGATGGAAAACAAGGAGTTGTGAATCTAGGTTGAGGTTATTTTTATACCACCAAAACCTTGTTAGATCTTGGAGCTCAGAGCTCACCTTGATGCAAGGGATAGATGATTAGTTAGACCAAGTCATATAGATGATCATGGAAGAAGAAGTTTGGAGTGGTTACATTTTAGGTGGTCTGGAAGTGATGGAAAACTTTGTTGAAAATAAGGTTGCCATACCAGATGAGTCATGATGCCTTATAAACCATGTGGGTTTAAGGAACACAAGGATCCACTTGGAACAAGTGAAGTAGATTTTTATATACCTATATGAGTAGACCACAACCATGCAAAGAGTTGGTCCAGAGAAGGTGGGATGGTGGTGTGAGCTTCTATCAAAGTAGGCATGATGACTAGATCTGCAGGAAATGTTATTTTCTTGCCTGCAAAACCATCAAGAACAAGTGGGTTGGAGGATGATCTAACCAAGGGAAAGAGTGGGCCTTGGTAGTCCTTAGGATGGTTAACAAGATTGTTCAGGTGCATTTCCAAAAATTCACAAGGCTTGAGAAAGGGAGTCATTCAAAAAGGTGATGTTGAAACAGTTTCCAGACTTGATATTGGTACCAAAGCATCAAGTGGATTTTGACTAGAGTATGTGAGGGAATGTTTTTGGAGGGGTTTCAAGGTACCAAAGCATCATCAAGTGGATGATGTTGAAGTGTAGAGGGAGTAGAAGGGATCCATGCTTGATATTGGTCTTCAGGGACTTGGAAGCTTCTAGAATGGATTCCTGCAGAATGGATCTGGTTAAGGGTTTTAGATGACCCCCTAGTAACTAGAGATCAGATCCACCTTGTATTCTTGCTTAGGTTTTGGTGATTTTGAGGTATCTTGATTCAACTGATGAGCTCCTAGAGTGGCTCATACTACTTCCTAAGTAAACAAGTGAAACAATAGATCAAGGCAACTCATCAGACAGCAGATCAAGGTAACTCATCTTACAAACAAGGCAAGCCTACTACTAGGGTTACCCGCAAGCTTATCTTGAGGTAAGGATGGGTATTTTGAAAAGGTTGTGGTTGGAGTCAGGTGAGAGTCCTTGGTATCTCTACCAAGAGTAGAATTCAAATGCTTTGAAAAGAGGTGTTGGGAGAACTAGAGATAAGATTAGTTGAGGGTTCTGTCTTGAAAACATAAGGAGGTTATATTATATATCTCTCCATAGTTTTGTCAATAGAAGCTACTAAAATAGTTTTGGTTACATAAGCATCTTGGCTGAGGTTTTGAAATGCCAGAACATTTGAGAATATGTAAATTGAGCTAGGATAGTTTTGTGAGATAGCTTTTGTCAACTTAGGGTGAGGTAAGGAGTATCATATAGTATATACTCACATGCACAAGCATAAACAAACAACAAGCAAACACTGGACCAAGTACAAGAAAAAGTTTTTGTTCCCCCTGATTTTTACATTCTAGACAACAAATCAGGGTTGCTGAAATTGGGATGTTACAGACCTTTCCCCTTAAAAGAACCTCGTCCCGAGATTCGGGAGGGTACGGTTATGGGATTTTGTGTGGGAGTTAGTGCTATGTGCTTCTTGCGTACTAACTTGTCGGCTTAGTCTTTGAAACGGGTCACCATAACAGTGAGGTTGAACTTCAAACGTCTTGAAACACGAGTGTTGAGCAGGCTTCAACCAGGATTGCGAGGAGTGATCTTCCTGCTGTAAGGATTTTCAGCGTCTCTCTTAAGGGATTATCGTATCCTAGT
Source organism: Avena insularis (assembly GCA_023614405.1). Classification (NCBI taxonomy): domain Eukaryota; kingdom Viridiplantae; phylum Streptophyta; class Magnoliopsida; order Poales; family Poaceae; genus Avena; species Avena insularis. Next base: position 518,062,503 of record CM042688.1, on the reverse strand, counting down.
TTATGTCTTTGGGTCCAACTGTTGGATTGCTTCTGGCAGAGGGTTATTCTATTTTGCGAGAAATACGCAGTCTTTCCCCCTTAGGGTGAAACTAGGGTAGCTCGGTGAGTTACAAGCCAAGGACATCCTTATTACAAACATATGGGAGTGGCAAAATAGGATTCTTGAGGGTAGCCATAAGACAACATAGCGGAGGGTAACATCACAGGGGTCGCTCAAAACATAGTGAACTAGTCTACCACAAACTGGAGTTCCGGACAACCGGAGATTTCTAGCTTAAGGCTAGAGATCCCAACTCTTGAATCTATTCCAATGAGGTATAGTAGATTAAAGATGCTGCTTGATTTCTCAATCTTGCGTTGCAGGGTTGCTGGGGGCTGATTTGCCTTCTTCCAGTTGAATGTTTGGGCTTGCTATAAAGGGTGGAGTGTGTTGGTTGATCCGGGAACCTTGACCTTCTTGATATGATGGATGGCCTTCATCGAGAAAATTTAGAGAAATGGTTTTTCCGAGGCGTGAATGGCGGGGTTGCTAATAATAGCTCTTTCTAGGGGGAGGGGCTCCAGGTCCAGTGACTTCTCGACTTCATCAGTAAGGATCTTCCGACGCTTCTTGTCCTTCCAAGTATCGGAAACATGGTGTGCTATATGAACTTTCGGTGTCGAGGACACCCGTTTCGTGGTGGGACATTCCCTATAGAAGTGACCTGGTTGACCGCAGGTGAAGCAAACATGTTGCTCGTTCTTGAGTTCTACTAGGGTTTGCTTCCAAATTTTGTTGATGGTGGCTGGTACTTTGAGGGTCAATTTGGCAGAGGCATTGACTTGACCGTGCTGGGGGTAGTCTCGGCTGTAATGACCTGGTTGATCACACGAAAAACAGGTACCTTGGTTTGAACATGTCTTTCTTAATGACTTCTCAACTTGTACACAAGGAAGTTGATGAGCCTTTCCAATCAGAAGATATAAGGGGCAGTCGGCCAGAACATGGTCTTGACTTTCGCAGAGGAAACAAGTGATAAACAGAGTTGGGAAAACTTCGGGCGAATGAGGTGTCCCACAGTTTGGGCAATTGGCAAAACACTGGCTGGCTTGATGTCCTTCCTCTCTACAACTGCTACATGCTTTCTTCGAGCTTCCGGTCCTCATGGCCATCTTGGGGGAGTTCCTGTTTGTGGTACGCGTTTCGGTTATGGGAGTAAGCTATATTAAACGGTTAGCTTTTGGAGTTCAACTCAGAGGGGTTAATGGGGTCTAGAACTATGGGGGTAGCGATTTTGGTCTAATCAAGCAGATCTAACTGAGGGTCTCACAAGGTGTATTTAACGGGGTACCTGCAATCATCCAGCTTTCGAGGGTAATGCTAGACAACCAAGAGAAGTGTTCATTTGGGGCGTTTTCGTTCCGAGTTGGGTCTGATGCAACGTCTTGGGTAAAACACGCAAGAGGGAAAACATCAAAGCAAGCATAGCAATCCAAGGAAATTATTACATAACAAGCCAGTCTGCACCCGAAGGTGCTAATAGTACTTAAGCATTACAAAACACGTTCAGGGACGATACAAGACTCTACCCTATTGCTAGATGGGCGAGCATCGCAACGCGGGTGATTACTCGGAGGGTGCATCTGTGGAGTCGTGGCTGGCTTATGGCAGAGTAGTGGAGGTTTCCTACACCTCCTGGATGGGCTTGAACCTACGGAGATACTGACTGGTGGTGATGCATTTCCTGCCTCTCTTGGGAGCAGCTTCCTTCGAGGTTCCTTTAGTGGTGGTGGTTCGTGCTTGATTCCTTTGCAGGGTTTCTAGATCTTCCTTACGAGTGAGAATGTCTTGTAGGCGATGGAGCTCCATCTGAGAGTGACGGTATTCGTCAACGACTACTGTTAACACCTCGTTGCTAGAGTAGTTGAAGGGGGTTTGAAAAGAGAGAGCAGGGTATGCCAGGCTGGGATCTTGAGATCCTCCGGTGTAGTCGACATTTCCCTTCAAGGGGAGGTAAAAGGTTGTGGGCTGTCTCATCTCTGGGAGGAAACTACGGATGCGCATCAAAACGTCTCTGGCTACCAAATCAACAGCAAGTACGGGACTGGGCATCTGAGGTCTAGTGGAATAGATAGGGCTTCCATCGGTTCCTGGCTTGGCTAGTATGACAATCTGTCCCACATAATCTCCTGATTCCAGTCCCTTGTGGAGGGTGTAGATAGGTTTCTGCTGGTAACCGCAAAGTTGCAGAGAGTCCCAGAGGAGTCGGGGAAATCCAACCTTCAGCCACTCTTCATCAATAGGTTCCATCTACAAAAGTGTTTAGGGCTAGGTTGGGTTAGTGACAAGTGTGCAAGATTTTAAGATTAGAAAGTCATATTAATGCAAGTATTTTTCAAAACGGAGGGGGAAAAGACATAAGCAGTTTTGCAATTAGTCATCTCTTCTCCCTTGTCTTTTATAAAATAGGTTTGTCGTTTCCTATCTAACGTCCATGCTAACTAAGGTCTCCTACAATCAGGATGGCTCTGATACCAAGTTTGTGGGGTCTGATGACCCACAAGTATAGGGGGTGTATCGCAGTATTTTCGATAAGTAAGAGTGTCGAACCCAACGAGGAGCAAAAGGTGCTGGCTAGTGGTATGGATCATGAATTCTCTGCAAATACTTAGCAAACGGATTTTTAGGGGTTTTTGATAATGCAAGTAAACAAAGTACGAGTAAACAAAAGACAGTAGGAATAAATGCAGCAAGTGGCCCAATCCTTTATGCAGCAAAGGACAAGCCGGTTGTATTACTTAAGATGACCTAACGTTCTCGAGGACACATGGGAAGACTGTCAAGTGCTTTCGCTTCATATAGTTGATTAATCTTCTTCATCTTGCTAAGTGTTGTGTGGGTGAACCTGTGCTAATGTACCGACCTTCCTAGGACTAATACACACTTGTGATTATACCCCTTGCAAACATCCGTAAGTACAAGAAAGTAATTAAGGTAGAAACCTAACCACAGCTTTAAACTCTAAGACCCTTGTGCAATGTTTTCCTAACGGGGGTTCAGGTTTCTGTCACTCAGGCAACCCCTACGATTAGTAGCCAAATACACAATGCATTCCCCTAGGCCCATATAGGTGAAGTGTCATCTAGTCGACGTTCACATGACACCACTATAAGAAGTACACCACAACTTAAATATCAAACTATTGAATCTTTCTCAACACAACTCCACTAATAACAACATGACTTCTCTCATGTCCTCAAGAACAAAACAAACTACTCACAAGACATCATATGGATCATGATTAGAGATGGAATAATGATGTATAACAATCTGAACATAAACAATAATTCAATGGTTCACTCAATGGCATCAACTACAAAGAGTAATCAACACCAGGAAAGTTTCCCCTGTGAACTATGCAAGATTCAACTCCATTGTTACAGCAATATGGAGATGGTGATGAGGGTGCTGATGGTGATGATGATGATCCCGATGAAGTCCAGCTTGATGGTGGTGTTGATGGCAACGATCTCCCCTCTCCGAGAAGGAATTCCCCTAGCAGAAATATGTCTGCCGGAGAGATCTTTCTCTCTCGGTGTTTTCCGCCCCACAGAGGCGGTGAAATCTTTCTGTGGTCGCTCCCCGAGTCTTAGGGTTTCGGGAGGATAATATACACTAGAGGGGAGTGCCAGGGGTGGACTAGGGCGGCCACACCACCTGGTGGCGTGGCCTAGGCTAGCCCGCGCTAGGGGGTGGTGTGGGCCCCCTGTGGCCCATCTCCAGCCCACCTTCTGGCTTCCTTCGTCTTCTGGAAAAATAGGATTTTCTATGTATTTTCCTGGATTTTTTGATCTTCGTGAATTTTGCCTCCAAACAGCACCTTTTCCATCAGAATCCTAACTGCAGCGGTCCATGCTCCAATAGTCATCAACCATGCAAAAACAGATGAAAAAACATAAGTATCACCTCTCAATACGAAATATATCAATGAATAACAGTGAATTATGACATAGAATAGTGATGCAAAATTGACGTATCAACTCCCCCCAAGCTTAGACTTCGCTTGTCCCCAAGCAAAACAGAGCTCAATAAAAAAGACCTCAGGTTTATGGAGTGAAGAGACGATAAAAGAATACGGACAAGAAGCATCACATTCATCAATACATAGATCATAATAGAAGACAACTCACTACTATATAACTCAACTTGTAATAGGTAAAGGAAACACAATAAAGATACATGAAGTAAATCATAATTGGTAATGGCAAACTTAGCTCTTGGTCGAAGAATAGTTGATAATTTGCTAGAGTTCACAAATAATTGGTTTTCAATGATAGCATTCAAAGTAGTAAATACCAAGATAAGAGCAAAGTGCAAAACAAGGAACATAAGAAACATGATTGAATAAATCATCATATGAATGAATGAAACACAACAACTCAAAATAATTGCTGAGGTAGAAGGGAGTAGGTTTACTGGCTCAACTAAAAAGTAAAAGAAAGGCCCTTCAAAGAGGGAAGCAGGGATTGCAAGTTTCATAAAGAGCTCCCAAAAATTATGATACTTACTTGCTTTCAGCTCTCATTACCCCTATCATAGGCATCTTTAGGTGATTAAGGTTAAAGTGATCAAATATGAGTATATGCATTGGCAAGTTGTAAATTGAGAATCTCATGTCCCTTGAATACAAGGGCCGCTCCTCATGCTACTCAAGTTTAGTCACCGGTAAGTTCTTGTCATCGTAAGCATATGTGTATCACGGAGAACCGCCAACAGGGTACCCCTTGCCCGATGATACGGAAGAATCCCCATATCAAAATGGCAAGGCAAGCAGACAACAAGCATCTCAGCAATCTTCTTATTTACCATGGGAATATGGTGCTTTTTTCTCTCTTTCCTCTTTTCATAATCTCTTTTTTTTTCTCTCTTTTTTCCCTCAATATCGGACTCTTTTTTTTTGTTATAAGAAGAATGCTTCATAGATGCTCGTTATGGTTACGCTGCAGGTTTCCACCATGTCAGTATGGATTAGACCAGCGGCCCAGGTGTTTCTCTAACACGCATGCATAACTCCATGGACTTACAAGTTGCCCTTTCATTTCACACCGACGACATCCATAGATAAAAGAACATGATATCAACTTGGTACAAAGTACCAGTGCAATGTTGAAAGCATTCCCCATGACAGCATGGTTCTGCTAAAGCACAACTTACAAAGCGCAAGCATATACGCAAGTTTATTAAGTGTAAGAAAGTAAAGTGTGCCATCAAGTTCGTGAGAGATTTGATCACTAATTTTCACATAACAAGTTTAATTTGGGAGGTAGATAAAACAAGAATTTACTTGGAATAGCAATAATGCTAATAGGTAGGTATGGTGGACACAAATGGCAAAGGTTTTGGTTTAAAGGAGTGGATGCACGAGAAGAATTCCCTCTCAGTACAGGTTTTTGGCTAGCAAGGTTGGGTAGCAAGTACAAGAGTTGAAGGAAACAAACAAACATACAAGTGATATAGACAAACATGCAATCTTCCTCGGAAGCACAAAAGATCTTAACTAGAGAATACTAGACTTATGAGGAAATCAAGAAAGAAAGATGATGAAATTATATTTCTTTAGAGTACTTTTATCTTTTTCATTCAACTCTCAAAAATAGTGTTTCTACTGACCGAGTCAGGTTTGCCAAAACCAACTAAATTAACTCAATGATCCCAAAGTGATACCAATACTAACAACAAGATCAATTATATAACCACGAATTAAAAACTAATATAAGATATGCAAAAGAGTAAATGATAGAACTTCTCATTAATATTCCATAACGGCAACTCATGCCAAGGGATACATACCTAACGGGAGAAGGGACACTTCCTTAATGCAAACCATCCTACATGATAACTTCTCTATTCATGATATGACTCTACTAAAAAGGTAAAAAGATAGAAGATAGTGATGTGATACCGCGGCACTCCCCCAAGCTTGGAACAAACCAAGGGGATGCCAAACCTGATGACGAATTACTCCTTCGGTGGTGGTGGTAATATTTTCTTAGTTGACGTGAGGAAATCTTCCAACATCTTGTGAAGCCTATTATTCTCCCATTGAAGCATGTCCACCTTCCTCCTCAAGTCTCGGTACTTATCGCAAAACTCGTTAGTGACTCGTAGGTCTTCCATTGATGCAGGGCAAGAGACTAAAGGTACCAGCCCCTGCTTGGGGTCTTGGAGATCTTCCTCCATAGGCTCCTTCCCTTTATCCTTGGCGGACACCATTGTGCTTCTACACCTTCAAAGAGTATGTCCTGGCAGAAACAGATTGAAACAAAAACACGACAAAAACACGATATACGAACCTCGGGGGATCCGGAGGGTTATATATTACGAAGTTTCATGTCAAAAGGAAGGTACTGGGAGAAAACAAGTCGGAGGCGGAATCCGGGGTGGACTCACCACCTGGTGGCGCAGCCAGGGGTGGGCCTGCGCCACAGGGTGGTGTGAGGCACCCTGGCTCCGTTTCCGTCCCTTTTTCGCTTCGTGGCTTTCCTTATTGGCTAAAAACTGCAAAAAATATAGTTGAATAGTGTTTTTGCGGAACTTTTCTTACCAGAACTGTTACCTATTTGAAAACGGACTCTACAGGTTTCTGAATTTGGTATCTAGTAGATTCTTCCGGATTCACCACTTGAATAATATCAATATCTTCATCTTCATACACTTATTACTTGAGACATAAAACCTTTCTCTTCCTTATTACACCATTATCTCCACTACGTGGAAATTTCTTTCACACAAAACTTCACATAGTTCTCATTAGCAACATTAGTATAAGTGACGTGGTAAAGCCTTTTGAGTTTAAATTCAACTGAAAACCATCAAAACATAAACTACTCCAGCAACTCCTTCCGAAAACCCAAAAAGAATCCAAAAAGGAAATCGATTAAAGAAGCAAATGCAAGAGTGGCAAAATCTGTCAAAACAGACCAGCAGGTAAAGATCAATTTTTTCGAATATCTTCTGTTTCTCAAATCAAAAAGTTCAAAACTAATGAAAGTTAAATAACAACCTGGGGCAGAAGCACAAAATAATACAGCTCAATCCCACATACAGAGATCTCTCACGAATTTTTACGGTGAAGCACAAAAAAATCTGTTTCGGGATAGCAACATCCCCAAATCTTACTTCTCTCTCATTAGAGGTCGATCTTGACACAAAAACCAAACAAAAAGGATAAGGAGAGGTTATTACCGAGGTAATAACTTCCAAGACTCAAAGAAACAAAAACAAACTGAAAGCAAAAAATAAATTGGGTTGTCTCCCAAAAAGCTCTTTCTTTATAGCCATTAAGATCGGCATGATAATTTTGAAGATGCTCACTCAGGAATATGACTTGAAGTGAAAGAGAGCATTAAGAAGCAAAAATACACAAGCATAGGAAGGCAAGAGAAGTGCAACACAAAAACTTTCAGCATAAAACAAGGAAACTTGATATTATTGAGATGCATACGAACACTTTTCCCTCTCTCATAATAACTTTCAGTATCATGCACAAACTTAACAATATAGCTATAACAAGGACCATCGTAACAGTAATCACTTATTCTAACAGAAAACACATGAATACTAGCTCTCATAACACTACTATGTGAAACAATATTAGAGGTATCCTTACAAAGGATAGTGTGTCCCTCTTCTTCATATTTAGTAACAAAGTCTTTCACATTTGCTATAATAGGTTCATCAACCATTTGTTTATTAGGTTCAACAGCTTTATTTGTACTTTCATTAAACATACTAGCTATCATAGAATGTTCCTTTATCTTAACTGGGAAAGGCATTTTCTCAATATAAGGTTCAGGTAAAACATGATTAGTAGTATAGACTTCAGTATTTCTTGCAGGAACACTCTTACCAACATCTTTATAAGGTTCATGATACTTATTCCACTTCTTTTTAGGCACTTCAATATAGGAAGCAAAAGCCTTAAAATAAGAAACAATAGCTTGAGAGTCTAGACCATAAGCATTTCTAATATTTTGAAAGTCTTTAGTTCCCATAAAAGATTCAATGCATTCATAATCATAATTTATACCTGAATTTCTACCTTTGTCATTCCCCCAAGCTTCAGCATTATCTTGAATACGGTCCAGAAGATCCCATTTAGCTTCTTCTTCCATGCGAGTGAATGATCCAACACAAGAAGCATCCAATAAATCCTTGTCATGTAGAGGGAGCCTTGCATAAAAGTTATTGATAATAATATTGTTGGGGAGCTCATGAATGGGACATTTGAGCATTAGTAACTTCAATCTCCCCCAAGCTTGAGCTGTACTCTCTCCATCAAGAGGCCAAAAGTTGTATATTTGATTCCGATCTTTATGAATCTCACTAGGAGGATAAAATTTTGAATAAAAGAGAGGTAATATTTTCTCCCATTCCAGAGCTTGACCATTCTTCATCAGCTTATACCATTCATCGGCTCTTCCTTTCAGTGACAATGAGAATAACTTCTTCTTAACTTGATCTGTAGTAATACCTGCACACTTGAACAACCCGCATAATTCGTGTATAAAGAGTAAATGATCACCGGGATGGACAGTTCCATCCCCAACATAGTAGTTATCCATAACACGATCAATAATTCTTGTAGGTATTTTAAAAGCATCATCCTCAGCAGGTGGTGGCTCATCTACTACCTTAGCAGTGGTAGTACCATTACCAAATAAGAAACTCAGGGAATTATCCATAACGAAAATAAAGCAACTAATAGAAGTAAACAATACTCACAGTAGAAGTTTCCTTTACCAGTTCCACTCTCCAATAGCGCTTCACTCCCCGGCAACGGCGCCAGAAAATAGTCTTGATGATCCACAAGTATAGGGGGTGTATCGCAGTATTTTTGATAAGTAAGAGTGTCGAACCCAACAAGGAGCAGAAGGTGCTGGCTAGTGGTATGGATTAGGAATTCTCTGCAAATACTTAGAAAACGGATTTTTAGGGTTTTTTGATAATGCAAGTAAACAAAGTACGAGTAAACAAATGACAGTAGGAATAAATGCAGCAAGTGGCCCAATCCTTTATGCAGCAAAGGACAAGCCAGTTGTATTACTTAAGATGACCAAACGTTCTCGAGGACACATGGGAAGACTGTCAAGTGTTTTCGCTTCATATAGTTGATTAATCTTCTTTAGCTTGCTAAGTGTTGTGTGGGTGAACTTGTGCTAATGTACCGACCTTCCTAGGACTAATACATACTTGTGATTATACCCCTTGCAAACATCCGTAAGTACAAGAAAGTAATTAAGGTAGAAACCTAACCACAGCTTTAAACTCTAAGACCCTTACGTCCCTTGTGCAAATGGTTTCCTAACAGGGGTTCAGGTTTCTGTCACTCCGGCAATCCCTACGATTACTAGCCAAATACACAATGCATTCCCCTAGGCCCATATAGGTGAAGTGTCATGTAGTCGACGTTCACATGACACCACTAGAAGAAGTACACCACAACTGAAATATCAAACTATTGAATCTTTCTCAACACAACTCCACTACTAATAACATGACTTCTCCCATGTCCTCAAGAACAAAACGAACTACTCACAATACATCATATGGATCATGATCAGAGATGGAATAATGATGTATAACAATCTAAACATAAAGAATAATTCAATGGAAAGTTTCCCCTATGAACTATGCAAGATTCAACTCAATTGTAACAGCAATATGGAGACGGTGATGAGGGTGCTGATGGTGATGATGATCCTAATGAAGTCCAGCTTGATGGTGGTGTTGATGGCGACGATCTCCCCTCTCCGGGAAGGAATTACCCTGGCAGAAATCTGTCTGCCAGAGAGATCTTTCTCTCTCGGTGTTTTCCGCCCCGTAGAGGCAGCGGATTCTTTCTGTGGTCGCTCCCCGAGTCTTAGGGTTTCGGGAGGATAATATACGCCAGAGGGGAGTGCTAGGGGTGGACCAGGGCGGCCACACCACCTGGTGGCGCGGCCTAGGCTGGCCCGTGCTAGGGGGTGGTGTGGGCCCCCTATGACCCATCTCCAGCCCCCTTCTGACTTCCTTCATCTTCTAGAAAAATAGGATTTTCCATGTATTTTCCTGGGTTTTCTGATCTTCGCGAATTTTGCCTCCAAACAGCACCTTTTTCATCAGAATCCTGACTGCAGCGGTCCATGCTCCAAAAGTCATCAACCATGCAAAAACATATGAAATAACATAAGTATCACCTCTCAATACGAAATATATCAATGAATAACAGTGAATTATGACATAGAATAGTGATGCAAAATGGACGTATCAGGGTCCCCAGATTAACCATCCGAGAAATCCCTGTTATGTATATATCCATGTTCCCATGATTAGTGAGTCCTGGAAAATAACCGACAAGTATCATTACAACATCCGAAACATAACGAATTTACAAGACTTACCTAAATGCCATTATGGCTATACCATGTTTAGCAGCGGAACATCATCACGCGCAGAGCCCAATCGTGCCTCAACCTACAGGCGACTGACTGGGAAGACGTCCTAGCTCGCTGGACGTCACCTTAATCATCCGATGTCGAACCTATGGAAGCCTAGACGAGTAAATAGCCAGGGACAAAGCCATGACTACTTTTGAATGTACTCGCAAACCAACCAAGATAAGTGAAATAAGGAATGCAATTCTTGCTGTGGCGAGATAGCTCTATCTAGGGTTGTTTTTGAAAATCCTAGACTATCTCTTGTAGTTATGGCATCTCCATATCTTTGTTGAAAAAGAGTTTTGAAACATGCCTATGTTTTATAAATCAAGATATCCCCATATCCTTGTTGAAAAACCTTTTTGAAAATAGTTTTGGAGTAAAACCCTTTTGAAACCTCTTTGACCTCTTCTGGTCAAAACGAAACTTTCGAACTTAGGTTCCCCTGGAACCTCCATACTTTCATCCCTTTTTCCAAACAAGCACCATTTGGGTACTCCTAGCCAACACCTTTCCAACCGTCCTTGATCGTGGACACGGCTATTCAAATAGAATATACTCTGCAGCATTTGCGCACTTTCCCCACAAGAATCAATACATTCGTCGGGGTAAAACCACAGCTCTCTACCACGGTAGATGGGGGTCCGGATAATCAAACCTAACCTTACGCTTGTCGACCCTAGCAAAGGCTGATTTTCCTTTTGGGTTTGTTCTCCCCGGCAACGAGTATGTGGCTCCCAGCCATAGTCCTGCCTTCCGTACACGCGTATACCCAAACCGCAATTTGGCGTATACCTTAACTTGGTGACTCCACTTCCTTCCGTACCACCTAAGTCATACCGTCCGCGGGAGACCCAATTGTTGCACCGGCACTCCTGCCAAGACAGGCTCACTCTTGCCGAAGCAAGCTATAGGCTCTAGATCTATAGATCTGTTAGCGCCTGCTCGGAATTTAGGGGATTTCTCCCCATAAGCATTATATAAGCTGCCTCGGCTAATGAAGACAAACTACGAGTTAAGCCCCAGCACCTGGGGTAATGTGGTTGCCTGGATAAAAATTGTTCCGGTAAAGGCGTAGAACATCCCTTCACTTCCTCATTTCTCATCATCACCATTTCCTTTAGTTAAAACATCTGCTTGGAACGATGCCTCTTTCCAAGGGTTTTACAAAGTAGTTTTTAAACAATTGTGGTAAGGTAGATCCCAAAACAGTTTATTTAACAAAAATCCATGGTTTCCAACAAGGTAGGATGCTAATCATCACAACCTAGATCTAAAGGGTAAAATGGTCGGTACATCAGGGGGTGTCACGAGGGACACAAAGTCATAACTTGGAGGAGCCATGTTATTAGCGCAGTATTTATAAAACAAGACATGCAGATAAATAATGCAATTTATAAAGAATATACAAAACAGGTAATAAAGAGAGTAGGACAAGTATCGGAATTTGGAAATGGTGTCTTGCCTATGATCATCAATAAGTCCCTGGACTTCCTTTGATAACCAAGAATACCCAATAAATAATAATAAGAGGTCCCTTTCTTCTCGTCGTCAAACAATCACTCTATCGCCGTCATCGAGGATACATGCAAGCAGACAATGTCACAATCAATACAAGGCATACAGGCATCAAACCATATAGCAAACAAACATAAGGAAAACTACTTAACTTAGTAGGTTTTGGAGAAGTTGGATACTAGTAGTGGAATTACTAGATTGCCATAGAGGTGTTTTTCCCTTGGAAGATAGTTGTCTAGATTATATACCAAGGACTTGCGTTTGGTTTCTGAGGTTTGTAGGATGCCAATGTGCAACAATGGTATCCTCAGATAGGTCTTGGCAAAACAAGATCAACACCAGTGGTTTCACTAGATTATCACTTACCTAGATTTAGTTATGATTTTTATAGTGGAAATAACTCTAGTTTGAGGGAATAATTCATCAGAATTGATCTGGAGGCTCAAAAATTATTTCCTTGGGTGGTTAGATAGTGTTTGATGTACTGAACCACATAGAGTTGGAATATTGTCAAAAGAATTACCAGAATACCCTGAATAAATTATCAAAGGTAGTTCTTTATGGTTTTTCTCTTTTTCACCAGATTAATTCTACAGAAGATCTTGAGTTAAATCCAAAGGCATGTCGTAGGAATTTAGAATACCTTTCTGTAGGAATTGGATTCACTCTTTTTGGAGATGTCAAACTCCTGGAGTAATTTATTTAGTGAAAAAGGGGTACACAGAATAGTTTAATTCACTACCATTCAACCAGAGCTCAATAAAATATGACCTGCTGGGGTATGATATACTTTGATAGGAAACATCCATGGGAGTTGTAATTAGATCAATACCTCATTTGGTTTGACCTAGATAAATTTCCTAAGGCAGATAGTGGCTGTTTTTGTTATTTTTTCTAAGGGCACACTATTGTTCACCTTGGCATATGACCTATGCTAGATGACAGGTATATCAAATACCTTCCAGTAGAGTTTTGATTCTTTCCAAATGGATCTGTGAAACTCTCTGGGGAATTTATTTAGTGCATAGGACAATCTTTAGTGGATTAATTGCCAATAAATAATAAAAAATATTTTTGGCAAGGGACCAGTTCTGCATGTTGCACAAAACACAGATGAACATGGTGGATTTTAAATCTGGTAATTTGAAGTTGCTTAGCATTTTTTAAATGATTTAAACTAAGGCCAAACTTCTGGATTTCTATAGATCTATTAAAAGAAAAAGGAAAGGGATGTGCCAGGCCGGGATCTGCGCCGATTTGGGCCGGCCTAGGCGAAATGGGCCCATCCAGGCGAGGACAGCGTGCGTGGGCGGCGCATTTGAACCTGACGGGCGGGGCCCATCCGTTAGTGGGCGAGGGGGCACGAAGGGGTATGGGTGATGCACGGCGCGTGGTCGTCATCTACGAAGAACATAGCAGTTGGCGGCGAAAACCCTAGGCGGTGCTGGGAGGATCGGGGAGGGTACCTAGGGCCTCGCGGGCGATCGGGGAGGGTCGGAGGAGATGCGGTCGACGATGACGATCTGGGAGAGGGGCGACACTACCAGTTTCCACGCTGGGGAGGAGCTCACACGATGGTGCTCGAGGATGTGCTCTCGGGAGCTCGCCGGAGAAGCTTCCCGGGGCCGTCCTCAGCAGGGAAACGAGAGGTTTAGAAGCAGCAGGGATAGGGGATCTCACACGGCGACATGTAGAGGAAAAGGAGTGAGGGAGGGGAGGCCTTGCTCGATTTTTGTAAAAGGCCTGAGGCTCCTCTTCCTCCTTCTCTCGAGCAGAACAGAGCAAGGAAGGAGGAGAGGGGGCTCTGGGGAAGTAAGTGGAGGTGATTTGCTTAGTGATCTTATTTTATTGTCAAATTAGCCATAATGGATGATCATGAAGAGAAGTTCTAATATTTGGTCTTAACCAGGTGAGATAAGGATGCTGGTAGCTAGATGTGGTCATTGGATACCTTCATGAATTATTTGAGATTTATTTGAGGATTTGTGATCCATTTTATATCAAATATTCAAATAGTGCAGAGATGGTTTTTAGGAATTTATTTGATATTTTTGAGTTGGACAGGTGGAGGAGTTATGTGAGATGGTCCCAAGTGTGAATACACACTTAGGGGATTTTTCCCAATATTTATGGAGGCTTAAAAGTATTTAAGACAATTATTATTACATTTCTGCCACTTACGAAAATAGGCAAAAAGAATTAATAAAGCTTCTCAAAAATATTTATTCTTGAGATGGGAAGATAGGGTATGATATATGGAACTTACATGAGCCAAAAGTTGGGGAAGTTCTTTGACAAAAACCAAACTTTCCATTGGGAAAGGGGTTTTGAGATTTTGTCTATTAACGGAATTAAATAGATTTGGAGCCATAATAATTATGGGTAATATTTGATAAATCTTGATGATCAAGGTAGATGATGTATACAAGGTGTAGAAAGCATTTGCAACCTTGGTAATTGGAAATCCAACTTGGAAAAGATGGAAAACAAGGAGTTGTGAATCTAGGGTGAGGTTATTTTTATACCACCAAAACCTTGTTAGATCTTGGAGCTTAGAACTCACCTTGATGCAAGGGATAGATGATTAGTTAGACCAAGTCATATATATGATCATGGCACAAGAAGTTTGGATTGGTTACATTTGAGGTGGTCTGGAAGTGATGGCAAACTTTGTTAAAATAAGGTTGCCATACCAGATGAGTCATGATGCCTTATAAACCATGTGGGTTTAAGGAGCACAAGGATCCACTTGGAACAAGTGAAGTATATGTTGATAGACCTATATGAGTAGATCACAACCATGCAAAGAGTTGGTCCAGAGAAGGTGTGATGGTGGTGTGAGCTTCTATCAAAGTAGGCATGATGACTAGATCTGCAGGAAATGTTATTTTCTTGCCTGCAAAACCATCAAGAACAAGTGGGTTGGAGGATGATTTAACCACGGGAAAGAGTGGGACTTGGTAGTCCTTAGGATGGTTAACAAGATGGTTCAGGTGCATTTCCAAAAATGCACAAGTCTTGAGAAAGGGAGTCATTCAAAAAGGTGATGTTGAAATAGTTTCCAGACTTAGTCAAATTTGGCAGTTTTAAGGATTTTGACTAGAGTATGTGAGGGAATGTTTTTGGAGGGGTTGCAAGGTACCAAAGCATCATCAAGTGGATGATGTTGAAGTGTAGAGGGAGTAGAAGGCATCCATGCTTGATATTGGTCTTCAGGGACTTGGAAGCTTGTAGAATGGATTCCTACAGAATGGATATGGTTAAGGGTTTTAGATGACCCCCTAGTAACTAGAGATCATATCCACCTTGTATTCTTGCTTAGGTTTTGGTGAGTTTGAGGTATCTTGATTCAACTGATGAGCTCCTAGAGTGGCTCATACTACTTCCTAAGTAAACAAGTGAAACAGCAGATCAAGGCAACTCATCAGGCAACAGATCAAGGCAACTCATCTTACAAACAAGGCAAGCCTACTACTAGGGTTACCCTCAAGCTTAGCTTTAGGTAAGGATTGGTATTTTGAAAAGGTTGTGGTTGGAGTCAGGTGAGAGTCCTTGATATCTCTACCAAGAGTAGAATTCAGATGCTTTGCAAAGAGGTGTTGGGAGAACTAGAGATAAGATTAGTTGAGGGTTCTGTCTTGAAAACATAAGGATGTTATATTATATATCTCTCCATAGTTTTGTCACTAGAAGCTACTAAAATAATTTTGGTTACATAATCATCTTAGCTCAGGTTTTGAAATGCCAGAACATTTGAGAATATGTAAATTGAGCCAGGATAGTTTTGTGAGATAACTTTTGTCAACTGAGGGTGAGGTAAGGAGTATCATATGGTATACACTCACATGCATAAGCATAAACAAACAACAAGCAAATACTTCAACAAGTACAAGAAAAAGTTTTTGTTCCCCCTGATTTTTGCATTCTGGACAACAAATCAGGGTTGTTGAAATTGGGATGTTACAATTTGTGTCGACCATACCTATCTAGTAGCATTATTGCTATTCCAAGTAAATTCCTGTTTTGTCTACCTTCCAAATTAAACTTGTTATGTGAAATATAGTGATTAAAGCTCTTGATGGCACACTTTACTTTTCTTGCACTTAATAAACCTAAACCACTGGGTCCTTCTTTATTGCGTATATGCTTGCGCTTTATGAGTTGAAGTTAGCAGAACCATGTATCATGGGGACCACTTTCAACACTGCATTGGTACTTTGTACCTAGTTGATATCATGTTCTTTTGCTAATGGATCCCTGTGGTGTGAAATAAAAGTGGAAGTTGTAAGATCATGGAGTTTATATGTTCGTTAGAGAAATGCTTGGGCCGCTAGCCTAAGCCATGCCTAATCATGGTGGAAATTGCAGCATAACTATAGTGAGCATTCTATGAAGCATCCTCAATAAAAACCTATGCCAATAGAAAATAAAAAGATCGCTGAGATGCTCATTGTCTGCTTGCCTTGTCATTTTGATTATGGGATAGCTCCTGTATCATGTGCAAGGGGTACCCCGTTGGCGGTTCTCAATGATACATATGTATTTACAATGACAAGAGCTTACTCGTGACTGAAGTTGAGTAGCATGAGGTTCGGTACTCGTAAGTAAGGGGCATGACATTTCAACTTATAACTTGTCAAGCATATCCTCTTAGTTGTGTCACTTTAACCTTAATCACCTAAAGATGCCTATGATAGGGGCAATGAGAGCTGAAAGCTAATAAGTATCATAATTTTTGGGAGCTCTTTATGAAACTTTAAATCCCTGCTTCCTTCTGTGAAGGGCCTTTCTTTTAATTTTTAGTTGAGTTAGTAAACCTATTCCCTTCTATCTCAGCAAGTATTTTGAGTTGTTGTGTTTCATTCATTCATATGATGATTTATTCAATCATGTTTCTTATGTTCCTTGTTTTGCACATTGATCTTATATTGGTGATTACTACTTTGAAACTATCATTGGAAATCAGTTATTTGTGAACTCCAGCAAATTATCCACTATTCTTCGACCAAGAGCTAAGTTTGCCATTACCAATTATGATTCACTTTATGTATCTTTATTGCGTTTCCTTTACTCATTGCAAGTTGAGTTATATAATAGTGAGTTGTCTTCTATTATGATCTATGTATTGATGAATGGGATGCTTATTGTTCATATTATTTTATCGTCTCTTCACTCCATAAACCTGAGGTCATGTTTATTGAGCTCAGTTTCGCTTGGGGACAAGTGAAGTCTCAGCTTGGGGGAGTTGATACGACCATTTTGCATCACTACTCTATGTCATAATTTACTGTTATTCATTGATATATTTCATATTAAGAGGTGCTACTTATGTTATTTCATCTGTTTTTGCCTGGTTGATGACTTTTGGAGCATGGACCGCTGTAGTTAGGATTCTAATGGAAAAGGTGTTGTTTGGAGGCAACATTCGTGAAGATCAGAAAATCTGGGAAAATATACATAAAATCCTATTTTTCTAGAAGACGAAGGATGCCAGAAGGAGGAGTGGAGATGGGCCACAGGGGGCCCACACCACCCCCTGGCGCGGGCCACCCTAGGCCACGCCACCAGGTGGTGTGGCCGCCCTGGCTCACCTATGGCTCTCTCCTCTAGCGTATATATTCCTCCCGAAAACCCTATGACTCGGGGAGCTACCACAGAAAGATTACGCCGCCTCTGAGGGGCGGAAAACACCGAGGGAGAAAGATCTCTCCGGCAAACAGATTTCTACCGGGGGAATTCCTTCCCGGAGAGGGGAGATCGTCGCCATCAACACCATCATCAGGCTGGACTTCATCGGGATCATCATCATCACCACCACCACCATCACCATCAGCACCATCATCACCATCTCCATATTGCTGTAACAATTGTGTTGAATCTTGCATAGTTCTTAGGGGAAACTTTCCCGGTGTTGATTACTCTTTGTAGTTGATGCTATTGAGTGAACCATTGAATTATTGTTTATGTTCAGATTGTTATACATTATTATTCCATCTCTGATCATGATCCATATGATGTCTTGTGGGTAGTTCGTTTTGTTCTTGAGGACATGGGAGAAGTCATGTTGTTAGTAGTGGAGTTGTGTTGAGAAAGATTCAATAGTTTGATATTTCAGTTGTGGTGTACTTCTTCTAGTGGTGTCATGTCAATGTCATAAGGATCCACCGGTTGCATGATGACGAGGTTTAATCTCGTCAATGCCCATTGTTATGGACTTGGGTTTTGGAGAAGATGGGGATGCTGGAGATCGTGGCACGGTTAACAGACAAGCAACTAGGGGACACGAGATTTACCCAGGTTCAGGCCCCCGGAGGGAAAACCCTACTCCTGCTTGTTCCGCTCTTTATTACTGGCGGAACCGAAGGTTCTGAAGATCTTATCCGCGTGGAGGTGTGTATGTCGTAATCTCAGGGTGTAATCGTTGTTCCCCTCGTTGTACCCTCCTAGCCTTTATATATGGGGAGGCTAGGTCTCGGGTACCGATACGAGTAGGTTACAAGTTGTATTCAAACTCTAGTCTTGTTCTCCAAGGATCCGAAGGCGTCTTGGGCCTGGGCCACCCGAAAATCTTCATGGGCCAGCGTATATTTGCTATGGGCTTTCCTTGGGCTGGACCAGGTATGCTGAAGTTATGTACCCGTCAGGTATAACCATGTCAGTAGCCCCCGAGTGATCAGTTGAATCGTAGATTCGGCTGAGGACTCTTCAGTCTTTCGGGTGTAGCTCTGTCTTTCAAGAGAATGTGTAGGGATTCTTGATGCGTGTGCCTGACTCACCCGACAGATCAGGGTCAGTTAATCGTCTTAGGACAAAACAACACGATCTTCTTCAGGTGCGAGTCCCTCGACTCGAACCCGGAACATATGCTAGCGTAATTCGACTCAGGCCGCGGAGGACTTGTAGGAGTGGAATTCCAGTGTTTTTAAATGATGTACCCAACGCGTCCGTCGGGATTTTTCATCACGCCTGTTGGCATGGATTTATACTAGCAGAGCACAGTCGGGTGCGTTGCCAGGCCATCAGATGATATCTGTAGGTCTTATCTTTGTGTCGCAGACACAGCATCCGAATGTTTGTCACCGCGGAGGTGCTTCGGGTGGCCAAGGAGGTCGTTGCTCACTTAACATTAATTAGGGCAGAGTTGCCGAAAAAGTTTTGCATACTGATCCGAAGGATCGCAGTCGAAAAGTTCATAGGGTGCGCGACCAGCGCTCCCTATGGGAGTAGCCCCCAAGTGTCTGTTCGAGTCGTAGACTCGAACGGAGACTTTAGTTCAAGCACTTGTTTCAATTGCTAAGTCCGTAGGACTTCGAAAATTGTCGGATGCTTAAATCCATCCTCCCTATGGGAGTAGCCCCCCGAGTCCGTAGTGGAGTCGTAGACTCGACGTGGGACTCGAAGATCTTTGTGTGTGAACAACCATTGCTCCAGTTTGGAGTAGCTCCCGAGTGTCTGGCGGAGTCGTAGACTCGGGCAGACTCAGTCTGTATCGCATGTAGTAGGAAATCTCGTATGCGTCATTGACCGGAAGTACATCGGGTGCGCGACCAGCGCTCCTGATAGGAGTAGCCCTCAAGTATTTAGTCGAATCGTAGATTCGAGTGAGTACTTTTAGCTGTGGAGCCGAATTGGTGCTAGTATAGCTTTTGATGACGTCAGTGCTGACGATCGATGACCTCAATCGTCTGCTGCGCCAGAGATGACTTGACTTGACGAAGTGTGGGTCCCACTTCCTGACTTTGAATTGACCGGTCACGCGCGGCGTGGAGATGATTACGGCGTTTCCTCGATTTCCGCGCGTACTGGACGTCGTGGGAACGATGGTTCGTTTTGGTGTTGACACGTGGACAGACAGATCTGCCGTTAGCGTTAGGTCTTCTCGATGGATGGCCAGCGTGCGTCGTCTTTTGCTGTTATAATCCTTGGTGAAATCGTGGTTTGTTTTCACCGCACCAGTTCTTGCGTTTTACTGCCTCCTTGCGCTCGAGCGATTCTTTCTGCGTGCTGAGAGTTCCTTTCGCATTTACTTTGTCTTCGTCGTTGGCAACGCCACCACCGCCGTAGCGCCATGGGGAAGCCAAAGAAGTCTTCGTCTGCAGTGGGGACCAGCGCCACTGGAGGCAAGAAGGGCGCCGCCGCTGCTCGTGTCACCGATGGTGGCTGGTGGCGATCAGAGACGCGGGAGAGCGATCTCCGCAAGCTGCGCGAGCGGAGCCTGATTTCGCAGGACACGACGGCCGTGAGACTCCCCGGCAATGAGGTAATCCCCCGTCCCCCATCTGGGTATCGGGTTATGTTTGTCGCCGTCGTTTTGCGTGGGTTTTCGTATCTAGTCCATGACTTCCTTCGTGGGCTGCTCTTTTTCTATGGGGTTCAACTCCATCATCTGTCTTCCAACTCCCTTCTTCACATTGCGTGTTTTATCACGCTTTGCGAGTGTTCGCTTGGCATTGAGCCGCACTTTGGCCTCTTCCGGAAGCTGTATTCCGTGAGGAGGCAGTCTGGTTCGGATGGTGTGTACCCCATTGGGGGTTTCATCATCTCTCTTAGTCCCGATGTCCAATTCTTTTCCTTCTCCATGTCCGAATCTGTCCAGTACTGGCGGAGGAAATGGTTTTACATCCGTGAATCCGTGCTGCCTGGGCAAGATTTTGGTCTCGTGCCTTTTGACCCCTCCCAGTTGATTGTGAAAAAAAGATCCTGGAAAAATCAGATCTTAGACGGTGAGGTGGCGGAGATAGAGGCCTTGTACCGTCGGGTGGAGGATCTCCAATTGATTCCTGAGAAGGAGGTGAACGGTGTCGATATCATCCGGGTGTTTCTTGAGCGTCGGGTGCAGCCGCTCCAGGCGAGGGCGCATCCGATGTTCCTTTACTCTGGGCGCCGTGATTCGACGAGGGTTTCGAGTGAGAAAATCTCCGAGGTGGAACTTGACAGGGCTCTTCGCGTGCTGTTGAAGTTCAAGGCCGACGAGGAAATCCCGGGGAAGTCGTTGACTCCGCCCTTTTCGTCAACGTTGGCCGTGCCAAAGGTGTAGATTTGCGCACGTAGTGCTTCCCTTATGTTTTTGTCGGTTGTGTACTTGTGTCCTTTGTTTGCTAACAAAGTTTCTTCTCATCTTGTAGAGCTTCAAAGTGCCAGGCATGGCACCACCATTGCCCGAAAGGTATCTGAATGCCCCGGATAATGAAGTGGTGGATTCCGTGTCCGAGCCTCCTTCGGCGCGATCTCCGGCGGAGGATGCCGATGAATCGAGTGAGGACCATTCGAGCAAGCGATCATGGAGCTCGAGCCAGTCTTCGGATGCCTCGACTCCTCCGACTCCCAGGAATCCTCGGGGTCTTGAGCGTCATGATGATGTTCAGGGGGGTTCTTCCTCTCCCATTCCTGCCATTCCTGTGCGGGCTGTTGCTCCGCACCCGCCAGCAAAGCGGAAGAAGGAAGAGAAGAAGGAGGAGAAGAAGGAGGAGAAGAGGGCCCGGACGGCTTCTCCTATCTTTGACCTGAGCGCGTTGGGCTCGTAAGTGTTCTTGTTGCCACTATTGTCTTTTGCTCGCTTGTTATTTTTGCGCCTGTGTTGATTGATTCGTATGTAGGCAATCCTCCGACGGCTCTAGTGATGGAGCGCGCGAGATGATGGGGGAGTCGAACATTGCGTCGCCTCCTCCGCAGACGGTGGCGACTTCGGGTGGTGCTGCACCAGTTCCTCTTGTGCAGGAGAGGCTGGTGGTTGCGCCTTAGAATTTCGCAGGCGGGCCTGCGGGTTCGCCTTCAGAGCACGTAAGTTTTTCTGCTTCATGTCACGGGGGGAGCCCCCGGGCGTCTTCGTGTGCTGATGTTGTGTTTGCTTCTTTGTTTTGGGCGTAGCCCCCAAGTCCTGCTCTTACTGCTATTGCCTTTTCCTGCAGCCTTGTGTCCGAGAGGCCAAGCGGCTGGTGGAGGAGCCTTGACTGGAGGTGAAACCGGAGTTGCAAGGTATTCGTCTGCCTTGTAGTACTTTTTTTGTTTATCCTTGTCCTGTTTGTTGACACTGGCTTGTTGTGAATGCAGAGGAGCATAATGACTCTCTCCGTGAGGTTGATGCTCTGAAGAAGAGCCTTGGCCAATTGGAGCAGAAGGCCGAAGCTGCCGCTGAGGCGAAAGAGCGCCTTGAGCTGAGCTGAAGGCAGAAGCGAAGAGCGTCTGCAGTGAAGCCGCAGGTCGTGAGGTAGGAGTAGCGGAGAAGCTCATGGCTGCTGCCAAGGCTATTTCGGGTGAGTGCTAGCTTTTGTACTTGCTTCTTTTTCTTCGGGTCTTCTTCTATGTTGCCTTTCTTCATGTTTTCTTCTGTTTTGTCTCAGATGCCGCAGGCATTGAGTTTGACCGCGGTGCTCTGGAGCACGGGAGTGCTCTGGATGATGCCACTGTAGCTGTCGAAGACCGCTGCAGCACCGTCGTCAACTCCCTTGCCAAGGCGAAGGAGGTCCTTGGTCGCTTCTACCAGGAGCTCTTCCCGAAGGGCGCAACCCTTGAAGATGTGGGTGCCCTGGCAGAGGCTCTGTCGGTAAGCGCTGCAAGATACAAGCGCATAAGGGCATCGGCGCGTCCGTCGGGCTAGCGATGGCCATGGCGGCTGGGGCGGAGCTAGACTTGCCCCAGATCACTTCTCGGATGCCGACGGCTGCGGATGGATCAGAGGTAGCCTTTGCTGCTTACTCCACTCGCTGCAGACGATATGGGCCCAAGCTCATTGACTTGTTGTCTGAGTACGCAATGCGGCAGCAGGGCGAGGCCAAGGCTAGGCAGTCTGGCTCTGAGGCGACTTGGTGTCCTACGTCTTAGGCATAGGAGATGTAGGGTAGTATGTAGTTTACTTTTGCTGTAAATATCTTTTGTAGCACCATCCTTGTGCCCATGATGCTTATTTAACGAATTCCTCCAAGTTGGGCTTTATCTTTGGCTGAATGTCTGTGTGCCTTCTTTTTCTTCTGCTTTAGGTTCCTTCGGGTGTTGACCCAGTTGGTACTTCATCCGAAAGGCCCTTGCGAGCATCGTTGGATGATTCCTCGCAGCTCGCTTTTCTTCGGGATCGCGTGCGCAGCTTGGAGAGGGATTTGCTTGGGCTACACGGTCGTGCTGACGTTTGGAAGTCCAAAGCAGACCGTAGTGCAGCCAGAGAGGAGTACTTGATGGCGGAGCTGGGTCGGCTGTCCGAGCAGCTACAATGTAAATTGACCCTTCTTTGCGAGTTGTAGCTCAGTTCTTCGGGTGAGCCTTCTGGCCTTACTCTTGCTCTCTGCTGTTGTCGCAGGTGCGAATCTTGCTCCGAGGGAAGAAAAGGAGCGCATTGCTGTTCGAGTCAATTGCTTGACTCAATAGGACATGGAAGCCGGTGGCTTCTTTTGGATGGATCGCGATCGTGCCATGGTTCTGGCGACGGTGCAGGATCGCGTCTTCCAGGTTTCGCGGGTGCTCCGCCAGGTGCAGACATCGCTGTCCTCGGTGTTGCACGTCATGTTTCCGTTGGATGGCGTGCCGACGACCCTTGCAGGTCTTCTGGCGAAGTTTCGGAGTGCCAGCAATGTCAAGGAGCTGGTGCGGCAGCAGCTTGTCGCGGGGGTGAAGGCTGCCTTGTCTCTTGTGAGGGTGCACGCCCGATGTAGATTTGGCTTTGTGGCATGGGCCACCTCCTCGACCAGATGGTGGTGAGTGGAATATGCGTCCGCATTACGCGGCTGTAAGGTAGTATGCCGAACAGATTGTAAATTTGTTTGAGCAGCGTGCTCAGGCTATTCTTCAGAATAGGTAGGACCTGAAAATAAACAGATAGATGTAAAATTTGTATATTGCGGCTGGGCGTGTATGTGCCCTTTGTTGTAAAGGTTCGCTTGTAAGCGAGCACGCGGTGCTTTGATTTAGTACGTGTCCTTTTCGTTTGCCTGACATGGTCAGCTACTCAGGTGTACACGTGTTGTCCTCAGTCGATGAAATCGTGAGGTGGGGGGAGCCCCCGAGCACGTAGTGCTTTGATTTGGTACGTGCCCTTTTCGTTTGCCTGACGTGGTCAGCTGCTCAGGTGTACACATTTTGTCCTCAGTCGATGAAATCGTGAGGTGGGGGGAGCCCCCGAGTGCGTATGTAGCATGAAGTAAAGTTGCAGAGAAATAGTCAACCGAAGGTTGGGGACGAGGCACTTAGCTTTATTTGCATCGTAGTGGAGGAGGTACATGGTTCGGCTGGGTAGCCTTGGCTGTAAGCCTTATGGAGAGTAAAAGGGGGTACATTGCCCATTGTTATGGGTAGAATCATCGCAGGTGCGAGACGTTCCACGGGTTGG